>CM042319.1:2524435-2724435 GCA_023566125.1 Zingel zingel | reverse complement strand
ATGGGGGGGGGGGGGGGGGGGGAGGGGGGGTGTCCTGAACTAACCCGCCATTTTTAAATAGTTTAGCCAGCGGTGGTGTTTTTGCTGCCTCCAGCTTCTTTTGAAACTAAATGTGTCTTCTGGCAAACAGCCACATGCTGAGAATCAACAACACACACCTTCTACGGTCTGTGTGTGTCGCGTTAGGTCACGGCAGTTTCCTGCGGCGGCGCTATGAGACCAGCCACGCTCGCCTCACGCATGAGGCGGTACTACATCTGCAATGGAGAAAGGAGGACGGGGCACCACGGCCGAGCCGAGTCGAGCCGAGCTGAGCCAAGCAGATACCATGTACTGGAAAAACGCCATATCTGTCCAATCTGAGGTTTCTGTTGCACAACTAAAACTACTTTTGAACGTCCACATGTTCCACCAAAACAAGTTCCTTCCTGAGGCTATTGTGCAGCAGCACCGGTGCTCCGTCCGGCGCTTAGCACCGCCCACGACGATTGTGATTGGTTTAAAGAAATGGCAATAAACCAGAGCACGTTTTTCTCCCATCCAGGAATGCTGTGTGGACTAGCCTCTTCCGCAGTGCTGTGGAGGAAGGTCTGGCAATACGAGACTACTGAATAACTGATTATTGAAATTGAAATACTCGTCTTGTTTGGAGACCTTGCCTGGGAAAACCCTGACGAACGAAAGAGGCATTTGAGCGGCGTCCGTTGGGGACGTCCCTTTGGAAATGAGCTGTGAATGAAGCTTCCCCAGACCTGGTCTGGTGTCAACCAGGCTATTGGAGACCTACACAAGCCAAACATTTAAAATGTAACTTACAATTGACCTTGTGGGACAAAGTCTGTACTGAAGGTTAGATAGAGATGTGAACACTAAACTGAATGACGTGAAATGAATCATACTAAGTCAATTTAAATATATATATATATTTTTTTAATAATACATTTGATTGGAACATAACGTTCCTAGAACCCTTTTTTCTCCTGTTCTGACTGGACCAATTTGGGGATTATTAAAGGGATATTTCACCGCTGGAAAGCTTAATATATCTTTAAATTGGGTCACTTATGTAGTATAAATGTGAAGAAAAAAAAAATTGTAATTGGTGGCTTCTAGGCCGAGAAAGCCAGTAAATGTGTTTTTGGCTCATGTGGATGAAAGACACCAAATCCCAGAATGCACTTGCTTCACTGCTCTGAGTCCACTCCCAAGCCACGCCTACCGTTACAGACCGTACAGACAGACAGATAGTGAGACGGTCAACTCAATTCAACTGTGTTTTATAGTCATTTCAACCATATACACGAAACAACGCTTCACCGTGGCTCTAGTGGTTACACATTTAAAATATATGAAAACGACATTATATAAAAACGACATACGAAACACATTATATGCTCCGTAAAGTTCAGCTAACACATACTAGCATTAGCGCTTGGTAGGCTGGAATACACATTGGAGACGAGACAGAAGGTCTCATATTTCAGACAACATTAGACATTGTTTGTCGGGCTATTTCGTTATTAAATTCACTTCTGATAGTTTTTTAAGCAAGAAATCAACTATATAAAGCTCAAATATGGGCCGTTTTACGAAAATTGATGGCTAATTGCAAATTTGGTAAGACGTGTCGGACTTTAGGAGCTCCACACAACCTGCATACCCAGTGAAAGTCACCGTTTCTCGGCTACTGGACTACCAGGGCTCGGGGCTCGGGGCTCCGTGGAGCTCCGGGGCTGCAAGCTAGGCTATGTGTCCCATTTAATCCTATGGGAAAAGATCGTTGCTACACTTTCGGCATAACTTTCGTATATTTACAATTTGAATTTCGTCACGCCACTTACATAACATATACCCCAAGGTCTTATAAAGCTAACAATGGTGTCTGATTTGAATTTAATGATTTTTTTGTGAACATTAGGGGTTTCGTTAGCTGCGACTGTCCCTCCAATCCTATGTGTACAGGGAGCGGCTAGTTAGCTTCATTTTCGGCGTAATTCGAGTATATTTACAGTTTGAATTTCGTCACGTCACTTGGTAGGCTGTAAGTTTGTAAGTGTGAGTTTTGTTGGATGTAGTCTAGTTTGTTGTCTAATGAGCGGACAACAAACACGATTTTGGTACCCGCAAACTCGTTCAACGCCCCCCGCTGATGATGTCCCTTTACCGGCCAGAGGCTTCGAGCAACACCGCTGGTCTCCATAGCCGGCGGTCGAGTATTCTGTCTGTAATAAAGTGTCCTGCATATTCTCCGATCTGTGCCAATGTATCCCGGCGGTACACGTGTGCGGTAGTTTGAATGCATATAATTGTTGTTCTAAAATTTCCTTCGGGATGAATAAATCTATCTATCTAGCTAGCTAAAGTTTTGGTGCTGAGAAGCCACGCTTCTTGACAACCGGTTGACAACATGCGGAAGTAGGTCCTACTACTGGCTGTAGTCAATACATCCATGGCTGTAGTCCATAGCCTCTGGGCAAAAAAAAGGCTCTTATGGCGCAAAATGACCCTCAATACAGAGATCTCCCCTCTCAGGGGGACATGACGGAGGGACATACCGGGTTTCTACTGATACAAAGCTTAATGCTAAATTGGTGAAGTATCTCTTTAAGTTCCTCTGACCACAGTTTCTGTAACTCTTTCAGCTCCTACTTCAGGGCACAGTCTTTTCCCTTTTCCAGATAGTGATGGTTAGATGGCTGTGTTATAATAACAAAAGGTCAGTTCCTATGGCTACTTGGCCAGTGTGAATGCAAATGAAACTGGTTTTGGGGGAGAGTAGTTAGTAGAACTGTTTAGAAGTGGACTGTTCCTATAACTATGTTCCTGTAACTACTTGGTCAGAAAGAGGCTATTAACAATTAGCTGGTTGAATGCCTGATGTTTGTCTTATGAGTTAGCATATGAAGGCGAACTGCAACAGACACTGAAGAATATGTACTGTTTGTGTTTCAGTGTGTAGTCAAATCGTGGCACATAAAATATTTTGACTAGCCTATTTACCTAAACCAGTGTAAACAACTCTTTTCCAATGAAAGTAGCTAGATGACGTCATACGCTCATTTGCATGTTTGTGTTGTCCTTACGCCATCATTTGCATAAAGCTTAGTGGTTGTGTCAGCAAGGTAGAAAAAGAAATAGTCACAACTTCAACACAGGAATGTATAATTATTACTTAGGTAGCCTATCTTTGAAGTCTACCTGCCTGTGCAGTGCTGCTGCACATCAGAGGATGGATATTTGGACAGATATTTAGAAATGATGTTCAGGGTTCGGGTCGGGCTCGGTCACATCAGCGTGATAAGGCATTGAACATTTTTGATTTAAAACAGCTTATTATGAAGGAGCGCGCCTGTGTTAACGTGAGCTTGTTGCCCCGTGTGAGCTGATGACCTCATCTGTTGACATTTCTGAATGCCTTCCTACAGCTGCTGAATAAAAGCTTTCACACACAAACAAACGTGCATGTGTCATTAGTATGAGAAAAAAATGTAACTGTCGGGCTCGGACAGAAAAATGCAGCCCGATCCGGACTCTACTGCACATGAGGAGAGAGCAGAGAGGGGAGGGGCTGCTCCTCAGTCACAGAACAGAAGACTGTCATGGCGGCCACAAGAGAGAAATACCTCGCGTGCTCGCTGGACGATACTGGCGTCTTTTTTTTTCAGAAAGTTGCCAGATTTGTCGCTAGCCACTTTTGTGAAAAAAAGTCGCTAAGGGGGTCTGAAAAGTCGCTAAGTTGGCAACAATGACCTAAACAGGTAGAAAGTAAATCACAAAGTAAGTCTAACTTGTTGACACTCAAAACACCTAAGAGAAAGAACATCCTGCACACAGCAAAACAAAGCAGTCAACTTAACCTAAAGGCCCAGACACCCCGACCAGACGGCCGACCGTCGGCAGAAAAGGCAGTCGGACTGATCAGTGTCCCCGAGTTGGTCCAAAAAGTTCCTCTGAACACCGAAGAGACGAGACGTAATACGTCTCCATAACAGCAGGTGGCGCTAATCTGTATTGTCGCCCAAAAATAAAAACCGGCAGCTGATTGGACGAACGCGTCACGTGGGTCTGGTTTCTCCAGGAAATTCAAAGCCAGACTGTCATGGCGGCTCGTTCAGAATCCGATCTCATATTGGACTAAAATAGTTCACCGTAACGTGTTCCTGAGAACATGTTAAGAGAGAAATAGGCCGTGCAGTCGCTGAATCTGTCTTCATTTCAGATCAACAAAGGTCAGTTTGAAAGATTTTCATCAGATTTTGAGAGACTCTAGTCACGCTCATCCCACTCCCCGTTTCCGGGTTAGCTCTCCACCAATCGGATGGCTCATTTGAGTCCGACTGCTGGCAGTGCACGCCCCGCCGATTATACATGTCGAATTGGCCAAAATGAAGGCCGACGGCTCCTCGGACGGTGTGTCTGGGCCTTAACTTGTTGACACTCAGAACACCTAAGTGAAAGAACATCCTGCAAACAACTCTGGTTGGGAAAAAAAAGCAAAACAAAGCAGTCAACTTTACCTAAGACAGCAGATACAGTGACAGTGAAGCAGAGAAGCCTACTTAAAGAAAGTACTCAGCCTGTTACAAATGTAAACACAATCATTTATAACAAGGTCATTTATGCACTGAATGTGTATTTGTTCACATACATACATGCTTTTAAGGGACAGCTGCCACAAAGGGAATAGATGAGTAAACAGTGTGTTATTTGCAGGGGTGTAGCACTAAATGCTGGGCCCTGTAGAAAGGCATTTTCTGTGGGCCCCTCCCCGCATCAACAGCTTTTCATTCCAGGTAGGACCAGGCTAGTGGACCAGAGTCTGGTAGGACCAGGCTAGTGGACCAGAGTCTGGTAGGACCAGGCTAGTGGACCAGAGTCTGGTAGGACCAGGCTAATGTACCAGAGTCTGGTATGACCAGGCTAGTGGACCAGAATCTGGTAGGACCAGGCTAGTGGACCAGAGTCTGGTAGGACCAGGCTAATCAGAGTCTGGTAGGACCAGGCTAATGTACCAGAGTCTGGTAGGACCAGGCTAATGTACCAGAGTCTGGTAGGACCAGGCTAATAGACCAGAGTCTGGTAGGACCAGGCTAGTGTACCAGAGTCTGGTAGGACCAGGCTAATCAGAGTCTGATAGGACCAGGCTAGTGTACCAGAGTCTGGTAGGACCAGGCTAATGTACCAGAGTCTGGTAGGACCAGGCTAGTGTACCAGAGTCTGATAGGACCAGGCTAGTGTACCAGAGTCTGGTAGGACCAGGCTAGTGGACCAGAGTCTGGTAGGACCAGGCTAATGTACCAGAGTCTGGTATGACCAGGCTAGTGGACCAGAATCTGGTAGGACCAGGCTAGTGGACCAGAGTCTGGTAGGACCAGGCTAATCAGAGTCTGGTAGGACCAGGCTAATGTACCAGAGTCTGGTAGGACCAGGCTAATGTACCAGAGTCTGGTAGGACCAGGCTAATAGACCAGAGTCTGGTAGGACCAGGCTAGTGTACCAGAGTCTGGTAGGACCAGGCTAATCAGAGTCTGATAGGACCAGGCTAGTGTACCAGAGTCTGGTAGGACCAGGCTAATGTACCAGAGTCTGGTAGGACCAGGCTAGTGTACCAGAGTCTGATAGGACCAGGCTAGTGTACCAGAGTCTGGTAGGACCAGGCTAGTGTACCAGAGTCTGGTAGGACCAGGCTAATGTACCAGAGTCTGGTAGGACCAGGCTAGTGTACCAGAGTCTGGTAGGACCAGGCTAATCAGAGTCTGATAGGACCAGGCTAGTGTACCAGAGTCTGGTAGGACCAGGCTAATGTACCAGAGTCTGGTAGGACCAGGCTAGTGTACCAGAGTCTGGTAGGACCAGGCTAATAGACCAGAGTCTGATAGGACCAGGCTAGTGTACCAGAGTCTGGTAGGACCAGGCTAGTGTACCAGAGTCTGGTAGGACCAGGCTAATCAGAGTCTGATAGGACCAGGCTAATGGACCAGAGTCTGGTAGGACCAGGCTAATAGACCAGAGTCTGGTAGGACCAGGCTAATGGACCAGAGTCTGGTAGGACCAGGCTAGTGTACATTACCATATATTAATATTTATATTAAAGTTATTGCATACAAACTCCTGTTTGCCTTTTAGTTCCCCCTTTGCAGCATTAAACCCAGACCAGGAACAGGTTTGTGTGAAGCCAAGCCAGGCCTGAATAAATGTTGAACCATCTAGACCACATGTGTCAAACTCAAGGCCCGTGGGCCAAATCCGGCCCCTCGCAGATTATGATCCGGCCCTCATATCAATTTACGTTCACAATACGTTTTGGCCCACCTAGTTTTTGTAACTTTTTCCGACGTTGTTGGGCGCTTTTGAAGAACTTTTTCCTGACTTCTTTAGGACTTTATGTCGACCAAACTGTAAGTGAGAAGACTATATGACACATGCAATAAGACAGTCAACGATATTTCACTTTTTCGATTAAATAAAAGCATGTCAATAAACTCTATGTGTCTGGCCCTTGATGTGATTATTACTTCCCAGTGTGGCCTTTAGTGAAGTTGAGTTTGACACCCCTGATGTAGACCGACTGAAAACACAGTTGGTCCGGATTACTGTGGGTAAGTTTATAGGTCTGAAAGTGGTCTAAGGGAAAAGGGGGCAGCACTATAGGGGCATTTTGCGTAATGATTTGAGGAAATTTGGCAGTGAAATGTAGTTATAGATTCTCATTACAGTCAGAGGATTAAAAAGATATGTGTAATGTGGCCGGGTTGGCTCGATGGGTGGAGCAGGCGCACATGTGCTTGGAGGTGTACGCCTTGACACAGAGGTCCAGGGTTAGAATCCGACCTGTGATGATTTCCTGCATGTCTTCCCCCCCCCCCCTCTCTCTCTCTCTCTCCCTCTTTCTCACCTAGCTGTCCTGTCAAATAAAGGCGGACAATCCCAAAGAATTATCTTTAAAAAATAATATAAAGATAGGTGTAATAATAGGGCAGGGCATCGCCAATCATTTCCCAAATTGATTCGATTCTGATTCACAAGGTCCCAATTTGATTACATTTCCGATTTGATTCTTGATCAATAAGGTTAAGGGAATTCCAGTTACAATATCAATTTTGCTTGGATATTACACAGATTCTCAGAGAACTTATGCTGTAAATTTTACAAGCAAGAAGCAACCCTTAACCCTTGTGTGGTCCTCAGGTCAAATTTGACCCTTTTTCAAAGATCTGTATAAAAAAAAATGGGTTTCTTTCAACCAAAGTGCCCAAAAATAACATGGATGGTTCCATACACGAAACATGCTGTAATTATGCATCAACATACGCTCCTCTGATCTTCATTATTAGCTAAAGTAATTCATAATTTCTGGGTTTTTTTTTAACTCAAAATTAGTCATAATTTGATATAAATGAGGTTTATTGACCACGAATTCCAAACATAAGTGTGAAACTAGCGGTGATAAGTTGGAATGAAGTCGGCTTTGAAGATGTAACAGAATTGGAAAATGATTACTTTATGCTTTATAAAACAGGCAAAACAGACCGGGGACCACACAAGGGTTAAATATGTTTTATACTACACCAGGTTAATGTTTACATAACATTTTCATGTTTAAAGTACTTTTTACTTACACATTCATGGAGAAAAGCCATACTATTAAAAGATCAATTCCTGGATTTTATTAATCAATGTCAGATCAGTCATTTGTTGAGATTATTTTAACCCAGGCCTAATGAAATATACCACGGACATACACTCTATAACCTCTAACTGTATTTTGTAGGCTTTTGTAAAATGCTTTAGATGCAACTGTTTCCTACCTGCATCTCATGCTGCAGCAGTCTGCCAGGTAGACGGAAGGTTAGTCTCAGAATCAGCAATACCACAGTCAATCTGATTCCTAAAATATATTATATTATATCATTATATATACATGATGTTTGTGCACGTTGTAACCTATAATTGCAATGTTGCTTTATGGTCTTTTGGGACCCACACTAAATTCAACTTGCGTCCAACCTGAGGGCCTCTTTTTGTTTTCTTAACAGTGCTAACTCAACCAAGCCTGCTAACGGAGGCGGGGAACTATATGCTAAAAGTGTTCTAACGTGCAGCAAAAGTATCCAACACAGAGGAGAGTCGTCGTTCAAATCAGCCAATGAGAAGAGCGGGCTGCCGCGCTGCTCCTCTCAGGGCTCCGTGGGGGCGGTGCTTGTCTTTGAGGACCCACCCCCTCAAGGCCGCGGGGTTCGGTTGCACACAGGCTGCAGTTTCAGTTTGTTTTATTCACCATTTTGAGTAGCTGAAGGTAAAAAAATTAAGAATATTTGCGTTTGGAGGACAAGTCGCTGCCGTACTTTTATTTTCACGCGCTAGCTCGGACGGTGGAGTTGTGCGCCAACCTCGCTCCCCTCGGTGTTTTGCAGAGCGGGAATCTATATTTCTTTTTTTCCCTGTGCTTTTTTCTTCTCACCCCTTTCTTACATCCTTAACCTCTACAGTATTCCTGCAAAATGTCAAGACCAGTTCGGTAAGTGTGCTAATCCTGTCCTCCGCTCTCCGTAAGTTAATAACGACACAGCGCTGGCACCCTTCGCAGATAACATGCACGTCTCGTGCTGTGTTTTATGAGCTGGGAATTTGTTTATTTCATGAAAAAATAATGGGAACGTGTGCGCTTCCCTTCTTGTGTGTGTACCCTCCTTTCTAACATGGATCCCAGCGGTGTGGACGGCTCGCCATGTCTCGTGTGTGTGTGTGTGTGTGTGTGTGTGTGCGTGTGTGTATGTCTTGTGGAGCTACCGCCGCTGTGTCGTGTCTATCATGCTTTCAAACGAATCCATGATGTGCATTGTTAACGGCTAACTGCCAACGGTTAACGTTCTGTATGTTGGTTAACGTTCTGTATGTTGCTAACGTTCTATATATTGCTAACGTTCTATATATTGCTAACGTTCTATATATTGCTAACGTTCTCTATGTTGCTAACGTTCTCTATGTTGCTAACGTTCTCTATGTTGCTAACGTTCTGTAGGTTGCTAACGTTCTGTAGGTTGCTAACGTTCTGTAGGTTGCTAACGTTCTGTAGGCCGATCGGAAATTTAGGCGGTGTGATTTAACCAGCTAGCTAGCTACGTTTTTCGGCTCACTTATGCTAGGCCTGATAACGTTTCCCTCTCTGATTTGAGAATGCGAATATGGCTACCCATTCATCCAGGGGAGGCTCTGAAACGCTAACACCCCCCACCAAAAAAAAAAACTACCGGAGGAGGTGGTGTTTGGCCTCGGGATTTGATCTTGTTGCCGCGCAGATTAGCCATGTCGATGTTGTAGTCTTCTTATATCGCATTTCGTTGCATTAAGAACATTTTGGTCGGTTCAGAACAATAGAAAATGGTGTATTAATCACCGAGAATGTGAATTGGTGAGAGCAGATCTACATTTTTAGTGCGGGCAGTAAATGAACACTACTGGCTGATGTCAGAGGAAGGCGGAGAACTACAAAAAGTCACCACACCCCCCCCCCCCCCCCCCCCCCCAGTGCAAGATCCCCACCGTGATTATAAAAGCATGGGGTAGCTCTAGGCCCCTTTTAACACGAATTAAAACGCACTTCGACTTGATTAGAAGTCGTTTTATGCGATCAAATCAAATGTAAAAGTGAATCCTTGAAATCTCGCCGTTTCACGGCATCTGGAGGACTCATTTGTGGCATCTGAAATGAATTTGTTACTCAGAGCTGTTCTTTCTTTGAGGCAAAATTGAGTTATTTTTAATCAAACACATGGCTTAGGCCTGTCACGATAACACATTTTGCTGGACGATAAATTGAAATGATTGTGATAAATGATAATATTGTCGTTCTGAGACCATTTTCATCTTAATATAATGATAATGGCATAATAATGCAGATACACCTTTTCAAAGATCAATACACTTCTATTTCTAAAGAATATTTAACACTGGAACTGGAAGACATTTTAAATATCCACAGTATATGAACAAAACAACCAAAAACAATAAATAAAATGGACTTTCAGTCTCTGTTAACAGAGAATGCGCTGGAATAAAAACCAAACACAACCAAAAACAATAAATAAAATGGAAATTTTTCCAATTTCATATTGCGACAGGCATACAAAGGCCGTATGAAATGTGTGGAGGGGTGAGATTAATGCGTTCATTTAAACGCAGTGGCCTCTGTTTATATATATATATATATATATATATATATTTTTTTTTTTTTAAAGACGTATCTTTTTAGTCAGGCGTTCGTATAGCCACATTGTTGACCGTATTACTATGTATTTTATCGCTTTTATGATTCGTTTTTATGTATTTATGCAGCCTGTGAAGCACATTGTGACTCTGTCTTTGATAACTGCTATAAAAATTAACTTTACCTACTTAAATATATTTTTCAGGACCCCCACTTAGATTAGAAAAATAAGTGGACCCTCCTTTCTGATATCTGAAACTAATAAAACCACATCATCTACCAGAACTGAACATTGAACTCTGGTCACAAACCAACAGCAGTCGTGTGTGTTTTGCAGGTCATTTAGCCCTGTGTGTGGGGGGGGGGTCAAGTGACCAGGTCAGACTTCTTCAGAAGTAGTGTGAACACTCAAATCTAGCCCAGATCTGATTGTTTCAAATCCGATTCAGACCACTTCCATATGTGGTCCTGAATCAGACCCAGGTCAGATTTATTTTTTAATTTATTTCAATGCGGCCACAGTGTGAACAACCAAGGCGGATTTGATGCGACTTTTACGTCAATCTACATCGACATTTGTCATAATTATGCTCTGTGAGAGTTAGCCCCTAGACACAGACGGTACAATTAAAAACTGTGCATCTAAACAGACCTCTGTAGTGAATTTGCAGCCATAACCCCTTTGTCTCTCTTTCTCTTCATGCTTCTCCTCCTCAGCACCTCACTCATTAATGTCACGGCTGCCATTACGCAAACATTTTGAAATAAAAGCCAAAATGCTGACTTCCTCCATCACCTCCCTAACTTTAGTGCGACAGCGTGCTGATGTCATTGGTATTGGTCTTTTGCGGTAAGACTTGCGGTGTGAACACAGCCCATATGAGTGTGATTTGGCCTCCCGATGTCTCATCGCAGACAGGAAATGCATTGGAGATGGCACAACGGACTTTTTAGATAAAAGCATATACAGACTTTTCTGGGTAGAAATCTAAATATTTTTTTATTTGTGTTTGTCTGATTGGCGAGACTTAGAGAACAATTTTCAAAAGTCTTGTTCATTATTCTCTATGATTTCAGTTCATTTTTTTTTTTTGTGAGATTCAATTTGTTCCATTTTTTTCTTTTGTCTTTATAGTAATATACCAGTGTATACATTAATGTGACATCCCTGCAGCATATATACTAACATAATGTCTATGACTTGATTGAGCATACCAGGGTGGAGGTTGTACACGTATTATAACCCAGTCGGAGGGAAACAAAATAGGCCATTGAGGGTTAAATTGTGGTTTTAAAAGTCCAGTGTGTAACGTGTTTAGTTGTTCATTATCAAGATCTGTGTTGCCCGTTCACAAACGTGTCCTTTTCATGAATATTTACCTCCATCAGCAACTCCAAGGATTCCTATTGGCTTGAATATTTACATGAACTGGGGTAGATGCGCTGTGTGTGTGTGTGTGTGTGTGTGTGTGTGTGTGTGTGTGTGTGTGTGTGTGTGTGTGTGTGTGTGTGTGTGTGTGTGTGTGTGTGTGTGTGTGTGTGTGTGTGTGTGTGTGTGTGTGTGTGTGTGTGTGTGTGTGTGTGTGTGTGTGTGTGTGTGTGTGTGTGTGTGTGTGTGTCCTCTGATAAGCTCGCAGCTGCCGCTAACGGGTATCGTAGCGCCCCGGCAAGTTTGAAGAAGGAAACATGGAGGACCACACGTATTCAAAATCCAAATATCTTCTTCTTAGCCCTGAAAAAGAAACGGGAGATTGAAAAGAGCAAGAGACGGGCTTTTTGAAGCGTGAAGGCTACCGTAGCTGTAATAGGTCCGTGTACGTTTTGATAGTTTGTTTTTTCGTTTGAACCACAAAACAAAATAAGGAGAAATCAGCTGTTTTTCGTTTGTCGTTTCAAACCAAAAACAAAGAAACGATAAAAAAAAGAGCCGTTTTTGGTTTCTGAATCCAAAAACGACTAAACCAAATTCAAATAACGGTACGATTTTGGTTTTTGAAATTCCTTTTTTCATTTCTTTGTTTGAATATCTACATTAAAAGAAAGACAGATTGGACAAGTGACCCGGAAGTAATAGTAAATAGCCTATAAAAATAACAGCCAAGCTTTTAGATCGGCCATAATATGCAGCACTAACGTTACACCAGAGTAACGTTAGAAGAAATCAAATCAATCAATAAAGAGGCTTATATAAACTGGACCGAAAGAAATATGTTAGCACCAGTAGTTGATTACAGTGATGTAATATCGTGCCTATCCACGTACACATCACCAGTCACGTCTAATGAGCGCATTGTTTGGTTCAATACAGTTGGTAATAGTTAACCTAAGAACTTATTGTGTGTGCAGAGTTGTTACTGTTAGCACTATATTATATAATTACATTAATATTTAATGTGGTTTCTACCGTAATGGACCGAACTGTTCCCCCTTTCTACCAGCAGGTGGCAGTATTTAAATCAAGATTACTGCTACAGATGTATTTACTGTTGTTCATTTCATTTGATTTTGATTTTATTTGCAACCTAGTTATCATCATCATCATCATTCATCCCCAGCCCAGAGTTCAACCTGCATGCCCTTCTGTTTTAACCTGATTCTAACACTGCTATCAGCTTCTTAGCAGCTCAGACAACAAACTCACATCAGAAATGTCCTAATGTAGGCCACCTGGCCAAAAGAATGATTCACCAGTGTGCTATATACTGTGTGAATCTTTCTTCTCTATACACATCCCCGTGTGTATAACATACAGCACTCCCATTGTGTCATGCAAGTGAAGAGAATCCATACAAGTCTTAAACATGTATTCAACATATATAGCACATACATGCTTTCAAAGGCATTGCATGTACAATCTAAGGCTGCAGAACATTTACTGTGAAGCCCTAAGGTAAGAACATTTTACAAGGTCCTCAAAAGAAAGTCCAAAAACATCATTACATTACTAAAAACAGGCTGTCAACGGTACATCAGCAATAACAAAAACAAAAAGTTTCCAGTAACTTTTGAACAGTCCTGCTCATTGACTTGGACGAATCGTTGCCCATTCCTCTGTACACAACAGCTTCAACTCTTGGATGTTGGTGGGTTTCCTCACATGAGCTGCTTGCTTCCTCATCACAACATTTCAGTCATTTTAAGATCAGAACTTTGGACTTGGCCTTTCCAAAACATTCACTTTATTCTTCTTTAATGTGGGTGGGTAGATTTATTTTGTAACAATATAACCGGTTATATAGTATAAAGTATACATTGAGTTTGTAACTCCCTTCTGCTGCTTTCCCTCCCTCTGACTGCAGCTCAATATATCGTTTGGACTGTGCAATGACAGATATCGTAGCAATAGATGATGGAGAAGTGAACTGTGCATCACTACACTGCATGTTTATCTGAAAAATGTGTGTATGTAAAAGTAAAAATACAATTCCATAAATGATATTCCATAAATATTATCAAAACTTTAGGAGGTGTTCTCTGTAGTGTGGTCCTGTAGCAATACATAATGAAGGTAGTTGTTAAGTAGGCTATTCTGCTTAATATTACCAATATGCCTAGTAATTGCTGACAACAACTAGCCTTTATAATCAATCTGGAATGTAAAGAAAACATTTTCAAGGTACACATTTCAAAGAAGACTACTTGAATGAATATGAGGTGCTAGAAAAACAAAATGCATCAGGCGGTATCCAATGATAGCCCCACCATGGGCCCAGCACTTTTCTGTAGCTTTTCCATAGACAGCTTTTCCTCCAAATACTGACCCCCTTGGGCTTCTGTTAATTCAAAGATTTTGCGCCAACGAATGGCTGTATCTAAAACGCGCCAAAGTCATTTAAATACTGCCACCTGCTGGTAGAAAGGGGGAACAGTTCGGTCCATTACGGTAGAAACCACATTAAATATTAATGTAATTATATAATATAGTCCTAACAGTAACAACTCTGCACACACAATAAGTTCTTAGGTTAACTATTACCAACTGTATTGAACCAAACAATGCGCTCATTAGACGTGACTGGTGATGTGTACGTGGATAGGCACGATATTACATCACTGTAATCAACTACTGGTGCTAACATATTTCTTTCGGTCCAGTTTATATAAGCCTCTTTATTGATTGATTTGATTTCTTCTAACGTTAATCTGGTGTAACGTTAGTGCTGCATATTATGGCCGATCTAAAAGCTTGGCTGTTATTTTTATAGGCTATTTACTATTACTTCCGGGTCACTTGTCCAACCTGTCTTTCTTTTAATGTAGATATTCAAACGGAGAAATGAAAAAAGGAATTAAAAAAAAAAATATCGGACCGTTATTTGAATTTGGTTTAGTCGTTTTTGGATTCAGAAACCAAAAAAACGGGAGAACGGCTCTTTTTTTTTTAATCGTTTCTTTGTTTTTGGTTTGAAACGACAATCGAAAAACAGCTGATTTCTCGTGATTTTGTTTTGTGGTTCAAACGAACAAACAAACTATCAAAACGTACACGGACCGTAATACGTACTTTGAACTGCGTGGTGCGAGAGAGTTGATTGATATATGATCTCAACGCTAGATGGGAGAAGTTCCCACACACTGGACCTTTAAGTAGGGCTGTGCAGTTAATTGAAATGTAATCGTGATCATGATTTTGACTCCCAATGATCACAAAAAACAAAATATTCAAGAAACAATTATTTAGATCATTACCTTTTTGCAAGTTATGTCTTATTTTTCTCTCGTGTTCTGAATGAAAAAAATAATTTTAAACAGTATTAAAAGTATTTAGGCAAATTTCACAGCTGTTTTTTTTTTTATTTAACTTTTTCCACTGTATTTATAAGTTCAATAATTGCAACATCTTTCCAGAAGTCAACGAGTAATCGTGTTAAATTATCGTGATTTCAACATTGACTGAAATAATCGTGATTATATTTTTCCCCATAATCGAGCAGCCCTAGTTTTAAGCGGCACCAACACAGCTTCTAGAGGTGTGCGTTACCTGAACTACAGATGGCTGCTATCACCTGAGGCCTCCCTCATACACTTTGCCAAATTAGCCTCGGAAACTGTAGAAGGCTGCCCAGTGCCTACTTCAGTGCCCCCAGCTGGAGGCTGTTTGGGCTTCTCAAGCCATATAATACAATTCCTACACTAACTGTATGCTGACTTGTGGCTGTTGAATTGCTAGACGTAACCGACTATCTTTGTTGCCTACCCCCCTCAGCACCCATTGACATGATGTCTAATAGCAGGTGCGGGCAGTGAAGTAACTTTGTCCTGTGTAAATGTAATGTGATATGTCATTTGATCCATGTGTATACTTCTTCACAGGAACAGGAAAGTGGTGAACTACTCACAATTCAACGAGTCTGATGATGCAGGTAAGAGATGATTGAGATGGGTTTCAATATATGTGGTAGTAAGGGTGGGTGATATGAAAATAATCCATACGTTATTATATGTTACATTGTGACATCTATGTATATTGTAAAACAATACATTTGCTGGAAAATCAATTGAGAAATTGTTAGTCTAATGGATGAAATAAACTGAAGGTAATGTCTGCTTTTAGGCACATTATTTCATTGTAAAGGTAAAAATCCAATATTCCCATAAAGTCTTATTGATTTACAACATTTAATACGTTTACATGCACAGTAATATTCCACTATTATTCCGAATATGGCAATATTCTGAATTTGATTCATGTCACTTAAACAGCATAATCCGGCTAGATATTCCAAATAATGCCTTTTTTCCAAATATAGCATTTTCCGATTAAGATATGTGGGATGTTCTGGTGTTATTCGTGTTTTAGAGGCATTCTTTGGACATGTATACAGTGCGTTCAGAATCTGCGTCTCAATCAGGGGTTTTAAATACAGGCAGGGGGTGTCGGACTGGGGGGGGAAGGGGACAGAGTACCCAAGGCCCTCTTGTGAGGAGGGCCCAAAAACATGCTGCTGTGGATGCGGGGAGGGGCCCATAGAAAGGTCAGCTCTGTGCGTTGCTATGGTTGCTGTACACAAATCAACCAGCCAACAGTTTGCAGGGCTGCCGACCCGATAAGAAGGAGAAACACGGCTACTTTTAAACATTATCAGAGACTCTGATATCAACAGGTTTTTGGGTATGAGCACACATCGCTACGCCGACCTTTTCAAGAAGCTGGTTGAGGGAATGAAAGGCAGGCTGTGTTCACACGGTCCAACATGTCCAACACCGCTGGGAAACTTTGAAAAAACTGTGCATGTAAACGGGAATATTCTCTTTCATTAGCCGTGTAAATGGCTTAGTCGGAATATTGTCATTTCGGAATAAGAGCAAAAACCGGAATATTATGTGCATGAAAACGTAGTTATTGTCCAAAATGGTCTAATGCATCTAGGGCTGCAACTAACGATTATTTTCATAGTCTGTTAATCTGTTGAATGTCTTCTCGATTAATCGATTAGTTGTTTGATCTCTAAAATGTCAAAAAATGGTGAAAAATGTGGATCAGTGTTTCCCAAAAGCCTAAGATGACGTCCTCAAATGTCTCGTTCTGTCCAAAACTCAAAGATATTCAATTTACTGTCCCAGAGGAGAGAAGAGACTAGAATATATTCAGATTACTGTCCCAGAGGAGAGAAGAGACTAGAAGATATTCAGATTACTGTCCCAGAGGAGAGAAGAGACTAGAAGATATTCAGATTACTGTCAGAGGAGAGAAGAGACTAGAAGATATTCAGATTACTGTCCCAGAGGAGAGAAGAGACTAGAAGATATTCAGATTACTGTCAGAGGAGAGAAGATACTAGAAGATATTCAGATTACTGTCCCAGAGGAGAGAAGAGACTAGAAGATATTCAGATTACTGTCAGAGGAGAGAAGATACTAGAAGATATTCAGATTACTGTCCCAGAGGAGAGAAGAGACTAGAAGATATTCAGATTACTGTCAGAGGAGAGAAGACACTAGAAGATATTCAGATTACTGTCAGAGGAGAGAAGACACTAGAAGATATTCAGATTACTGTCCCAGAGGAGAGACTAGAAGATATTCAGATTACTGTCCCAGAGGAGAGAAGAGACTAGAAGATATTCAGATTACTGTCCCAGATGAGAGAAGAGACTAGAAGATATTCAGATTACTGTCAGAGAGGAGAGAAGACACTAGAAGATATTCAGATTACTGTCCCAGAGGAGAGAAGAGACTAGAAGATATTCAGATTACTGTCCCAGATGAGAGAAGAGACTAGAAGATATTCAGATTACTGTCACAGAGGAGAGAAGAGACTAGAAGATATTCAGATTACTGTCAGAGAGGAGAGAAGACACTAGAAGATATTCAGATTACTGTCCCAGAGGAGAGGAGAGACTAGAAGATATTCAGATTACTGTCACAGAGGAGAGAAGACACTAGAAGATATTCAGATTACTGTCCCAGAGGAGAGAAGAGACTAGAAGATATTCAGATTACTGTCAGAGAGGAGAGAAGACACTAGAAGATATTCAGATTACTGTCCCAGAGGAGAGAAGAGACTAGAAGATATTCAGATTACTGTCCCAGAGGAGAGAAGAGACTAGAAGATATTCAGATTACTGTCCCAGATGAGAGAAGAGACTAGAAGATATTCAGATTACTGTCCCAGAGGAGAGAAGAGACTAGAAGATATTCAGATTACTGTCCCAGAGGAGAGACTAGAAGATATTCAGATTACTGTCCCAGAGGAGAGACTAGAAGATATTCAGATTACTGTCCCAGATGAGAGAAGAGACTAGAAGATATTCAGATTACTGTCCCAGAGGAGAGAAGAGACTAGAAGATATTCAGATTACTGTCAGAGGAGAGAAGAGACTAGAAGATATTCAGATTACTGTCCCAGATGAGAGAAGAGACTAGAAGATATTCAGATTTAACAAGCTATCAGAGAATTCTTATTTTATTTTTTATTTTATAAAAAAAAAAATGACTCAAATGATTAATTGATTATCAAAATAGTTGGCGATTCATCGTTGCACCTCTACTTCGGTGTGTTGTGAGGCACTTTTTGGGCCTCGGGGAGCCGACCTATCAGTCCAACTGCCTCTGCTGTCGGCCGTCGGGTTGGTGTGTCAGGGCCATAAGACTTAAGGACTTAAAATATCTCTATTGAGAATGAGATAAAGAAAAACCCAGAGTTTGACTTTAACAAAAAAAGTTTAGTCTGTGTGCCTAACGGCTATCAAGATATTGTCCTTGCATGTGGATGCATGTGTGTGAAATACTAAAATGTTGTCCTTTCTCTGTAGATGAGGAGTATGGTGAGAATAAGCCTAAGAAGGTGCGTGCACCCCCTCGTGAGCCCAAGCACAAGCGCTCAAAGAACTCTCAGGATGACAGGTGAGCTCTCGGTTTGGATTGGTAGGACCGGCAGTGCCTAACTGCTTTCTGTTAGGCCATACGGTGAACTAGGGCTGGGCATTATATCGATATCCTGATATGAGACTAGATATCGTCTTAGATTTTGGATATCGTAATAGCGTCTCTCCTGGTTTTATAAGCTGCATTACAGTAAAATGAAGTAATCTTGTGAACTTACCAGACTGTTCTATTATTTGCCTTTACCCACTTAGTCATTAAATCCACGTTAGTGGTGATTATATATAAAAAATCTAATTGTAAAACTATTTTGTGAAAGCACCAAATGTCAACCCTATAATATGGCCGCAATATCGATATCGAGGTATTGGGTCAACAATATCGTGAGATTTGATTTATCTCTGTATCGTCCAGCCCTACGGTGAATCAAAAAGAAGTGGGTAGAAGTACTTTTTAGATGCGTTTTGCATAGTTAACACCCTTAAGGACTATGTGTTAAGGGTTCTTTGCAAAATATCTGGCCGTTACTTGTCATAATCTATAAATGTGAAAAAAAACGGACATCTTATGCGGCTGGTTTTTCCTGTAACTTCATTTATATTTAGTTCAGCAACACAAAATATCTATCACACTGACATTTATACATGTACCTTAACATCTCAAACTAGTATTGGTGCATTAGTATACTATGTCAATTTAGACCATAAAATATGACAAATTTGTGCAACAAAACAAGCAAACGTTGATATTTTATTCCCCTGTGTAATCAGAGACACACACACACACACACACACACACACACACACACACACACACACACACCATAAAGGGGGATACTACAGGTTAGGTGAATAGGATAAACTTTTGAACTAGTATCTCCTCGAAACTTCCCCAGTTGATTACTGACATTAAGCAGGGTTCAACGTTAAGGTTTTTATCATCTGACGAGTTTCTGTGATAATCATCTTTTGTACATACTGAAAATTTTGTTTTGAAATTTTAAAAAGTAATGTCTTTCTTTATTTGGAAATCATAGATTTCCTCTCGACGAGTTAGAGGGCTAATCCCCTTCACTGTCTTCACTTTAACCTGCGGGTAGCAAGCAAGACGCAAGAACTTGACCTGGGTTAGAGTAAAAAAATGACATAATATTATTTATAATAAGTTTATTTGATTCACAGCTGCTACATATAGTGTTTTGACCTCGACGACCCAACTGCATTTTACCACAAACTTGCGACTAGTTAACTTTCTACAGTGGGCGCAATCGCTTGTTGGCTAAGAGTTGGGTCGGTGATTGTGAATGTTTGATTGTGTGAAGGTGTTCACGAGATAGATACCAACCTTAGTGAATTCATGGAGACAGACGCTGTGGGCACGGTGGGCTCAATGGTGTTTTTAAGCCTCCTGTGTGTGTGTGTGTGTGTCAACAGCTGATTCCGATATGATTGCCAGTGTATCGTGCATCTCTAATGGGTACCCTGACTGTAGTTGCTAAGACTTTGCTTTTTCCTCATTTTTTTTTTTTCCCCCAGTGAGGAGTCTGATGAGAAGCTCTCTAAACCCAAAAATGATTCAGCAGGTAAGTCAGTCTATTTACTGATTTTAGTTGAGAAGGTTGGCTCAGGCACTTTGTGAAAACGGCTGGAATTTGATTAGTGGAGACTGAACACTGGTGCGCCAGCTCACTGACTTCCCTCTGTATCTCTGCTGCAGAGGACTTTGGCAGCGATGAGGAAGACAATGACTTTGGAGAGGAGGAGGAAGATGGAGGAAGCGACTATGAAGAAAAAAAAGGCAAAAAGGGAAAGAAAGCCAAGGTGGAGAAGCCAGCAGCGAAGAGGGGGCCGAAGAGAAAACGGCCTGCAGGTAATGATCCCGTTTCTAAACTGTGGATGAAATCCACCATTTGATTTGAGTGTGGGAATGGGAATTGTGGAATATATATATATATATATATATATATATATATATATATATATATATATATATATATATATATATATATATATATATATATATATATGCTGTGTATGCTGCTTTTTATGTATATCTCCCTTGATACATGACATGCAGGACGTTATGTTGTCATAAGCTAAGTTTCCATCCACGTGTCAATCAAATTATCTGAAGTTCGGTTAAAAAAACTCATGTGAATAAAGCTGGTGAAAGTGTGTTTCCATCCACCGGCTTTAAAGCGATTAAAAACCTGTTGCGTAATGACCTCACATGCTGTTTTGCGGTCAAATTGGTATATCGACTTGATTTGAGACATTTTAAGCTGTTTCCGTTCATTTTTGCACTGAATCGCACAACATTCAAGCTAACGTTTGGGAACAAAGTTGTGCTAGACAAAATGGATCGCGCCATCTACCAACAAATGATCAATACTGCACGAGTTGTAATAGTCTTACGTGCCAGCTGATAGCGACATATCGAGCTATAATAAGACAACAAGGACGCTATCAACACATTGCTGTGATGATTCAGAGGCACGTGAATGCCCGACGCCAACGGAGGCGGCCTGTGGTGTGGGAACAACAGCGTTATATTTTGCTCGTAAATGAAATTCAAAAAGTCTCTCGCCTCCTTGTTCGTCCACTTCCATCTGTCTTTGTTGACGCCTGCCATGTGAGCAAACGGAGCGGAAATACGGGGCGGAAATGAACTACAACTTCTTCTTCTTCGTTTTGTGGTGGGTTGCAACCATAAAATGACCTCAAACTTAATCGCAATTCATTATTTATTCGGCAAATAACGTTTCCAGCAGCGTTTATCGCATAACCCGTATATATCGATCAAGAGAAAATCCGATGAGACCGAACGTATTTCCTTTTGAGTCGATATTCATGAAATTCAATCGAATTTTACTGTTTCCGTGAGGCATTTTTCATTCGATATCACTTTAATTTGGATAAAAACGTGTGGATGGAAACATAGCTATATATGCACACATTTATAGGAATCCATTAAGCCCAATACCAATACATGATCACACTGAGGGCTGAACGATGGGAGTAAAATATCTTTTTTTATGACTTTTTTCTGAGGAACAACATTTTCATTCAAACATTAAGGAAGCCGGCTGCTCTTTAATGTGTGTAGATAATCCCTTGCACCTCAGATGCATCTTGTAATGCAACACAGAACTTACTATTGAAGTTCTCTAAGGTCCAATTCTGTGTCTGGTTCAGATGAGTTTTATTCACTAACCAGAAGGAGTTTCTGGCCAGGGTTTTTGTTTTTTTTTTACACAAGGTTACAGGAAACAGCAGAATAAACAAAAGCTGAGATGACATTCAACTCACAAGTCTGTCTGATTTAGATTTGACTCCACACTGTCTGCTCCAACTAATCAAAAGTGCTTTGATTAGTTAAGGTGTGAATCTCTGCTGGAGCCGACCTGAGCTCTAAACAAAAGGTCTCCCCTATTGATCACAGTGAAATGCTTCCTCTTAACACTAAGCTCAGGAAAAGGCAGATAGACTTAATTAAATCAGGAGACACTAAGGCCTTGACCACACGTACCAAAACGATCTTTTTTTTTTTTTACCCGTCTTCCCTGGATTCGTTTCAATTTTTTTTTTCATCCACACGTATCCGGTTATAAATGACTCAACACCCTACTTCATATTCCAGGCCTATAGGCGATGCTGTTTATGCTACAGAAATTCACCAAAACATGGAGAAGAAGAGTTAACTTCCCATCATAACGTGACTAGCTAGACTAACGTTCTCTTAATACATCCATGGACTATAATAACTTTCACCACTCCTCATTTTATAAAGGCCTCTGCAAGGAAACGTGTCTTTGTTTATATCGTATAATGTGCTGTTGGATTGCTTTTTATTTCGCAATTCTGTCTGCCATCGGACATGATTGCAGAGCTAACGTTAGCGTGCTAACGTTCGCTCTGCTAACTAGCAAACAGAGACTGGAGGACACTAGGTGGTACAGCCTGAGACAGCTAGCTCAGGGGAGAGACTGGAGGACACTAGGTGGTACAGCCTGAGACAGCTAGCTCAGGGGACAGACTGGAGGACACTAGGTGGTACAGCCTGAGACAGCTAGCTCAGGGGACAGACTGGAGGACACTAGGTGGTACAGCCTGAGACAGCTAGCTCAGGGGACAGACTGGAGGACACTAGGTGGTACAGCCTGAGACAGCTAGCTCAGGGGACAGACTGGAGGACACTAGGTGGTACAGCCTGAGACAGCTAGCTCAGGGGAGAGACTGGAGGACACTAGGTGGTACAGCCTGAGACAGCTAGCTCAGGGGACAGACTGGAGGACACTAGGTGGTACAGCCTGAGACAGCTAGCTCAGGGGACAGACTGGAGGACACTAGGTGGTACAGCCTGAGACAGCTAGCTCAGGGGACAGACTGGAGGACACTAGGTGGTACAGCCTGAGACAGCTAGCTCAGGGGAGAGACTGGAGGACACTAGGTGGTACAGCCTGAGACAGCTAGCTCAGGGGACAGACTGGAGGACACTAGGTGGTACAGCCTGAGACAGCTAGCTCAGGGGACAGACTGGAGGACACTAGGTGGTACAGCCTGAGACAGCTAGCTCAGGGGACAGACTGGAGGACACTAGGTGGTACAGCCTGAGACAGCTAGCTCAGGGGACAGACTGGAGGACACTAGGTGGTACAGCCTGAGACAGCTAGCTCAGGGGAGAGACTGGAGGACACTAGGTGGTACAGCCTGAGACAGCTAGCTCAGGGGACAGACTGGAGGACACTAGGTGGTACAGCCTGAGACAGCTAGCTCAGGGGACAGACTGGAGGACACTAGGTGGTACAGCCTGAGACAGCTAGCTCAGGGGAGAGACTGGAGGACACTAGGTGGTACAGCCTGAGACAGCTAGCTCAGGGGACAGACTGGAGGACACTAGGTGGTACAGCCTGAGACAGCTAGCTCAGGGGACAGACTGGAGGACACTAGGTGGTACAGCCTGAGACAGCTAGCTCAGGGGACAGACTGGAGGACACTAGGTGGTACAGCCTGAGACAGCTAGCTCAGGGGAGAGACTGGAGGACACTAGGTGGTACAGCCTGAGACAGCTAGCTCAGGGGACAGACTGGAGGACACTAGGTGGTACAGCCTGAGACAGCTAGTTCAGGGGACAGACTGGAGGACACTAGGTGGTACAGCCTGAGACAGCTAGCTCAGGGGACAGACTGGAGGACACTAGGTGGTACAGCCTGAGACAGCTAGCTCAGGGGAGAGACTGGAGGACACTAGGTGGTACAGCCTGAGACAGCTAGCTCAGGGGAGAGACTGGAGGACACTAGGTGGTACAGCCTGAGACAGCTAGCTCAGGGGAGAGACTGGAGGACACTAGGTGGTACAGCCTGAGACATGCACAATAAAAAAATTGCCTTCTGCATTTTTGTTTTGCTTTTCCCTCCGTTGTACCGAACCGTGATGTCTGAACCGAACCGTGACTTCAGTGTACCGTTCCACCCCTAATACAAAGAATCCACTATTTGTTCGTTCTTTTTCATATAGACTATTTGGCAATCAGAAAATCCATTGGCATAAGTTTCATTGAGGATTTTGACCACATTAACAAAGTCAAATGCGTCCCGCCACAGTTTCATAATGAACTGAAATTATAAGTGGGTGATGGTGTTATGAAGTTAGTGGAGGCGGTCAGTAATTCAGCTCTGCTAAAACAGCTGCAAGTAATTACAAAACATGTCATATAGTATGTATATGTGTCTAGTATGTATATGTGTCTGTCTATCTGATCCTCTGTTTACTGTTTTGTTGTAAAATGATTGTGTATTCTTTGCCTAGATGACAGTGATGATGAAAAGGAAGTGAGTCGAAAGCGTACAGTGCGGGAGGCGGCCTCCAAGGCTGTGTCCAAACAGAGGGAGATCCTGCTGGGCGATGGAGGCAGCGAGGATGAGGAGCACGAAGACCAAGAGGAACCCTATATGGACCGTATGTATAACTGTATTGCACACTGATAGAGCAACGCGTCTTCCCCAAATGCCGCATATACACCGTATGCAAGCTGTCACACATCAGACCAGTAGTACATGTCTAATGTGTTTGTATGAACCAAGAAAAACACTGTAAGCTACATGTAGCCAACGTTTGATTCCTAAAGATTATTGAAGGTCTAAAATGCTCGTCAGGTTAAACAATGCTAGAGGCAAGGTGATTCCCAACCTGGGGGTCAGGATGCCCAAAGTCTGAAGGGTCCCCAGATGATTTAAGGGATAACGAGACAAATGTATCTATTTCTTTTGCATTTCCGTTGCGAAATACTGCATACTTTGAATTCTTTTCAGGTCTCTAAGTCCTTCAAATTAAACGATCTGAGGAAGAAATCACTCATGCGGGGTCCCAAGTAAACGCTATGTCATTTCAAAGGCTCACAAGCCAAATAGTTTTGGAACCACTAATAAGTATATTATCTCAGGTCTTGATAAAATGTTCTGGAGAGCAGATAAAAGCTGACAAAGTTCAAAGATGGTTGGGGGTTAGTGCGTCTATTTCACTGAAATTAATGGCGTTTTTCCACTACATGGTCCCTGCTCCACTCAGCTCGCCTCTACCCGCCTCAGGGCTCCACACTAACTTTTTTCACTAGGAGCACAGTGGCCCCCAACTGAAAATTTTAGGGGCGCAACCACAAAATGTAGGGGCACGCACCGTAAATCAACATGCTAACTAGAGATGCACCGATTACATCTTTCTAGGCCGATTCCGATTTTCTTTGCGTTAGGCCAGCTGATACCGATTTTAGCCGATTACGATTTCATTTTTTCTAACCACTTTACAGCACACACACATATTTATTTTCTATCTTTTCTTTAATAGAACATGTTAGAACAGATAATGGATCACTATGAAATAGAACTATATCAATGACTCCTGGTGTGGGACATTCACACACATCTAAAGGTCAATGTTAGAACCATTTCCTTCTCTTCACGTCCAATATCAACTAAAGAAATGTGATTTGGGTTGTTGGTGTGGTCCCTCCACGCCCTACTCTTTCCTTGCAGCTGTTGCATATTGCAAACTTGTTATCTTCTGCACACACGCTGAAGAACCCCAAACAGCTGACATGTTGCAGGTTAATTCACCAGGTTCCTACATGTGGGAGAATAGCGCCGACACGCCTTCACACCGCGAGCGGGTACGCGCCACACACGGCGGAGAAGTTGAGAGAAAGGAAGAAGAGAGCGTGCTGTAGCGTCCGTGTGTGCGTGCGTCCTTGAGAACTGGAACTGGTATGAAATCGGCATATGTTAGACTGACCTGCCGGTCATGGCCGAGCACATGAAAACCGGCCAATTCCGGTCACCGGCCGCTCTGTCGGTGCATCTCTAATACTAACCAAATATTCACGTTTCTACTAATTTCCACTGCAGGGACATCACTAGGATTGAAAGACAGGGGGGGCTTAGCCCCGAGGCTATACAAAACTTTCCCTTGCAAAATCTTACTTCCAAACTCTGAAGTTAACTTTTAGATACATCAAAGCTGCATGGGGGGGTTCACTTAGGCCAGACTGAGCTCCTGCTGAGTTCTTCTTTAGGCTAAGACTTAACCGCTATCTATCTGCCCGTGTAAATGTGTGGTAAAGTAATACCATACCTAATACCTCTCTCTGTTAGACAAGTTGCAGGTCAAAATAAGACTATTTAATTACTAGGGGTGTAACGATGCACATATTCGTATTGAACCGTTCGGTACGAGGCTTTTGGTTAGGTGTGCATTACAAACCGAACGATTCATTGGACTAATCCTATTTCATTTTTTAAAAAAGAGCTTAAATTGTGTGAAATATAATGTTCTCAGTGCCGCTGCACTCAACAAGGCAGCCCAAATGACGAAACGGGCAACATGCTGTCTGCCCTTCCCACTCCTAAAGAAAAACAAACTCCTCCAGTCAGGCATGATACGCTGAACTAGCTCTTTGCAATATGGTTGACCAGGATTTAAAGTGTCTGAATTTAATAACCTGATGGCCAGATGATTCAAAGTTCTAGTATGTATGTATGTATGTATGTAGGCTCATATATAGCCTAGTCTACATTAAAGCAACATCTACATACTTGTTTAATTTATTACAGCAAAAGAATGCAGAAAGTTAAGTTGGTCAGAATCAAGGATATATAATAATTTAGTTTAGGCTATGCCTTGGTGCCTCTCTCTCTCTCCTAAAATATCTTCCAGTATCCATTTGTTCAATGAATTGAAGGATATACTGGTACAATAGCATTAACAGCGACACTATGATATTTAGGGACTGATATTGTTTAATACTATAGAGAAAGCAGACCATATTAATGGTAAAGAATAGAGAGCTTCGGATACCTTACTAGGCGAGCTATTTCTTGTATTTCACTCGTTTACACTAGCTAGACTAATGGTTTCTATAGCCAACTAAAATATTCCTTTATCTTTACCTCAAGTAAATGTAGCTGAAGTGAAGCAAGTAAAAGTCATTAACAACAACTTACGATTTCACTCTGTATCACTCACTGTGTGTGCAGTAGCAAGTCCAGACCAAAGATTAGCGACGAGACGAGATAACTCCTGCAGCTCCTTGCAACACACCGGTCAGCAGCGTTCTGAAAGCTGCCGGTTTAAACCAATGAGAAGAGACCAGACGGTCTATCATCTTCATAGCCATTGACTCTTTGTACTTCTGTCTAACTTTCGACTTTCTGGCTTTTTTTGTAGCTTTTTGGATAACATTAATGATAGTGAGATATTTGCTACAGTTGCATTTCGAGTCATAATTCGGTGAAAACATTTTATTTCTCTGATTTCCTGCTTTGTTTTAATGCTGCCTGGCGCTCTCTCTCTCTTCAGTAACTCTCTACCTCGCTCGTCCACATACCGTTACGTGCAAGCGGCCGCTCGTGAGCCTCTCTCTAAAACACTCAAAGCCACTTCAACCAGTTGACAGTTCGTGAAATAAAAAATCAAACGGATCAAACAGTGCACGACGACACCAACAGATGAATGGTGAAGGAAGATTGATTCCACGTAGTGATGATACAGAGTGCACTGTAAAAAATGAAAATCTAATTATTATTTTCTTATTATTATTTGGGGGGGGCTTAGGAACATTTTGGGGTAGCTTCAGCCCCCCTAAAATAGGCCTAACGACGTCCCTGTTCCACTGTATTACTAATAAATAAATCTGTCTATCGATTAGATGCAGAAATTACAATGTGCTGTTTCAAATTCAGTGTCACATTTTATTGTGCACTTTTGAAGAAGTTACCTAGAAGGTGAACCGACAGCACCATCGCTGTCATGACAGTACAAATATATTAAAAGAAATATACCATGTATACATTCAGAATTTCAAAAAAGTGCAATAGTAACAAAGTGCTTAGTGACCTTTCGGTCATTTCACAGTTAAAAACAATACTTAACAAGTGTATGTAAACATTAGGGGACGAGCTGGCTTTTGAATTTGGTGAAGGGTAGTTCCTCCTTAGCAATGAAGTAGGCTATGATGTTAAATTTCAACATCATCTGCGCTCTGATTTACAGCCTCTTGTCTTCTAAAAGCAACCGGCAGTGGCGTTGCTTATTCATTTATTAACACGTCACGGCATACTCTGTGCTTGAGGCTAAGATTGTGTTTAACTAGTGTATTGTGTTTAAACAGCGAAGTGCCTGCGCTGTCGGCAAACTTTGTGTTCCCCGCAGTTCTGGGGTAGCGCTGCAACATTCGCAGTTCATGCAGTTCGTCTCCTTAGGGCGCTGACGCACAGAGCCCATTATCGTCCGTCTGGCGAGGTCGGTGACTCGAGTCTGTTCGGTGTGTCCCGTGCCGTCGGCCGTCCAAGGAGCCGTCGGCCTTCATTTGGGCCGACCTGACATGTTCAGTCGGAGACAGGGCAGTCGGGACTCACCGGGAAATGGCGAGCGTGACTAGAGTCTCTCAAAATCTGATGATCTTTTAAACTGACCTTTGTTGATCTGAAATGAAGACAGATTCAGCGACTGCACGGCCTATTTCTCTCTTAACATGTTCTCAGGAACACGTTACGGTGAACTATTTTAGGACAATATGAGATCGGATTCTGAACGAGCCGCCATGACAGTCTGGCTTTGAATTTCCGGAGAAAAAAGTCAGACTGTTAATGGAAACAATACAGAGCAGCGCTGCCTGCTGTTATGGAGACGTATTGCGTCACGCGCAGAGCGTACGCTGAAGTCAGCGTCTCTTCGGTGAGTTCTGAGGCACTTTTTGGACCTCGGGGACCCGACTGATCAGTCCGACTGGCTTTACTGCCGACGGTCGGCCGTCTGGTTGGTGTGTAAGCACCTTTTACAGTACCTCAACCAGCTGAATTCTGACAGATGACAGCCAGTCTTCCCGAAAATGGTGGGTTTGGGCCTTTTTCGCCACACAAAACCTCTGACTCATCATCCGACTGTGACACTGTAGCATCTGGCACTAGCCGCAGGTCGGAAGAACGAGCCAATAGTTGGCTTGCTCATTGTTTAGACTCACAGGGCAAGTTGTTGTTGACAGGCGTCTACGTGCGCTCTGTTATCTCTAGGACCCCCCTCCCCCTCCACACATTAGCCACGTACAGTAGCCATTCCCTAGCCTTCTCACACTCATTGGCCTGCCACGGATTCTGGACTCATTGACGTGCCCCTTCCAAGTTTACTGGTCGCACATGTGCAACTGGATGTAAAATTCAGGCGCACACTCTCAAATTTTGGTCACAAAATGCCACCATTTGGTCGCAGTCTGGAGCCCTGCGCCTTTTTTTGTTTTCCGTTATGATAAAAGGTCCCTGGTACCTGCTAACAGGTACTTTATTTAGTACCACCTCCGTCCAGGCTCCCAGAGAGCTGAGGCGATACCAAAAGGTGACGTGAACACCTGCAGACTCCTGATTGGTCGGAGAGAATCGTAACTAATCACTGCGTCATCATTGCTATAGCGACAGACGGGGGGGGGGGGGGGGTGTCCTGAACTAACCCGCCATTTTTAAATAGTTTAGCCAGCGGTGGTGTTTTTGCTGCCTCCAGCTTCTTTAGAAACTAAATGTGTCTTCTGGCAAACAGCCACATGGCGAGAATCAACAACACACACCTTCTACGGTCTGTGTGTGTGTGTCGCGTTAGGTCACGGCAGTTTCCTACGGCGTCGCTATGACGACCAGCCACGCTCTCCTCACACATGAGGCGGTACTAAATCTGCAATGGAGAAAGGAGGACGGTGCACCACGGCCGAGTCTAGCAGGTACCATGTAATGGAAAGACGCCATAAGGCTGCTGATCTAAAAGCACCCCCTCCCCCAACCATCTCGTCTGTGATTGGCTGGAGTGGTTTGTTGTATTTTGGTGCCCAGCCTGTGCCTCTAGTGTTCGTTTGACGTTTCCGACCCCTGTGTTGTCTCCTGAGACCGGGCTTTTTCATGGTGTGTTCAGGGGGCAGGCAGCTAGCGGGTCAAGGAGCTCATAGTGCTCCTTTTAAAGCCACCGCTCCATGACCGACACTTTAACACTCAATTAGAAATAGAGCTAGACGCTGAACAAACTCACTTGATGTTTCTAATTTCATTTACCCTTTATTACATGGTGCTTGGAAGTGTCTAAACCTCCAGGAACCATGTATGTAAACTGTAAAAGCATATGATTGTAGATATAACTAGGGTTGCAAAATTACGGCAATACTATAGAAGTGTGGTCTAGACCTACTCTGTCTGTAAAGTCTCCTGAGATTATTCCTGTCATGATTTGACACTATAAATAAAATTGAATTGAAACTTTCCATGGGAATTAATGGGAATAAAGTGGATATTTTGAATATTGCTTGTTATAATACTTTTAGCCTATAACATGGATCTTAAATGTAGTTGAAAAAAAAACAATCTTGCAGCATAATCCTGATTTAAAACAAGCTGATTTAATGCAACTTCAGTTGAATGTCCTCCCTATGTTCGTCAATGACATGCACGCAGTAATCAGCGTAGGCTACTACATACTGTAATACTTGCTATTATTAATTGTAATAATTGTATAGCCCACTAACCATAGTAAATCAAAACTGGAATGTTTCTAAAATTCCCCAGCTAAACTTTCCATGGAAATTTACCGGAAAATGTTCGCCCCCTTTTTGAAACCGGAACTTGTAGTTGCATTAGTTACTCAAAACTGCCACAGTGCCTCAGACGGCTGAACAGTGTAAGAAAGATGCTTATGCGTTGCCTTTCTTTTTGTGTGCAGCTGACGAGTCCGGCAGCGACGAGGACTTCATGGTGGAGGATGATGATGACAGCGACTATGGTCGCTCCAAGAAGAGAGGCAAAAAGGTGATTCGACGGGGCCGGCCGGACAAGAAGGAGAAGAAAAGCCCCAAGCCCCGACTAAAGGCCACAGGTGAGACGTCCAGTCACACTTCATGGACAAACTACCGTTATTAATGTGTATTTTTGACGACTTTTGTCAGAATCTCATTTTTTATTCATATTATGTCAGTAATTTAAGCCAGGGGTCCTCAATGTTTTAAGCCAAGGACCCCTTAACTAATAGTGAGACTGAGCAGGGACCCCCTCCTACATATGTTGTATAAAATTAAGCAGCCTATTAAACTGACTGTTGGCATGATTTTATAAATACCTATACCTATATACCTTTCACTTGTCCGGGTAACGACTTATCATTTCATAAAAAGAATTGCTAATGCAGAATTAGAACAAACACTATCAGCATTAATAGAATTCAGTTGAAACAAACGTGTCCCGAGAATAGATTTCCCCTTCAACAAGAAAACAGGATCTCCAGACTCCATAATACAAAGTAATACTTTGCACGCCGGTGTGCAGAAGTTAATATATTGAGATTATAAGTCAATATTTTAAAGTTTGTCTTTACTTTCAGATTCCTAGTCATTATTCTAAGTTACTAAATCAATATTCTGAGATACTAAGGCGATACTTTGAGGTATTTGAATCAATATATTGAGATTGTAAGTTAATATTTTGAGATACTGAACCAATATTTTGAGATATTAAGTCAATATTTTGAGATTCTAAGTCAATATTTTACATTTTCTCATTACTTTGAGATTCTTAGTTTATATTCTGAGTTACTAAGTCAATATTTTGACCAGAGGTAGTGGTGACTTAAACTTGAACTTATACTATATCTGAAATAATTTTGTAGACATAACAATGGATTTTGACACTAAATGTTGGTGTTTTAAAAAAAAAAAATATATATATATATATATATATATATATATATATATATATATATATATATATATATATATATATATATATATATATATATATATATATCTCACTAATTTCTACCCAGCAGAGGCTGATTTACCGAAGGGATCCTTTAAAAGGTGTAGCTACGTTACAGTTGATTATTACCTGATATTTAATCCGCATACCTGCAAAAAGGGTATTTTACAATAACTTTGAATGCACCACGAGGCTGGCGAGGCAAATTTCAAGTGAACGCAACATCTGTGTTGTTTTTCCGACAACAGCAGCTGCACGCTGTTATACGTTCCTCTCCAGTGAAATACAGACACACTTTACACCGTTTAGCTGTCAGCATTTTAACCGTGTTTACTCCGGCTGCAAGCTAACGGTAGGCTAACGTTAGCTGCTGCCAAGTGTAGTGTTAACTAGCGTGACATGCGGCGATGTTTAGGTCCCCTCTAACGTCTGTTTTCGGAGCATCGGAGAGAAGCGCAGGCATTTCGGTGGCACCGAAATCCACGTTGCAATACCGGTCGTTAAGCCACCGGTTCCGTGTTAGCACCGGGTCTCTCGTTTTCTGTCAGCGATGTGGCGAGGAAGTAACGTTAAGGCAGAGTTAGCAAGCTAACGTTAGCTAACTAACGCCGGCTAGTTCGCCGTGCTTTTATGCTGCATTGCTTACAGAGAATGAGCTGTGCACGTAAAATCTGAGAACGTGACTTCAGTGGACCGTTCCACCATATATATATATATATATATATATATATATATATATATATATATATATATATATATATATATATATATATATATATATATATATATATATATATATATATATATATATATATAGTGCATGTCTCAGGCTGTACCACCTAGTGTCCTCCAGTCTCTCCCCTGAGCTAGCTGCAACAGCCTGAAGCTATAAAGTAAGATATAAACAGTAAACAATAAGTAGGCTACCCCACATCATCCCCAGACTCCATCTGGAACTTGTAAACAAAATAAGACGATCAGGTAGTAGTGTGATATGGGAGACAAGCGCTGCTCTCATATGTGAATGCACAGAGCAGGGGTGTTAAAAGAGCAGCTTCGGTTACAGAGCAGTTGGCGAATTGTGGCGTTAGCTTCACAGGCTAACAGCGGAGCTAGCAGCAAACAGCGAAGCTAACTGCGGAGCTAACAGCGGAGCAAATGGGCCTGGAAGCCATTTGTGGTCGAGGCGAGAAGGGATCCAGCTACAGTACATCGTGTTTGGTTGTATATGGAAGGGACTAGTTTGCTTCGTGTGGACTCACTGGTGTGCTAATAAGTAGCCAGTTGTGAGATTAAAGCATAATCTGTTGATCACTAACTGACTCTCCCCCCACCCCCCCACCCCCTCCTAGTGACCCCCAGCCCAATGAAAGGAAAGGGGAAGGGGCGCCCTAGCGCCAAGGCCCTGGAGAAGAGCTCACCCAAAGAGGAGGAAGAGGAGGACCCCGAGAGTCCCCTGGAGGAGGAAGAGGAGGAGGCAGAGAAGAAAGAGAGCTCCCCTGCCCCCAAGACGACGAAGGAGGCCGCGGGAGGAGACGAGGAGGAGGAAGACGAAGAAGAGGAGGACGGCTCAGAAGAGGAGGCGCCATCTGGGGAAGACTAGAAGATGGTTCCCGCTGAAGCCCATCCTCTCTCTCTCTCTCTCTCTCTCTCTCTCTCTCTCTCTCTCTCTCTCGGTCTCTTCTCAAAGATTTTCTTTTCTTTTCTTGCTCTGTGTTTAGAGTTTTTTGGTTTCTTCTCCTGGTGGCCTGGCTCAATGGTTTGGACTTGGTGTGCTTTTTTTCGTTCTGCTCCCTCTCTCCCTCTCCCACCAAGACATTGTGCTCATGTGATCATAGGGTATATGTAAGAAGTCACAACATTCGGCCTTACCCACCCACCCTCCTGTCTTAGTCATTTCTGCCTTGAGCTCAGTGCTAGTGGGCATCCGTCCTAAATGTGAACAAATGAAATTCACCTTTTTTTTTTCCTTTCTCTGGGATTATCTGTGATCTGACATGACTGGCCACATATTTTTTACCATTGTACTTCACTGATATCTGCAAATACTGGGAGCGTTGTTCAGAGCTTCTCCGTATCAGTTACTAAAAGCGCTGTATTTACAAAGCGACGCCAAGTCAACGCACGCAGGCCTGAAGCCTTGTCCCTCTATTTGGTACGTTGTGGTTTTAAACCAGGAGGCAGCGGTAGTTAGCTGGTAGTTTAGTTTTAAAAGCTCCAAACCGTTCAAAGTTCACCCTGCTTGTTTCAGACTCTATTGGTGCCCTGTTAAAGGTGCGTTACGTGGACTGGCCGAGTGGTGGGTCACGTGCTACATGCCGGACTGATAATTTCACCCATTTCAAGCCAGCATATGTGCGTGTTTTTATGTACTTGATTCAATTTATATGCTTGTGACGTACTAACTGTAAGAGGGTCTGGCTTCTGTCTCTCTCTCGGCCCATCTGCTGCCTCTGTTCAACGGTTTCTGTTGTGTGTTTGGCTTTTAATGATGCACCATGCTACGTGAAGCGACCCCCCCCCCCCCCCCCTTCAGAACACGCGGTCCTCGTCTCCCTGCATGGCTACAGCATCTTCTCAACATTCAACCCCTTGTGCCAGGCACCCCCTAAATCAGTTTGTTTTGTTTTTATTTTTAAGAAATGCAAGAAGAGATGTTTCCCTTTTTTCTTTTTTTTTCTTTTTGAGTTTAAAAAAAAAAAAATGAATGTTTTTTTCTCCTGTTGTTCTAATTCTCTATTCAGATTTTTTTTGTAATGTTTGTTTTTTAAGAAAAGAAATAAAATGTATCTTGATTTTAAAGAAAAAAAAGTTGACCCTATCCAATCTGTTCAGCTTAATGGTTACTGTTGGCATCCATTCTTTTCCTTGGGGCTTTCTGTTCACCCATTTGTATTTCACAAGCAGATGCATTTAGATTTCTACAGTACTGAGGCTCAGAAAAGATGGGAATGAAGTGGGCAGCTCAGTATCTGGCATTTTGTCTGTCTATGAATGCCTTAATTTTCATTGAGTTCAGTTGTGGCTCTGATATTGTTGGAGGCCTGAGAATGTAATCTGTCCTCGTGTTTAGGCCGGCGACAGACTGGCTGCGTGGCGTTTCTGTTGCGTGGCGTTTTCTACGTCTTTACACAGCAGAAACGTGTGACGCGGCGCTGCTGCTGCTAGCCTTGTCTGTATTGATACATTTAAATACCATGTTAAACAAATATATTCTGATCTGATTACAGCAAAGACAACGTGGGCAGTATTGACGGCAAAATAGGCTCCAGAATATTCTGTATTGACAGGTGCAATATTAGAAAACAGATTTTTTTCTTTTTAAATTACATTTATATCTGCATTTATATCAAAACCTCGAGACTTTCAAACATGTCATTTATTAATATGTATTTGTGTCAAAATGACATATAAACATCTTTTCCTATTCTATTTTGCCTGGAAACGCTTAGGCGTTGGGTCTATTTCTAGCATGCACGTGTTTTCGGCGCCTGAGACGTGCGTTTCACGCAGGCAGTGTGCACGCTCTGACCTGTTAACATGGGAGCCGAAATAAAAACGGACACACCACACAGCTGACACGCCACGCAGCCAGTCTGTTGCCGGCCTTAGTTCTTTGCTACAAGCGGCAAATTAGGCTTAGAGCAAGTCAACAATTTGTATGAATCCGCAGACCATCCAAAGCCATAAACGATCTCAAAACTAGTGACTCGGAGATCCGGTGCAGCACTTGGTAGATTGTCCTTTTTTTCAAAGAGTAGTGTTTTGATGTCAAAGCAAAAAAAACGAAAAAAAAGTTGAGGCAAAGCTGCTATTGTGATCTTGGGAACGGTGAATGCATCATTAGGCGCCCGTCAGGAGAGATTCCCATTCGTCCCAAGGCTGCAATAGAAACCAGTCCTGGATGTGTACAGGACCCACTCAAACCTAGTCCTTGGTTCAGAAGCACATGACAGTAGTTTTACAACTGTCCTCAGCAGGTTGGTGTGTTTTTCTACATTCAGGTCCTGAATTGGCACCAAAATCCTTAATGTCATTTTGAGACGATTGGATATGAATAAGGAAATGAAAAAAGGAGGGGACCAATCTAAAGCTCCCAGAGCTCCTGTTCTCATCAGATACTGCCCTGTAGTTCACAGCGTGGAGGGTCTGAACAAGTTCCTCTCCATCATCCCGCAGGAGGCACATGGCATAAGGCTGTGAATTTCTCCTCTTGTCATCTTAAGATTTCTTCTGTTGTACTGTTTTTGATGTGTGTGTGTGTTTATTTTCTTCTTTTCTATCTACCTTCAGTTGTACTGGCAATGTTTAATGTAAAAGCCCAGATGGAAACCCAGTGGAGGAGCTTTTGTCAGTGTGGCCAGGGAACGCTGAACTCTTTTAATCTTTTGCATGTTGTGGAAAAAAAGGTGCGAAGCGATGATGATGATGATGCTGGTAATGGAAATATTGTGGTCTTACAAAAACAAACAAGTATTAACAACAACGATGTTGATAATGTTTTGGTTTCCCAGCTTCTAATAAAGGCAACCTACTTTTTATACTGATTTAACTACTTGTTTTGTGACGTTGAGCTCTGAGTAATTATATATATATATATATATATATATATATGATGATGATGATCTGCAGTCAGGGCCGGCAATTATCTAGGGCATCAAATGTGTTGGGGGGGCCGTGTCACCCTTAGGTCTACTTCCCATTAATAATAGAATTGGAATGACAAGCGAAATATAAAACATGGTTATTAAACATGATCATCCTAGGGCGCCCCTCAGCCACACGTTTACTTGTCAACCTGATTATTAGATTGAATTGATGATTATTGTCGATCATTTCCCAATTGGGAAATGACCTCACGTCCCGTGACGTGACGTTTCCAGTCTACGGGTCAGACTCAAACACACGGAGCTCTGAAGCAGACCTGTGCGTCGCTTAGTGTTCACTCTCGCTGTAAAAAATAGAGAGGAGCATCGGCACAGACCACGGAGCTGCTGCAGGGGGCCTTCCGTGGTCTGTGCAGCTTCCGGTTTATAAAGGACGCGCTCTGCTCTGCTGATGTGCAAAACTCAATCTCGCCTACAGCAACCAAAGGCCTAGAGCTGGCCCTGTCTGCAGTATTCAGTGTTTGCCACTCAGTGGCGCTGTGTGCAACAACCAATGTGACATCATGACTTCGTGTAAACATACACGCCCACTTTCTTAAGCCAGGTGGCGTGTTATCTGTAGACATTTTGAGCTATCTGCGTGTATACAGCGGACGGCAGTCTGCAACGTCACGGCGTAAACATACACGCCACTTTCTAAAGCCATGTGGCGTGTTATCGCCAGGCTACGGTTGGGTTTAGGAAAAGAAGAACGGGGTTGGGATCATAGACAGTTAGAGGAATGGACCAACAGGTCCCGTGTCTCTGGACGGAGACCAGTGAAGGATATTAGAAGCTCTTTTCCGGTGATGGCTGAGCGTTACTGAGCAGCCTCCAACTGAGCTTGAAGACGTAGATGTGACGTGAGCAACCTGTCTGAAAGTTGGAAGTCTTCTGGTAGCTGTGCCAAGAGAAATCTCAATCATTCCCAATCTAGCAGAGACGGAGAGCGTAGGTATATGTAAGGAGATAACATAGGCACAGGCTAATTACTGATCACTAACATGATAGTTAACATTAGGAATTACACTTAAACAGCTAATGGAAGTCCAAACTGCCTGAGAGCTTCTCCTGGACTATACGGTAATTCCTCTACTATGAGACAGTAAATCTCGTGGTTATGACCCAATCGTTAGCCTATTTTTATAACAACGTCTGCTACGGAGCCATAACGTGAGCTACAAGGTAATGGAGCCTTTTATACATTGTCGTGTTTCTTTAGAAATAAACAACGGACAAATAGAGTCTTTAAACGCTTCAGATGTAAAGTTATTCTCTGTCAAAGTGACGTCAGAATGAATGGCAGTCAATGGGATGCTAACGGGAGGTGATGGCTTGGTAGCATCAGAATGAATGGGAGTCAATGGGATGCTAACGGGGGGTGATGGCTTGATAGCATATCTACGCGTTGTGGAGAGAGACTTACTCCCTTGGTTGGGTTTAGGAAACGTGCCACGCGGGACCCGATCCCCGGTCTTCTGGGTGAAAGTCCTGTGTTTGACCCAACCTCCCACACACCCCCCCCTCGACCAACCGCCCTACGCAGATTTTTGCCCTTTCATACTATTCTCCACGGCGTCAATTCACACGCAATCGCAAGGTAATGTAAGTCAATGGAGGCCAAATAGCGTTGATAAACACGCTAAAAAGTGAGTATGTGTCTTGATAACACGCCAATAATGACATACGAATTGGCGTGTCATACATACGCCACTTCTTGAGGTCAGTCTGGTAACAACTGTGTTTTTATATATGTGGTCCTCTGGTCTGCTGAGCCAGGGTCTCCGCGGGGTCTTAACCGTAAAATCAAATGAAAATCAACACTTTTTCTGATATTTTTGTCTCTTTTTTTGACACTTTTGGCACCTTTTTCAATGTTTTTGGCTCTTTTGTTTAACATTTATCACTTCTTTTCACTACCATGTATAAACACATTATCTTTTGGAATTCATGGTCAATTAAAAATTCTTGAGTTAAAGAAGCAGAAATGATGAATTATTTAGACTAATGTTAAAGGAAGGATCATCACAGAAGGGTCAGCGTTCAGCGAGGAGACTGTTCCCAAACATTTCCATTTTTGTTTCGTATGCTAAAATGTTGAATAAAACACCCAAAATTCAATGAAAGTAGAGATCCGATCTTTTGTTGTACTCGCAAAGCGCGTTGTATGGAATCACCCGTGTTATTTGGGGGTAATTCAAATTAGGTAGTTTAAAAAGAAACCCATATTTCTGAGATAGACATTTTGAGAACACATTGAAGACAACGCAAGGGTTAAAAAGTCTAAAAATCCAAATTTTTGGTCATAAATTCGCAAGTATTGTGTTCTAGGTCTTGAATAATTTCCATTGAGCATACCAGAGCTCATAGCCCGCCCCTCATCTCTGCTCGAAGCTCCAGGCTACACATTTTATAAAAAGGCACACACACACACACACACACACACACACACACACACACACACATATATATATATATATATAGATATATATACAGTGTGGGACCATTCCATGAAGGTCAGGGGTGTCACGATTTTGATTTAGAATCGAAAATCGATTGAAGTGAGCGTTTGATTTCGCTTATCGGAAACAGAAGCAGGATTGGCGATTGGCCCAGGATTTTTTTCTCTCGTCACCACTGCCTCCTTGCACAAGCTCGAAGAAACACACACACACACACACACACACACACACACAGCTGGTAGATAAAGACACAGGGTAACGTTAGCCTGCCGGCGGCCTGCAGCTGTTCTTTTCCAGACTCCGTGGCCATCTGTGACGGAGAAACTCCAACACTGGAAAATCCTCCTGCTTCCCTGAGGTCATCGGTGTGGCAACATTTACCCTTTTCCTTCCCTGAGGTATGTTAACAAGCAACTAGTCTATATCCACGACGTTCCACTTCCGGGATTGCTCCGGAAATTCCAACGGATGCATTTATTTTCACCGATGTCCGTCTCCTTCCTCTGTCTCTGTGTTGGCGTTCTAACCTCTGGTGGATTTGTGAGGACTATGGTTACTGCTCCTCAGATCTCTGCAGGGTGAATCCAGACAGCTAGCTAGACTATCTGTCCAATCAGAGTTCTCTGTTGCACGACTAAAACTACTTTTGAACGTACACATGTTCCACCAAAACAAGTTCCTTCCTGAGACTATTTAGCAGAGGCTCCATGCGGAGATTAGCACCGCCCATGACGATTGTGATTGTTTTAAAGAAATGCACATCCCAGAATGCTGTGTGGACTAGCCAGACCCTCTTCCGCAGTGCTGTGGAGGAAGGTCTGGCAAAGCGAGACTAACAAGCAACCAACCGTAAAGCGTTTGGGCTCTGATGGGACTCCATGGTGCATTCAGGGTACCTTTGACGGCTTCTCAGATGGATCGTCAGGTTAGCATTCAGGTGCCCCTCGTTAAGCTCATAAACTCACGTAAACTCTGAGAACACTCACACTGTTGTTGTAAAGTACTCTTCTGCCATCTAGTGGCTCCTATTGTGGTATTGCCATCACTGTAGGATTTTTTTTTTTTTATTGAATTGAATCGTGACCTTAACCCTTGTGTTGTCTTCCCGTCCACCATGAAATGTTGTTTAATTTACTTATTTTACTTTTTTGGCACTTTTTCTAAAGTTTGTCATTTAATTTCCTGTTTTTTTTTATATTTTCAGCAATTATTATAAAAAAAAACTTTGAAAACAGGTCAAATTTGACCCGAGGACGACATGAGGGTTAAAATAGCATCATGACACCCGTAGTCAGCCGCTCTAACCATCGGCACAATGTGTCCCCAAAACAAGTTCCTACTGCTGCCAAAACCCAGGACTGAACCAGGGACCTTCAGACCTTCTAAGAGAGGAGACACACCAGCCCGATCATCGGCCGTCGGACCGTCTGGCGAGGTTGGTGACTCGAGTCTGTTCGGTGTGTCCCGTGCCGTCGGCCGTCCGAGGAGCCGTCGGCCTTCATTTGGGCCGACCCGACATGTTCAGTCGGAGACAGGACAGTCAGAGACAGGGCAGTCGGAGACAGGGCAGTCGGAGAGAGGGCAGTCGGAGACAGGGCAGTCGGAGACAGGACAGTCGGGACTCACCAGGAAACGGGGAGAAGATGAGCCTCTCAAAATCTGATGAAGATCTTCTAAACTGACCTTTGTTGATCTGAAATGAAGACAGATTCAGTGACTGCACGGCCTATTTCTCTCTTAACATGTTCTCAGGAACACATTACGGTGAACTATTTTAGTCCAATATGAGATCGGATTCTGAACGAGCCGCCATGACAGTCTGGCTGTCAATTTCCGGAGAAAAAAGACCCACGTGACGTGTTCGTCCAATCAGCTGCCGGTTTTCATTTTCTGGGAAATAATCAGACTGTTAATGGAAACAATCCAGATTAGCGCCGCCTGCTGTTATGGAGACGTATTACGTCTCGCTCACGTGCAGAACGTACGCTCAAGTCGGCGTCTCTTCGGTGAGTTCTGAGGAACTTTTTGGACCTCGGGGAGACTGATCAGTCCGACTGGCTTTACTGCCGACGGTCGGCCGTCTGGTTGGTGTGTCAGGGCCTTGAGAGCACTCCCATTCAAAAGGCCATTTAACCGAAAAACAAAAATACAGTAAATCTTAAAAGTGGTGCTTCCGTCCTAAATATGCTTTTAAATGAAAGTTTGACTCGGGAACATTCACAAAAAGACCCTAGGTTACATTTTGGCGAGAGAGGACAGCTGAGAGAGAGAGTGGGGGGGGGAGACATGCAGGAAATCATCACAGGTCGGACTCGAACCCTGGACCTTCTGCGTCGAGACGTAGGCTACACCTCTATATATGTGCACCTGCTCTACCAAATGAGCAAACCGGTCAAAGCCAGCATTGAGATGTGGATGAATGCGTTGCTATGTATCCTATACATTTAGTTAGTTTTTTGAATATTCTTGTAAGGCAATGATAGGGAGTGATATCCTGCTGTGGGCTGTTGCTAAGAAACCACACTGGAGTCTCTGCACTCGTTGTGTAATGCATTACGCTGCAGTCTTCTCATCCGTATGCTCCGTTTGGCTTCTCAGTTACAGCCAGAATGTAACTGAATGTTTGTAACGCACATACAGCTTTTAATAATAATAATTAATGCATTTTCATAACCTATTTAATTTTTTTTAAGAATTGTTGACAGGACAGCTAGATGAGAAAGGGGAGAGAGAGGGGGGGGGAAATCATCACAGGTCGGACTCCAACCCTGGACGTCCCAGTATATGTGCGCCTGCTCTACCACTGACCCAACCCGGACACTATTTAATTTTTTTCAGGGCTTCTCGTATGTATTCAGTTATGGATTAATGTGTTTTTTTAACCTTGGAGGGGAAAAAAAGATTTAGATTTAAATAATGTGTGTATTAATTTGATAGTCATTAGTTTAATATTCAAACGCTAGAATAATATGACTGCACTGGTTTCAGGTAAAAGATTGCAATTTCTTTTCCACATTTTATTACAGAGCCCTGTAGGTAAGTTTAAAAGTAATAATTATCATGACATGAAAGTTAGTGTAGTTTAGGATCATTGGAACATTTATGTGTGTGATTTCTGAATTATTCCAATTCCCCCTCTCCTGTTGGTGTAAAGAGTGTTTGTGGCTCTGCTGAACCACCAGAGGGCCTCTTCCTACAACAGATCAGCAGCACGTCAACAGTTGGAAGACCACATGTTCACCTCAAGAAATGCTCACCTACTTGTTGATGTTGTTTGTTTCCTACAGCTGCTCTGCGTTGTTCTGGCGATAGACACTCATGCACTTACACTGTATTTCATTTAAATTCAATTGTATTTACAGTGTCAAATCATAACAGGAGTTATCTCAGGACACTTTACAGTTAGAGTAGGTCTAGATTGTGGCCGGGTTGGCTCAGTGGGTAGAGCAGGTCCGACCTGTGACCTGCATGTCTCCCCTTTCTCCCCTAGATGTCCTGTCAATTAAAGGTGGAAACAAAATCACTCCGTTATTATTATATATATACACACACACACACAGGCCTGAGTTACACACACACACACAGTACCTCTACATGCACTAATGGGGAGATGTCAGTTGGCGGTTCGGGGCCTTGCTCAAGAGTGCCCAGGAGGTGAACTGACACCTCTCCAGCTACCACCACCTTACTTTGGCCCGTATGGGGACTTGAACCAACAACCCTCTGATTCTCAACCCAACTCCCTACTGCCACCCCCACTGACCTCACTCTATAATTTACCCTGACTCTGGGTGGGCGGCCATCTGTTTTTGTGTGTGTGTGTGTGTGTGTGTGTGTGTGTGTGTGTGTGTGTGTGTGTGTGTGTGTGTGTGTGTGTGTGTGTGTGTGTGTGTGTGTTTGCATTTTAAGAAATGATATAAATTAGTAGCATAGTACTGCTGTATTAACAAAGCATGTAGTAATCGGTACATGACAAGATAAGAATGAAAGAAAATAGAAAGAGGGGAAATTTAAAAAAGAAGAATATAATAATAATAATAATAATAATAATAATAATAATAATAATAATAAATGAAATAATACTAACAATAGCTGATATCAGTTTGTAAAATATATATATGGTGGGTCGGCCTTCTGATGCGAGCGGTTGGGGAGAGAGGGACAGAGAGAGACGGACATTCAGATATAGAGGTGTCACCACAATCCGAGGAAATCCTACTGTTTTTTCTGACTGTATGTCCATGTAGTGACCTGCGCCTTTTCAATTCAATTCAATCTATAGTATCAAATCAAATCATAATAAGAGTTATCTCAAGACACTTTACAGATAGAGTAGGTCAAGACCACACTCTGCTGTATACGCTCTATAAAATAGCATCTCTCTCTTTTAAAGATTCTTTTTTGGGCTTTTCCTCCTTTAATTTGGACTGCACAGCTAGGTGAGAGAGACATGCAGGAAATCATCACAGGTCAGAGTTGAACCCTGCATCTCTGCATCAAGGTATAACCATCTCTGTATATGTGCGCCTGCTCTACCCACTGAGCCAACCTGGCCACACATTTTTAGCGTGTAGCTCGCTAGCTTGAAGTTTGTTCTTGTTTCCCGAAGCGAAGGGATTTTGAGAAGGCCAACACCCAGAGAGGTGAGGGGAAACGCCGGATGTTGATCCAGAGACTGAGAAGACGGTCAAGTGGGCGTCCCTGACGCGTTGCCTTTCAGAGATCACAACATATGTATAAAGTCCAGCACACAAAAACATCACCTGGTGGGAACTGAACAACAAAGAGTTCAGATGAGTCATCTTTGCAGTTTTTATAACATTTGCGTTCAGAGGAGCCCCAAACTGGGAATCAATAATCTATATCAATAATGTCAATATTGTATATATTCACAAGTCCATGATCACAATGGTTTTCTGTGTGCACTAACATAATGTGAAAAATCTCAATCTCCCAATTATAATATCTTTATTCAAAAGTAGTCTTTGTTTCCGGTGCACTTCTAACCTTATTTATCTTACAGCTGTTTTCTATATACTATATATTGTTCTGCTACTTATATATATAGATATATATATATATATATATATATATATATATATATATATATATATATATAAGTAGAAGTATATAGAAGTATATAGAAGTATATATATATATATATATATATATATATATATATATATATACAGTGAGGAAAATAAGTATTTGAACACCCTGCTATTTTGCAAGTTCTCCCACTTAGAAATCATGGAGGGGTCTGAAATTGTCATCGTAGGTGCATGTCCACTGTGAGAGACATAATCTAAAAACAAAAATCCAGAAATCACAATGTATGATTTTTTAACTATTTATTTGTATGATACAGCTGCAAATAAGTATTTGAACACCTGTCTATCAGCTAGAATTCTGACCCTCAAAGACCTGTTAGTCTGCCTTTAAAATGTCCACCTCCACTCCATTTATTATCCTAAATTAGATGCACCTGTTTGAGGTTGTTAGCTGCATAAAGACACCTGTCCACCCCATACAATCAGTAAGAATCCAACTACTAACATGGCCAAGACCAAAGAGCTGTCCAAAGACACTAGAGACAAAATTGTACACCTCCACAAGGCTGGAAAGGGCTACGGGGAAATTGCCAAGCAGCTTGGTGAAAAAAGGTCCACTGTTGGAGCAATCATTAGAAAATGGAAGAAGCTAAACATGACTGTCAATCTCCCTCGGACTGGGGCTCCATGCAAGATCTCACCTCGTGGGGTCTCAATGATCCTAAGAAAGGTGAGAAATCAGCCCAGGACTACACGGGAGGAGCTGGTCAATGACCTGAAAAGAGCTGGGACCACCGTTTCCAAGGTTACTGTTGGTAATACACTAAGACGTCATGGTTTGAAATCATGCATGGCACGGAAGGTTCCTCTGCTTAAACCAGCACATGTCAAGGCCCGTCTTAAGTTTGCCAATGACCATCTGGATGATCCAGAGGAGTCATGGGAGAAAGTCATGTGGTCAGATGAGACCAAAACAGAACTTTTTGGTCATAATTCCACTTACCGTGTTTGGAGGAAGAAGAATGATGAGAACCATCCCAAGAACACCATCCCTACTGTGAAGCATGGGGGTGGTAGCATCAAGCTTTGGGGGTGTTTTTCTGCACATGGGACAGGGCGACTGCACTGTATTAAGGAGAGGATGACCGGGGCTATGTATTGCGAGATTTTGGGGAACAACCTCCTTCCCTCAGTTAGAGCATTGAAGATGGGTCGAGGCTGGGTCTTCCAACATGACAATGACCCGAAGCACACAGCCAGGATAACCAAGGAGTGGCTCTGTAAGAAGCATATCAAGGTTCTGGCATGGCCTAGCCAGTCTCCAGACCTAAACCCAATAGAGAATCTTTGGAGGGAGCTCAAACTCCGTGTTTCTCAGCGACAGCCCAGAAACCTGACTGATCTAGAGAAGATCTGTGTGGAGGAGTGGGCCAAACTCCCTCCTGCAGTGTGTGCAAACCTGGTGAAAAACTACAGGAAACGTTTGACCTCTGGAATTGCAAACAAAGGCTACTGTACCAAATATTAACATTGATTTTCTCAGGTTTTCAAATACTTATTTGCAGCTGTATCATACAAATAAATAGTTAAAAAATCATACATTGTGATTTCTGGATTTTGTTTTTTAGATTATGTCTCTCACAGTGGACATGCACCTACGATGACAATTTCAGACCCCTCCATGATTTCCAAGTGGGAGAACCTGCAAAATAGCAGGGTGTTCAAATACTTATTTTCCTCACTGTATATATATATATATATATATATATTTATATATTCACTGTATTCTTTTTATACTATTTCTTTTCTTTTTTTATTGTTTGATTCTTCTAATAATTTTGGTACAGCTGACTCTAAAAGCAATGCACAACATTTCCAATGTTCCTCTCCGGCCCTGTACCTGTGCAAATTATTATTATTATTGCACAGTTATTATTATTGTTATTGTTATTATTATACTGTATTTTTTATACCTCTTTATTTAAAGAGTGTTTTGTAAACTGATAGTTTCTCAGCCTCCTGCACACTGCCTGCGGGGCGTGAGCGTGTCGGCTGCGTGGCGTGAGCGTTTTTAATTTGGCTCCCATGGTAACAGGTCAGAGCGTGCACACTGCCTGCGTGACACGCACGTCTCAGGCGCCAAAAACACGTGCACGCTAGAAATAGACCCAACGCCTATTTTTCACACGACACGCAAGCGTGTTGGAAGACTTTCCAGGCAACATAGAACAGGAAAAGATGTTTATATGTCATTTTGACACAAATACATATTAATACATGACATGTTGATGTTTGAAAGTCTCGAGGTTTTGATATAAATGCTGATATAAATGTCATTTAAAAAAAATAATGATAAATAATGATAGATTCTTAAATATCGCACCTGTAAATACAGAAGGAAATATTCTGGAGCCTATTTTGCTGTCAATACTGTCGACGTTGTCTTTGCTGTAATCAGATCAGTATATATTTTAATATATTTATGTTTATGAGAAACATCCATGTGTCCAGACAAGGCTAGCAGCAGTAGCGCCGCGTCAGACACCTTTCTGGTGTGGAAAGACGTAGAAAACGCCACGCAGCCGCCACGCAACTGACACGCCACGCTCACGCCACGCAGCCAGTGTGCAGGAGGCCTAAGAGCAATGCACAAAAAGTCCAATGTTCCTCTACGGCCCTGTACCAGCGCAAACAGCAATCATCATCTATTTTATTCTAATACGTCTGATAGTTTCTCAGCCTGTTTAATAGAAAACAGCAAGATGCAAATGTTGCTTGTTAATATTCCTCCACTGACTACTGTACTAGTAGTTACTATAGTATACTGTACTTAAGAAAAGTTTCTTTAGCTGCAGGATGTTGTCAGAAAGTAGATTTCCTCCCTGCTTTCTTCTCAGGAAGACGTGCAGGCTTGCAGAACAAAGAGCCCTGAAGCTGTTCTGGTGGAAAGGGGAACATTTCTACATTAATAGGTGTTTCCATAATGTTATGGCGTGTATACCCGCTGTAATAGGCCACATCGTGGTCTTTAGTCGTTGTATAGTGAGCCCTCCATCAACACATGGCAGGCAGAATTTATCGAGCGGCGGCCAATCAGTGCGCTTCTTTTAGGGCGAGCCTCCGCCGCACTCAGCCAATCAGCGACGCGGAATAGGACCCGTGCCTCCGAGTTGTGCAGCAATGCTGTCACGTGACGCTGGGAAAAGGAATGCCAACATGGACCCGTGGCAAGGACAGGATGTGAGTGTGCTCCGACCATAACACGACGGAGGAAAAAGAAAATTGGAAAATATAAGAAGCCATCGACGGCGCTGCGGTTCTCCACCGAGCCTCCCCCGAACTACACACGGTAGGTCGAACCACATGTCCGGGATGCTGCTGCTCGCTTTACCCGGAGAGACGGAGGAGTATAAATAGAACATTTTTGACCCAGCCGAACTTGAGACTCGTGGATTTCTATACGGGTGCAGTTGCATTCAGACGGGTTGCCATGTTGTCGACCGCTCCACCTTTAAAGAGAGTCTCAGCGCAGGTTTTTTTCCGCTTTCGAGCCTGAGCTCTGAGCAAACGGGTCCGTTTTCCTCGCAGCACGGTTATGGGCGCGCCAGTGCGGGCCGTGTTTACCCAGCAGCAGCGCCTTGATCGTGCACTGCGAGGCCCTGCTGCAACATGTGCCCGACGGTCTGACAGCAGCAACAAACAGCCTTTCGTTACATATCAAATGGGCAGTTTCTCACCACTGTAAGTGCATCTATTTGGACTCTGGATACACTGGCTAACTCAAGGTTAACTTTTGTTATACTTGAAATTTTGCATAATTTTTTTTTTTTTTAAACCACAATATATTTTACCACTGCCTCACTTAATATACATAATGTAGCCTATATAATTAAATAACTGGCTCTAAATACTACCAGACCAGTGCTAGAAGAGTTTAATTATTATTGTGGCCCACAGATGAAGATGTATACTTCTATCCCTGTATGGATGATATGATGTATAACAGCTGTATACTACTATCCCTGTATGGATGATATGATGTATAACAGCTGTATACTGCTATCCCTGTATGGATGATATGATGTATAACAGCTGTGTACTACTATCCCTGTATGGATGATATGATGTATAACAGCTGTATACTACTATCCCTGTATGGATGATATGATGTATAACAGCTGTATACTACTATCCCTGTATGATGATATGATGTATAACAGCTGTATACTACTATCCCTGTATGGATGATATGATGTATAACAGCTGTATACTACTATCCCTGTATGGATGATATGATGTATAACAGCTGTATACTTCTATCCCTGTATGGATGTGATATGATGTATAACAGCTGTATACTACTATCCCTGTATGATGATATGATGTATAACAGCTGTATACTACTATCCCTGTATGGATGATATGATGTATAACAGCTGTATACTACTATCCCTGTATGGATGATATGATGTAGAACAGCTGTATACTACTATCCCTGTATGGATGATATGATGTATAACAGCTGTATACTACTATCCCTGTATGGATGATATGATGTATAACAGCTGTATACTACTATCCCTGTATGGATGATATGATGTATAACAGCTGTATACTACTATCCCTGTATGATGATATGATGTATAACAGCTGTATACTTCTATCCCTGTATGGATGTGATATGATGTATAACAGCTGTATACTACTATCCCTGTATGGATGATATGATGTATAACAGCTGTATACTACTATCCCTGTATGATGATATGATGTATAACAGCTGTATACTACTATCCCTGTATGGATGATATGATGTATAACAGCTGTATACTACTATCCCTGTATGGATGATATGATGTAGAACAGCTGTATACTACTATCCCTGTATGATGATATGATGTATAACAGCTGTATACTACTATCCCTGTATGGATGATATGATGTATAACAGCTGTATACTACTATCCCTGTATGGATGATATGATGTAGAACAGCTGTATACTACTATCCCTGTATGATGATATGATGTATAACAGCTGTATACTACTATCCCTGTATGGATGATATGATGTATAACAGCTGTATACTACTATCCCTGTATGGATGATATGATGTATAACAGCTGTATACTACTATCCCTGTATGGATGATATGATGTATAACAGCTGTATTCTACTATCCCTGTATGGATGTGATATTATTTCTATCTTTGTTGTCGGTCTGGCTCAGGTTAAACTCTTTGTGAAACATGAACAATGAACGCCCCAGAACTTTCTTCTGTTCTGCAGTTTGGCAGTCAGTTATAACGGAAAAAGAACATACATAAACTACTTTCACGTAGTTTCTTTAGGGATTTATTACAGGGTATCTGATCGGTGCATAAACGCCAGTACTTCCCGATACTAATACCAGCGTTTTAGGCAGTATCGGAGCCGATACCGATACTAGTATCGGTATCGACTCAGCTCTAGTGTTAAAGAATGTGATCCACCAAAGTACAGTAATAACTAAAGGCAGGTAAATGCATGATTACCAAATATTTTAGCAATATCTTGTAGAGGGGCAGGCCATGTGTCAAAGTCTGCTTTAACCCTTGTGTGGTCCCCGGTCTGTTTTGCCTGTTTTATAAAGCATAAAGTAATCATTTTCCAATTCTGTTACATCTTCAAAGCCGACTTCATTCCAACTTATCACCGCTAGTTTCACACTTATGTTTGGAATTCATGGTCAGTAAACCTCATTTATATCAAATTATGACTAATTTTGATTAAAAAAAACCCAGAAATTATGAATTACTTTAGCTAATAATGAAGATCAGAGGAGCGTATGTTGATGCATAATTACAGCCTGTTTCGTGTATGGAACCATCCATGTTATTTGGGGACAATATGGTTGAAAGAAACCCATTTTTTTGATACAGATCTTTAAAAAACGGGTCAAATTTGACCCAGAAAGACAACCCAAGAAATATCGTTGTTTATATTGTGCTCGCATAAATAATTCAATTCAATTAATTGTGTTTAATCAAATTACCCCAAACTAAAACAGATCGTAAAAAATATTATTTATATTTCAGTGTAGGAGTAGTCTTTGAACTGGATCTAACCCTCCAAATTTGACCCATTTTAGAAAAGTTTCTATATCAGAAAATGTTTCTTTCAACCATATTCTCCAAAAATAACGTGGATGGTTCCGTAAAATAAATGATCAGTTCACTACTTTCATTGAATTTGGGTGTTTTATTTAATTTCATAGCAGTCTTTTTGGGCGGCAAACGTCAAAAAAGTACTTAAATGAATGAATGTTGTCTTAGTTTTCTATCAAAGTGGAAAATTGTCTTTGGCCCATCAAGTAAGTTAATACAAAGTAGTACAATACAAACAATGAATTAGTAAATAAAATAATAATAATTGGGTTTCTAAACATTAGCAAACCAATTCCCTGAGGAGTGAATTACTTATTCCAGGTTCCTGTAAAGTTTAAAGTGCTCATATTATGCTTTTGGGCTTTTTCCCCTTTCCTTTATTGTGTTATATATCTTTTTTGTGCATGTTACAGGTTTACAAAGTGAAAAATCCCAAAGTCCCCCCCAAAGGGACTTACCATCTCCAACAGAAAACACTGTTCACAAACTGCTCCAAACAGCTCTATTGTAGTCCAGCCTTTACTTCAGAGACAAACGTGGTCACTTTGGAACACACGTTATAATGCTCGCCTAGCTGCTAGCATGGCACGCCCTCATACTCTGCTTCTGACTGGCTAGTAGTCCTTACCTAGGTACTGTCAGGGCACGCCCTCATACTCTGCTTCTGACTGGCTAGTAGTCCTTACCTAGGTACTGTCAGGGCACACCCTCATACTCTGCTTCTGACTGGCTAGTAGTCCTTACCTAGGTACTGTCAGGGCACGCCCTCATACTCTGCTTCTGACTGGCTAGTAGTCCTTACCTAGGTACTGTCAGGGCCCTCATACTCTGCTCCTGACTGGCTAGTAGTCCTTACCTAGGTACTGTCAGGGCCCTCATACTCTGCTCCTGACTGGCTAGTAGTCCTTACCTAGGTACTGTCGGGGCCCTCATACTCTGCTTCTGACTGGCTAGTAGTCCTTACCTAGGTACTGTCAGGACACGCCCTCATACTCTGCTTCTGACTGGCTAGTAGTCCTTACCTAGGTACTGTCAGGACACGCCCTCATACTCTGCTTCTGACTGGCTAGTAGTCCTTACCTAGGTACTGTCAGGGCACGCCCTCATACTCTGCTTCTGACTGGCTAGTAGTCCTTACCTAGGTACTGTCAGGGCCCTCATACTCTGCTCCTGACTGGCTAGTAGTCCTTACCTAGGTACTGTCGGGGCCCTCATACTCTGCTCCTGACTGGCTAGTAGTCCTTACCTAGGTACTGTCGGGGCCCTCATACTCTGCTTCTGACTGGCTAGTAGTCCTTACCTAGGTACTGTCGGGGCCCTCATACTCTGCTTCTGACTGGCTAGTAGTCCTTACCTAGGTACTGTCAGGACACGCCCTCATACTCTGCTTCTGACTGGCTAGTAGTCCTTACCTAGGTACTGTCAGGACACGCCCTCATACTCTGCTTCTGACTGGCTAGTAGTCCTTACCTAGGTACTGTCAGGGCACGCCCTCATACTCTGCTTCTGACTGGCTAGTAGTCCTTACCTAGCTACTGTCAGGACACGCCCTCATACTCTGCTTCTGACTGGCTAGTAGTCCTTACCTAGGTACTGTCAGGACACGCCCTCATACTCTGCTTCTGACTGGCTAGTAGTCCTTACCTAGCTACTGTCAGGACACGCCCTCATACTCTGCTTCTGACTGGCTAGTAGTCCTTACCTAGGTACTGTCAGGGCCCTCATACTCTGCTTCTGACTGACTAGTAGCCCTTACCTAGCTACTGTCAGGACACACCCTCATACTCTGCTTCTCACTGGCTAGTAGTCCTTACCTAGCTACTGTCAGGGCACGCCCTCATACTCTGCTTCTGACTGGCTAGTAGTTCTTACCTAGGTACTGTCAGGGCACGCCCTCATACTCTGCTTCTGACTGGCTAGTAGTCCTTACCTAGGTACTGTCAGGGCACGCCCTCATACTCTGCTTCTGACTGGCTAGTAGTCCTTACCTAGGTACTGTCAGGGCCCTCATACTCTGCTTCTGACTGGCTAGTAGTCCTTACCTAGGTACTGTCAGGGCCCTCATACTCTGCTCCTGACTGGCTAGTAGTCCTTACCTAGGTACTGTCAGGGCCCTCATACTCTGCTTCTGACTGGCTAGTAGCCCTTACCTAGGTACTGTCAGGGCCCTCATACTCTGCTTCTGACTGGCTAGTAGTCCTTACCTAGCTACTGTCAGGACACGCCCTCATACTCTGCTCCTGACTGGCTAGTAGTCCTTACCTAGGTACTGTCAGGGCCCTCATACTCTGCTTCTGACTGGCTAGTAGTCCTTACCTAGGTACTGTCAGGGCACGCCCTCATACTCTGCTTCTGACTGGCTAGTAGTCCTTACCTAGGTACTGTCGGGGCCCTCATACTCTGCTTCTGACTGGCTAGTAGTCCTTACCTAGGTACTGTCAGGACACGCCCTCATACTCTGCTTCTGACTGGCTAGTAGTCCTTACCTAGGTACTGTCAGGGCACGCCCTCATACTCTGCTCCTGACTGGCTAGTAGTCCTTACCTAGCTACTGAGCATGTGCGACTGCCAACAAAGATGTTACAGCAGTGAGAGGTCTCACTCTGTAGCTAAAGCAGAGAGCTCAACACACAGGGTGAAAAGAGGAGCTGCAGCAATGTGCAGTACAACAAAAATATGGTGTTTTCTGACAATTAAACCTATTCAGGTACAACCTCTAAATACAATTATGAACCTGAAAATGAGCATAATATGAGCACTTTAAAAGCTGGGGAAGTGAGGTAAATGGCTCTTCATGCACTTTGACTTTCTGCTGGGTAATAATCCAATCTCAATGTTGCCTTTGCAGGTTTTTTTTTGGGATCCCACTACTGGGTTGTGTTTCGTCAACATCCTCTCCTCTTCGTTTGTCCTGGATCAATGGTGTCTCTCAGCAGCAGAACGCTGAGTTTGGAGAATGACCTGTTCAGGGACAGCAGCAGCCTGTTCTCCCTCGGCCCGGGGGACGGAGCCCGCAGCGAGGGGGGCAGTCCAGCCTCCTGCGACAGCCCCGATGCTGGGGAGCTGCGGGCTATGCACAGCTCCAGCCTTGGAGAGGAGGAAGATGAGGAGGATGACGAAGATGAAGATGAGAGGGGGAGTCTGCATATATTTCTTGGAGCAGAGGGAGAAGAGGAACCTGCGAGTCAGGAGCCCAAGTTGCCAGAATTCCCTTTCCATCCCTCTTCTCCGTTCTCCCCAACCCTGGAGGACATAGAGGAGTTCCTAAGGGAAAAGATGGAACTGGTCAAAGAGGGGCTACTGGCCCCGAAAGAGGAGGCCTTCCGTCTACCCTGCAGTGACTCTCCATCCTCCACTGCACCCCAGGCTGCTTCCTCAGAGACTTGCAGTGACCAAGGGATTAGTGCCTCTCGTTGCCCTTTAAGCCCAAACACCCCTCAGAACAAGCAAAACAGCCCCGGCCCAGCTGACCATTCCCCTTCTGCGCACGTTAACCCCTCACCTTCCAGCTTAACCCCGCCAATGCTGCTGCGCCCTCCGCTGGTTCTCCAGCTCCAGCCCATGCCTCTGGCCCAGCCTCCGACTCCAGTGGGCTCTCCTCCCGGCGCCCAAAGTGGCATTTGGCTCACTCATCTGGTCATGGGGCTCCAGGGTGCAACAGGACAGAATCTCACTCTGCTGGCCCCGCAGGTGCCCTCCACTGCTACCACCTTGTTATCACTAAACAGTGGAGAAACCAAGTCAGCTGACCAGAAGTATGTGAAGATCGCCCCTCTGCCCATCACTATGAGGACTCTAGAAATCACGGGCGTGACTGGGCTCGGAGGCAATGGCCTGTTGAAGGCCGTGGCCCCTCGGGTGACCAGACTGCCGCTCACAGAGAGGGTCCATAAGTGCTCCCACCCAGGCTGCGGGAAGATGTACACCAAGAGCAGCCATCTGAAAGCTCACTTCCGCCGGCATACGGGAGAGAAACCCTACACATGTAGCTGGCCTGACTGTGGCTGGAGGTATGTGGCGTGATGTGTACTATACCAGGTTTAACAGTAAATACTTAGTTTAAGATCAAGATTGAAGGAATACACCACGTTTTGAGGGGATTTTCCCCACTGGTTGGTGTAAGAGGAAGGGCAGGTTGCTTCCGGTACAAGTTAGATGCTATTGTCGGTACACGATCCGTTCTGTGCATGCGCTGTTGTACGAGGATTTACGCCACTGCCCGATCTGTTCCAGGCTAGCCTCCACCGGGAAGCTAATGTTAGTTTAGCTAACAGCTAATTCGGCTGACCGCTAGGTGATTATAGCGGTCTGCCGTTAGCCTCCACAGGCAAGCTAACGTTAGTTTAGCTAACCGCTAATTCGGCTAACCGCTAGCTGAGACAGCATGTAAACTTTAAAAGACCCTCAAAATAAAACTTGAAAATAAACGTTAACATATATAACCGCTGTTTCGTCAGTTCTACTTGTGCTCATTTAAAATACAATCACTCAATACTTGTCTTTATTGTTATTACTGTAAAGTCTTAATTTAGCTGTAGCTGCTTTTCCCGTTAAGTTTGACTTAACGTTATTTTAGACTGAATCTAGCTGTTAGCCGAACCTATGTTGGTGATAGACGGGCCAAATCAACCAATCAGATCAACGAAGCTAGCTAAGTTAGTGAAGCTAGCTAAGTTAGTGTAGCTAACGTTAGTTTGGCTTCAAGGACCTTGCGGTTCTTCTAATGCCATCGTTTAACATACGGTAACGGTGCTAACGTTAACGTTTTTAAACATACCATTTGTATGTGACATGAACCTCATCAACGACAATCCCCACCAAGTTTTCACGGTACACTTCCGAAGAAGAGCAAGAACATCTTTTCCTCCGAGAAAAGCCTCCAGTGCCGTTGTTTGCTCTTCTTTCAATGAAGGAATACTTTCTAATTCGGATAAAACTTGCGCGATAGCTACGCTCATCTCATCCGTGGAAGCCGCCACGTTGTTTAGACTGAACAGTCGCTTCTCATTGCGTCACACCTAAACCCGCCTCAAAACCAACGCTGATTGGTCGGTCATTTGGCGAACGGCTCCAAATTGTCTCTGTTTCAAGATGCCAGACTCATCTGGGAGTGGAGAACTGGAGCTCACGAGAACAGGACGGTCCCAGACGGTCCCATAAAAACGCAATTATGTGATCCCATAATTCAATGCATAATCAGCCAAAGTCCCCATATTATACGGGGGGGGGGGCGCATTTTTTCAAATACGCCGCACTTTCGCCGCATAAATTGCCGATTTTCGCACAAAATATGCGGGCTTGCATGATTTCATAATCCCCGCATTTTCGTTGCAAATAAGTCACATATATCTTAGCAGAAAGTTGAAAAATGTTGCGTTTACTTCACACAAGAGCAGCCGTTTTCCCTGCTGACATGGGAACGTTATGAAGGGACGTTATGAAGGGACGCTGTGAAGGGACGCTATGAAGGGACGCTATGAAGGGACGTTATGAAGGGACGTTATGAAGGGACGCTATGAAGGGACGTTATGAAGTGACGTTATGAAGTGACGTAATTACGCGACGTGAACGTCATCAAAAGCTGCAGACCCCGCGATGAAGCCACGATGGAACCGCAGTTTTTGCAAGTTCCCGCAATTTCATCGCATAAAATTGCATAAATATCCCGCATATTCCATCGCATTTTTTAAAACGTGCCGCATAATCAAGGAGCTTTGCCCCCAACAATCACAAAAACACATTTTTCTGGAACGACTGGCTAATGATGACAACCCCTTGGTGTATCTCTCTGTTATGTGTCCCTAACTCCACCCGTCTGCTCTTGTGTCGCCAGGTTCTCCCGATCTGACGAGCTGTCCCGTCACCGTCGCTCTCACTCGGGCATCAAGCCGTACGAGTGTTCACTGTGCGAGAAGAAGTTTGCCCGCAGCGATCACTTATCCAAACACACGAAGGTCCACCGCAGCTCCAGGCCCAGCAGGATTATCAAAGCCACTGTGTGACACCTTCAGCTGGCCTAAACCCTGTCCTGCCCTGCCCCAGTCTGGTCTGGCCTGGCCTGGCCTGGCCTTGGGTCTCCCTCAGGACTTTTGGTGCTTCACAAGCAGAACTTTCAGAAGAATCGAGAGTGCTGGCTGCTGTTTTCCACCTCCTATTTTCCTTCCTTTCTCTCCTCTCTGCTGTTGTCTTTCCCTGTTCCTTCTGTCCTCGTACTGAGCAGCCACCTCAGGGAAGTCTTACAGAGGCCCCTCTCGCAACCACTGCTTGCACTGCTGTGACCAGGCTACCAGGTGCTGCTGGAAGCAGGGTGGTAAACCAGCAATAGGAGTGTCTGTAATTCTACAATCCCCTTTCTACTTCTGTGATTGCTCTTCTTCTTTCAAAGCCAAACTTCAGGGTCCACAATGGATAGAGCTTCCTGTTTTTGTACGTTGTTGAAGTGAAGATTTAACGTCCCGTTTATTTCATGTGTTCTTATCATATGTACGTGGACGTTCACGTGGCAGAGCAGCCGTCCCTGGAAAGTGAAATTATGCTAAAAGGAGAAGGATCTCTTCTAAATACTTTTAAGAGTTACACTTCACTCTGAATTTAGGGTGCTCCGATCCCAATCGACCGGCCACCGATCCTTATCGGCCGATATTTGTTCGAAATAGTTTGATCGGTGGTCTCTATAAAGGCTGATCGGAAGAGCCAATCAGACAATTTGTATGGTTTAAGTTTGGGCCATGCTGCCTACCTGAGCCACAAGCGTGCGTTTCGGCCCCCCAATATTAACGGTGGTTAGAACAGACCACACAGCCCCCGTGACCATAGAGATTCGGCATGTTGCCTGGTTCTCAGCAATAACAGATGGTGAAATGGTGAAAATGATCTGTTAATTGTCATATTGACATCATATCAGCAGCATTACACCTTTGCTACCGTTCCAATGTCTATATCTGTGAGATATGTCAGACAAAATATAAATAATTACTTTTAACTCTGTTGAAAGCCCTCTCGCGTTTCTGTGGACAGAATCCCTTCATTTGTTAACACAAGGCTTTAATTGTGAAATATTTGCAGGACCATGTTGTGGAAAATGCACACGCTTCCTAACCTTTTTCTGTCTTAAATAAATATAAATGACATTTATAGTGAATGAAATTCTATTATTGATGGCCATAATCAAAGGCAAACGTAATGACACGCCAATCCGTATGCCTTTACTGGCGTGTTATCAAGACGCATATATAAATAAACTCGCTTTTTAGTGTGTTTATCAACGCCGTTTGGCCTCAATTGACTTACATTACCTTGCGATTGCGCGTGAATTGACGCCATAGCGAGTAGTATGAAAGGCCGAAAATCTGCGTAGGGATTACGCCACTTAGCTGAAGAAAGTGGGCGTGTATGTTTACGCAAAGTCATGATGCCACGTTGGCAGTACTGCGAGGTAGCTGCACAGGGAGGGGGTAGGCATTGTGACCGGGCGTAAGAGTGGAATATAAGTTGCACATATTGTGTGTCAATATATAAACAGTTGTCAATTCATGGCACTTTCTCAACTCTTAATTTTAATACTTAATATATAATATTAAGAATAGTTAAATAAATACAAGGTTTCAAATAGACCGTGTAACTGATACCGAAGGATGCTGCTTCCAGCGGTCCAAGCACCCTCACTCTGAATGAACAGTGTGACTCTAAAATTAGGAGGAAATGCTGAGACGTCATTTTTGTCGGACTAAACTCGTGGCTTTGCTCACTTTCTGGCCAAACTGAGAAAAACGTCCGTTTTATGCCTCCAACCCTGGCCTTTTGTTGCATTCGTCCAATCCTAAATCCACCCTGTTTTGACCCGTATGCCTTTTCTCAGCCCCATTTTGCCCTAATCTCTATTGATGCCTTTGTCCATATCACTAAACCAACCTCACTTGATTCTACTGTTATCATATGACTGCTCTTATTTAACTGTGATTCTGAACTGGGGGTTGCCAAACCAGAAAACCCTGTTCTGGGCCTGTGAGAGCATGAAAACAACACCGTCGGTGCGTGACAGTTCATAAGCTCTTTGTTCTTTAAAATTCTCCTGAAATCATTGTGCAGCCAACTTGTGTGGCCTAGAAAACTACTCGGCCTGTATGTTATATTTTGGCTCAATGGTACAAAAGTGATGTGAAAAACTGCTCTTTCTAATTTACAGTAGCAGTTACTGTAATTCAATTCTCTGTTGGTTATAGCAGCAAGAAAAGCTAATAGTTGAAACAGCTGGAGAGGCAGCGAACATTTACTCAATGCTCTGTATTAGCATACTCAATACAATGTGTACTGAACATAAAGGTCAAAGATGACCTGTACAGCTCGTAGCCTTTATATAGATGTTGTTTTTTTATCGATGAGGATTTTCAATCAGTGCATTAAGCTATTCAAGTCGTGTTTCTGGAGAGGTCTTTGGTCTGTTATGTGAGTTTGATTGTAGCGTGATCAATCTGTGGAATGTCAGACTGATTATGGTCTGGGATTTGGAGTCCCACTCTCCCCATTAACAAACCATTATGTTGAGTCTGCTGGTCTCAAGTGCACTTGTGTTAGTGGAAAGTGAGAAACAGTCATTGTGCTCTTATGGCAGTTCCATCATGTATTGGAACCGTAAAATGCCACAAATAAAAAGAAATCGAAGGACCGTTAAACTGCGCTGCACAGTGCAGTCACTATTATCATTTGTTCTTTGATCTCAGTATGATGGTGCTTGTTAATCTACCAGTGCTTCACATGGAGAGACTGTATAACTGGAAGCATAACGCTCCACCTAACTGGATTGTCTCTGTAAACAAGCAGACACTTAATACTACAAACCGTAGGCTACTGGCAATCTTAACTCTTAGCTCGAGCAACATTGGTGCTTTTGGATCAACTCAAGCGTAGAGCACTTATGCATGTAGCAGTGCACCGTCATTTACACAGCAACCATCCTCATATCTCTGACTCCTATAGCATTATGGATGCATTAGGTTTCACTCTTTAAAAAAACAACAACCATGCTTAGTAACGTAGAAACCCATTCAGAGCAGACAGACGGGCAGACAGACGTGTTTATCTGTCTGAACCAGTGCTGTCTTTGTGTCTGAGCCTCCCCAGGCTGCTTTTACTGACCTACATCCAGACCTGTATTCCCTAGTCATTATCCACTTCTCTCTCTCTCTGTCTGTCTGTCTCTCTCTCTCTCTCATCTCTGTTTCTCTCTCAGTCCTGCCTGTGTATCTGGTTAAACACACAGGCTGTATTTTATTTTTTATTTTGTTTGAATACCAGATATGCTATTTTCCTATTTGCAAAAATAAAAAGCAAAAAAAAGAAAATGCTGAATCCTGTGCCTTGTTATTTGACGGATGCTTCCTGAAAAGAGGACAAAATGGGAGTTATGGTAATAGCTGGTGTGTAAAGTGTAAAAAAAAAATGGGAGAAAAGTTATTTTGAATGCCCCCACTACCATTTTGCATAGCACAATAATGATTTTATTGTGTGGACTCTATGGTCCCATTTAGACATCTACCAGCAAACGATTATCTGCACTGATTAGACCAGTGGTTCTCAACCTTTTTGGGACGAGGGCCCCCCTATCCACTATCCAGGTCCCTTACTGCCCCCCATATCAAATGAGATGTAGGCTAATTGCCCTGAATATTAATGATTAGGTCCTAATTAATGTTATGGTAATTGTTATTGTTATAAGTCCTATTATTGATGTTACTATTGTTATAAAAAATCATCAAAAAATCATTGAATGAAAAATGTTCGACAGCTATGTTCATAGACTTATTAAAGAGAAATGATGTTAACGTTTAATATATCAGTCCCTCCAGAAAAACGTGATTAAGCGATCGCATAATTCAATGCATAATCAGCCAAAGTCGCATTTTTTTCAAATACGCCGCACTTTCGCCGCATAAATTGCAGATTTTCGCACAAAATATGCGGGGCTTGCATGATTTCATAATCCCCGCATTTTCGTTGCAAAAAAAGTCACACATATATCTTAGCAGAAAGATGAAAAATGTTGCGTTTACTTCACACAAGAGCAGCCGTTTTCCCTGCTGCCATGGGAACGTTATGAAGTGATGTTATGAAGGGACGTTATGAAGGGACGTTATGAAGGGACGCTATGAAGGGACGTTATGAAGGGACGTTATGAAGGGACGTTATGAAGGGACGTTATGAAGTGACGCTATGAAGGGACGTTATGAAGGGACGTTATGAAGGGACGTTATGAAGGGACGTTATGAAGGGACGCTATGAAGGGACGTTATGAAGGAACGTTATGAAGTGACGTAATTACGTGATGTGAACGTCATCGAAAAGCTGCAGACCCCGCGATGAAGCCACGATGGAACCATTGTATAAAATTATATAAATATCCCGCATATTCCATCGCATTTTTTAACATGTTCCGGAACATGTTACATGTTCCGGAACATGTTCCGGCGTGTTCTGGAACATGTAACATGTTCTGGAACATGTTCCGGCGTGTTCTGGAACATGTTCCGGCGTGTTCTGGAACATGTTCCGGCGTGTTCTGGAACATGTTCCGGCGTGTTCTGGAACATGTTCCGGAACATGTTCCGGCGTGTTCTGGAACATGTAACATGTTCTGGAACATGTTCCGGCGTGTTCCGACGTTGGATCCGGAACCTTTTTTATTGGATCCGGCACCTCCTTTGTCACCATGAAAAATGAATCACCTAAATGAAAAAAAAAAATTACTGTTTGTGTTCAATGTTGTTATCTGTCTTGTTAGTATTTATTCCCCGTTGAAGTTCCACAAAAATATTGTGTTTGCATTTTCGATGCGTTTTGAGGTGAATTTTCAGGGTAAGAGCGAGGGAGGAGAGGGACGGAGGGAGGAGAGAGACCGAGGGAGGGAGAGGGACGGAGGGAGGGAGAGGAGATGGAGGGAGGAGAGGGACCGAGGGAGGGAGGAGAGGGACGGAGGGAGGGAGAGGGACAGAGAGAGGGAGGGAGGAGAGGGACGGAGGGAGGGAGAGGGACGGAGGGAGGGAGAGGGACGGAGAGAGGGGAGATGAAGGGAGGAGAGGGACGGAGGGAGGAGAGGGAAGGAGGGAGGAGAGGGAAGGAGGGAGGAGAGGGACGGAGGGAGGGAGGGGAGATGGAGGGAGGAGAGGGACGGAGGGAGGGAGAGGGACGGAGGGAGGGGAGATGAAGGGAGGAGAGGGACGGAGGGAGGAGAGGGAAGGAGGGAGGAGAGGGACGGAGGGAGGGAGGGGAGATGGAGGGAGGAGAGGGACGGAGGGAGGGGAGATGAAGGGAGGAGAGGGACGGAGGAAGGAGAGGGACGGAGGGAGGGAGACGGACGGAGGGAGGAGAGAGACCGAGGGAGGGAGAGGGACGGAGGGAGGGAGAGGAGATGGAGGGAGGAGAGGGACCGAGGGAGGGAGGAGAGGGACGGAGGGAGGGAGGGGACGGAGGGAGGAGAGGGACCGAGGGAGGGAGAGGGACGGAGGGAGGGAGAGGAGATGGAGGGAGGAGAGGGACCGAGGGAGGGAGGAGAGGGACGGAGGGAGGGAGGGGACGGAGAGAGGGAGAGGGACGGAGGGAGGGGAGACAGAGGGAGGGGAGACAGAGGGAGGAGAGAGACCGAGGGAGAGAGAGGGACCGAGGGAGGGGAGGCACTTCAAGTGACACAAGCGCTTGTGCTGGTTGAGAAGCTGTTATCCTCGTTTCACTCAGGGGGAAAATGTCAAAAAGACGACAAAGTTAGCTCAACTTTTTCTAAGAGGCCGGCCGGTCGGATCCCAAACCGTTTCTGCCGATCGAGAATGTGGAGACCACGGTGGGTTTTTTGGTTAATTTAATAGTCCGATGGATACTTGAAAACGATTGTTGCAGTGTATATATATTTATATATTTTTTTTATTACATTTTGCACCGATGCAGTGCATGTTCTGAAATAAAAATAAACATCGCCCTGATGTCCACACAGCGTTGTTTAGGTTTTTTTAGTCAGAGAAGCTACGTAGGCACGTGTCATTTTCTTTTTTGTTCCGTTACCTCCAACACCCGTTTTGAGTCGCCGGATCCACCCCCCCTCTGCGCTCCGGGACCTCCCACTTTACAAATTAAGCACTGGGTATAGACTCAAGACAAGACTGATTCATAACGCTGCAGTACGGAGTTTATATAAGATGATACTCTGACGTCCTGTTCCCACGAAGGCAGCACGGAGCTGCACCACACAAAGCCTGGAGAAACACTAAAGAGTTCCGATCCACCATCTCGTCCCGTCGCAGTGCTGTGAACTGGCAGGTTTTAATGGAGCACACCACTGGTTTTTGCAAGTAGTTTAAAGGTCCCATGGCATGAGAATGTCCCTTTATGAGGTTGTTTAACATTAATATGCGTTCCCCCAGCCTGCCTATGGTCCCCCAGCCTGCCTATGGTCCCCCAGTGGCTAGAAATGGTGATAGGTGTAAACCGAGCCCTGGGTATCCTGCTCTGCCTTTGAGAAAATGAAAGCTCAGATGGGCCGATCTGGAATCTTCCCTTTATGATGTCATAAGGGGATAGGTTACCTCCCCTTTCTCTGCTTTGCCCGCCCAGAGAATTTGGCCCGCCCATGATAGAGAGAGAGACATCATGGCTTTCAAACGAGCAAAGTGGCTGTTGGGCAAGGTCAAAGTACGTATTACAGCTACGGTAGCCTTCACGCTTCAAAAAGCCGGTTTCTTGCTCCTTTCAATCTCATTTTTCTTTTTCTGGGCGAAGAAGAAGAAGACTCCTGTTCCTGAAATTTGGATTTTGAATACGTGTGGTCCTCCATGTTTCCTTCTTCAAACTTGCCGGGGCCGGGAAGCTACAATACCCGTTAGCAGCATTAGCAGCAGCTGTGAGGTTATCATGTGACAGAGAAAACGTGAAAGGTGGAGCAGTATGTCCTGTATGTCCCTTTTTATATATATATATATATATACACACACACACACACACACACACACACACACACACACACACGTTTGTTTCACTATTGTAGTATCTGAACAGTTCATAACTTTATATACATTTGTACTTAAGATTTTTGTAAGGGATTCCTTTGACCCTTACCCTACTTCTACTGAAACATCTGGAAACTGTTAACGTGAGCAGAAGAGCCCTCTTGGACAGAAGAGTCCTTATTTGGAGATGAGCCAGATAAGAAGGTATCATTGGTCAGTTCTGACCCAATCATGTTAATGCAATGCACAGAATATATACCATATGCACACAAAGAAAAGGCAGAACGACTTATTGGAAGAATTGGGTTGGTTGTTCTCCAAACTCTGCAGGAGTTTGTTAAATTGGTACTGAAAATCTTGAATTGTAATAAATCCTTTTATAATCAAGAACAGTGTCGGCGGATTCCTCTTCATACAGCATCACAGCATTACTATTAAAAGTCACCACACTATCTTTGTGGGGACCCGTCATTGACATAATGCATTCCCTAGCCCCTTACCCTAACCTTAACCATCACAACTAAATGCCTAACCTTAACCCTCACCCTAACCATAACCTAATTCTAACCCTAATCCTAAAACCAAGTCTTAACCCTCAAACAGACCTTTAACCTTGTGGGCTCCAGCATTTTGGGCCCCACAAAGCTGGTCGGACCCCACAAGTATACTGTATTCCCCGGTTTTTGGACCTCACAAATATATTAAAACACACACACACATACATACACACACACACAGACATACACACACACACATACACACAAACACACACACACACACACAAAGACATAGATAGCTAGATAGATAGCACTTTATTGTCCGTGTACACGGAAATTCGTCTTGCAATACAAGCTCCAACAATCACAACACAACAACCTAAAAACAAGAGCTAAAAAACATAGAAGCATCAATAAAACATAAAAAGATACTTAATTAATATGAGGGGGGCCCTGCCCTGCAAGAGTGGTCTTAAATAGCCATAAATATATAGATAAAAGTAAAAATAGATACAAGTAAAAATAGGGGGGGGAACTATCACTTCTTTGCCCTCCTGTGTTGATTCAGCAGAGATATTGACAGAGGAACAAATGAGTGTTTATATGTGTTCTTTCTGCAGTCTGGGACCCTATAGCGCCTCCCGGAGGGCAGGAGTTGGTACTCCCCATGCAACACATGGGAAGAGTCCTGGGAGATTTTGTCAGCCAGTCTGACGGTGTGCAATACGTGGCTTTCAGTGAACGCATTCTCCACTGAACGTCCCACCAATTTGGAACAAATCTTCAGGAGCCGTAGAATCCTGGCCTTCAGATGAGCTGGGAGGCCCCCAGACCACACCCTCCATACTGCAGGATGCTCTGAACTGTTGACACAAAGAAAAGAAACAGGATATAGGTCCAGGAAAGGTCACTGTCCACGTGCACTCCAAGGTATTTGAAAGATGAATTTTGTTTTATGGTTTGATTGTGAATGGTTATTGGTGTAATATGGCAGTCATGAGAGGTGCCGAAGATAACCTCCTCAGTTTTCTGTGTATTGAGAATGAGGTCATTTAGATCACACCACTTTGCCAGATTATTCACTGTTTCCACATAGAGGTCAGCCCCCTCCCCCTCCTTCATCAGAGCTACCAGTGCAGTATCATCAGAACATTTGATGATATGGTGGTTGGGTGCAGAGGTAACACAGTCGTTGGTATAGAGTGTGAAGAGCAGAGGAGAGCTAACACATCCTTGTGGGGCACCACAGCTGGTTGTGACCATGGGGGAATAGGTGTTATTGACCCTGACCAGCTGTTGCCTTTTATTAAGGAAGGAACAGTACCAGTGAATGAGATATGGGTTCGTACCCATTTGAGCCATTTTGGATAACAATATGTCCGGTTTTATTGTATTGAATGCAGAGGAGAAGTCGATGAACAGTACCCTGGCATAAGGCTTTATTTTCGGAGCGTCCAGGTGTTTTGAGACCAGATGCATAAGAGTGCCAACAGCATCCTCCGTGCTGCGCTGTTGCCTGTATGCAAACTGGAACGGAAGCAGTATGTCCTGTATGTCCCTTACCGGCTAACATATTTCTAGATATGGAGCGTCTACCCCAGTTCATGCAAACGCAAATGTAACATTTCAAGCTAATAGGAATACTTGGAGTTGATGGTGGAGGTAAATATTCATGAAAAGGACACGTTGGTGAACGGGCAACACAGATTTTGATAATGAACAACTAAACACGTTACACACTGGACCTTTAACGACTACTCAAAGTGCTTTACACAGCACAGGCACCACTTTGAGAACTTTGGTTTAATTTGATTGTTGCCTTTCTCCTGTGATGTATAAACACCGGCTTAGACTTCCAAGTCATTGTTATTTGAAGCTCATGCCTGTGACCTTGTCTGCTAAACATTTATGAAAGGCTCTGTTATGTTTACTTTAAATACCATATTTGTCAGCTTTGTCGGTTATCAGAATCAGGATATTGAACTTTGCATGTTTTCTACCGCTGCTGGGATTTCAACAATCCCCTCGCTGTTTGTAAAAGAGACACACTCCATCAGTATTTTGTGCTTACGAACGGGCAACACAGATTTTGATAATGAACAAGTAAACACGTTACACACTGGGGCTTTAAGTAAATGATCTGAATACTTCTTCCACCACTGTCTGTGCTACATGCCCTGCACCAAATGACAGACTAAGTTAGCGACTGGCTTGTGATACTACTGGAGCATTTAGCAGCTAAAGAGCCAGATATTTCTCTCAGGAGTTGGTGAAGACCAGAACAGCTGAAAAACAGACTGAATATTGGACTTATATTTACCAACTGGCCAGGGGCACAAATGCAAATGAATGCATATTTTGCTCAGTGTTTTGGATGTGTAAATATAGTTTGTTAACACGTTCAGCTTTTTCTGCTAGCTGAAGAAAGCTAATAAGCAGCTTTAAGTACAATTCTTGGGCACTTGTACTTTACTTAAAGGCAAGGTTGGTAATGTTGAAAAGTAGCAACTCTCCACAGACGTGCACAAGACTTCCTGAAAACAACAAATCCATCTGAGTTTTCTCTCACACACACAACTATTTTGCAGCGGCTCTGTACAGAGCTCAGCGCCGCCCAAGACGATTGTGATTGGTTGAGAGAAATGCCAATAAACCAGAGCACATTTTTCTCCCATCCAGGAATGCTGTGTGGACTAGACATAGACAGTAAAAGAATGGACACAGCGACGCCTTAGACTTCGACGGAGACCAGTGAAGTCACTTTTCCGGTGATGGCTGAGCGTTACTGAGCAGCCTCCAACTGAGCTTGAAGACGTAGATGTGACGTGAGCAACCTGTCTGAAAGTTGGAAGTCTTCTGGTAGCTGTGCCAAGAGAAATCTCAATAATTCCCAATCTAGCAGAGACGGAGAGCGTAGGTATATGTAAGGAGATAACATAGGCACAGGCTAATTACTGATCACTGACATGATAGTTAACATTAGTAATTACACTTAAACAGCTAATGGAAGTCCAAACTGCCTGAGAGCTTCTCCTGTACTATACGGTAATTCCTCTACTATGAGACAGTAAGTCTCGTGGTTATGACCCAATCGTTAGCCTATTTTTATAACAACGTCTGCTACGGAGCCATAACGTGAGCTACAAGGTAATGGAGCCTTTTATACATTGTCGTGTTTCTTTAGAAATAAACAACGGACAAATAGAGTCTTTAAACACTTCAGATGTAAAGTTATTCTCTGTCAAAGTGACGCCAAAATGAATAGAAGTCAATAGGATGCTAATGGAAGATGAAAGCTAGGTAGCATCAAAATGGCTCCATAGGAGCTACGTGTTGTGGAGAGAGGTTTACCCCCTTGCAGAGACGGAGAGCGTAGGTATATGTAAGGAGATAACATAGGCACAGGCTAATTACTGATCACTAAAATGATAGTTAACATTAGTAATTAAACTTAAACAGCTAATGGAAGTCCAAACTGCCTGAGAGCTTCTCCTGGACTATACGGTAATTCCTCTACTATGAGACAGTAAGTCTCGTGGTTATATACCAGAAAAGAGCTTCTAATATCCTTCACGGGTCTCCGTCCAGAGCAACGGGATCTGTTGGTCCATTCTTATATACTCTCTATGGTTGCTACTCCCCACAGTAGCTTCTGGAAACACCCACTATCAACACGCAAGACCAGTTGACCACTCACAGTCCTTGCGGTCTATTTTTGGAGGTGCACTTCGAGCTACGGCGACGAGCTTGGAGAGGGGTTCGCGTCAATTCAACGCAGAAGCATAAATCAGCCTTTAGAAAGCAGAGAGGAAGCTGCAGCTCCATCAGGCTGGGACTTCTTGCAGTTGGAGCTTCCCAGTTGTGTTTGGCTGGGAGGGAGCACCAGGAGGAAACTGTGACTGGCGTCAAAGCTGTGTTGCCTCCTTCCCTGCTATGCTCTTTGACACTGTTGCTAATCTGGCATGAGACAGTCCAAAAAAGCTGCTTATCTGATTATTCTGTGATTTCATTCATAAACTGCAGCCGAGGCAGGCGTCTGAAGAGAAAGTGGGCCGGAACAGGAGGACAGAGGGAGGAAGGGAGTTTCCTTTTAGGAATGAAATGTGACCACAGGCTGTAATTCAATATCATAGCTGACAACAGTTGTGACCAGAGGTTACTGTCGGACACAGTTCTGTACTGTTTTTCTTTTTAACACTAGAAGTGCCGCAGTTTTTTAAAAAGCAGCTGAAGACGCACTTCTTTAAATTTGATTTTGATTCATGTGTCTTTTAATGATTAATGATTTTAGTCTTTTGTGTTTTGTATAAATGTTTATCATGTGAAGCACTTTGTGACTTTGTCTGTGAAAGGTGCTATATCAAATAAACGTATTATTATTATTAATTCCATAACTCCTAGACTAGCCGTGAGCGGTCATTTTGACCGCCAGATTCAAAACTCTATAATCTCTCATGATAAATACCCAATTGCACTATTGTATTATGTATTGTTTTAGGATATGCTGCACCATGCTGCACCAAACTCCGCTCTCAGCAACAATTTTACTGCTGGTGCCCTCCTTGGAGAGGATGTGTGCAATGATTTCAGCCAGTTCGAGGATGTATAAAGTTATATTAACGTGTAGACAGCCACCGGCCATCTACGTGTACCGCGCCTTTCACAGAGCGAGTGCCCGGTACTTGCCTTCTGATTCAGAACAGACTGACCCTCACTGAGAAAGAGTTTTCAAGCTGTTGTTGTGGGGACATTTCAGTCAAACATCCTCTAAAATAAGTGCTAATCCACTGTCTTCACATCCTCAGATGATGGGAGAACATGAAGGCTTTTTCCAACAATTAAAGATGCAATAAGTACGACTTATAAAACTAAACTGACCCTATGTTCCAGTAGAACTACATGAAGCAGGTCATTTAAAATAAATCCAGCTCCTCTGGCTCCACCTACAGCCTGGAGTGAGATTTGCAAAAATCCACCGCTCCCTGTTCAGATGCACCAATCAGGGCCAGGGGGGGTGTCTATCTGCGTGTCAATCACTGCTCATGCACACGCATTCATTCTCTCTTGTGGGGGGAGGGGCTTAGGAGACCATTTTGGGCTTTAGCGGAAAGGGGGGAGGGACTGAGAAGTTGTTCAAATTATTTGGCTAAGTCCTGGATCTTCACAGTCCTCCCTACAGCACCTTTAACAGATAGCTTGAAGCTGATCCTTCTTCAATTAATTTGATTTTGAGAATGTTCTCTCTTCCTTCCTCACTGCGGCCTAGTTGGAAACCAAACTGAATTCATATAGGAATCAGAAAAGCAGCCCAAGAAACTTAAAGCTGCACTTTTGAAAATGTGTTACATTAATGATAATTAAGAGATTAAGGCCGGTTACACGCTGGCTGCGTGGCGGTTGCGTGGCGGCTGCTAGCCTTGTCTGTACACATGGATGTTTCCCATAAACATAAATATAAATATAGACTGATCTGATTACAGCAAAGACGTCGGCAGTATTGACAGCAAAATAGGCTCCAGAATATTTCCTTCTGCATTGACAGGTAAGAAAATCAATTTTCTTTTTAAATTACATTTATATCAGCATTTATATCAAAACCTTGAGACTTTCAAACATCAACATGTCATTTATTAATATGTATTTGTGTCAAAATGACATATAAACATCTTTTCCTATTCTATGTTGCCTGGAAATGCTTCCAACACGCTTGCGTGTCGCGTAAAAAATAGGCGTCTGTTCTATTTCTAGCATGCACCCGTTTTCGGCGTGGCTCGAGCCGCGCAGTGTGCAAGCTTTAACCTGATAAACGGACACGCCGCGCAGCTGACACGCTCACGCCACGCAGCCGGTGTGTAACCGGCCTCAGAGATACTTTATTGATCCCGCAAGGGTATACTACATTTTTCACTCTGTTGTTTGTTATAACCATAGAAATAGAATGAACATTTACATACATCTTATTTTTATGGTTGTAACACAGGCTGAAATACATACACATGGCCAGGACCTATAGAGAGGCGAAGTCCCTCCCCTTCTGCTGGACCGCCATGGGACCTTAATTCGGAAAAAATATGAGCGGTAGTGAATTGGGAGAGACAAACTATTTTTGGATCCTGTTTGAATTGAGCCATGAATTACACATATGATGTTCGTCAGTTTAATAGATAATTTTGCAAGTCAAGAAAGTCTCAGTTTATTGTAAAGGCAGCTACACACCGAGCCGATAACCGGCCGTCTGACAGTCCGGCGAGGTCGGTGACTCGAGTCTGTTCGGTGTGTCCCGTGCCGTCGTCCGTTGGAGGAGCCGTCGGCCTTCATTTTGGCCGACCCGACATGTTCAGTCGGAGACAGGGCAGTTGGGACTCACCCGGAAATGGCGAGCAGGATGACTAGAGTCCTTTGTTGATCTGAAATGAAGACAGATTCAGCAACTGCACGGCCTATTTCTCTCTTAAAATGTTTTCAGAAACACGTTTTGGTATTCTGAATGAGCCACCAGTAATGGCCGTTCGAAAAAAATCCAAAATCCGGAAGCAGCAGCCAGAACCATGTGACGCATTCGTCCAATCAGCTGCCAGTTTTCATTTTTTGGGCGACAATACAGATTAGCGCCGCCTGCTGTTATGGAGACGTATTACTAGCTAGCTAGCGAGCAAGCCGAGCATCAAGCTAGGTGACGTAATTTGTTTGAGACGAGAGATGTAGTTCACTTAGCGATCTCACACAAAACCTAATGTTCAACTTCTTTACGTCAAATTGTTTATCTCTTGACATGTAAAATGATCTTTTAAATGTACACACATCATTTATGAAATGCACAGTTCGAACCGGACCAAGACATAATTATTATCTCTCCATTGACTCCCATTCATATTTTTTCGAAAGATAGGTCCCATGGACCGGAGGTAGTAGGGTGTGACTCGGCTCTCTATACATGCACTAGTGGAGAGATGTCAGAGTGAGGGATCTGCCCTTTAAAGGATCTCTGAGAAGTTCGGGGTATGGGGAAGCGAACCGTCTTCTCGAGCTCCCTGTCCACACTCGGTCTTGCACGTGTACCTGAACCGCCGACCCTTCCTGACAACCACACCCCAAAAGGCAGTTCCCTGACCGGGAATCGAACCCGGGCCGCGGCGGTGAGAGCGCCGAATCCTAACCACTAGACCACCAGGGAGCACACCTTCTGTGAGCATGGAATCAAACCAAACTGCCTGCAGTGATGGATTATATAAAGACTTATAATCTAACTGTAGCCTAATTGTTTTAGAGATAGACAGAGATGAATTAGGGATTTTTATTTATATAGCACATTTCATTAAACAGTCAACTTAATGTGTTTTACTTTCAAATGCATGTTCAAATATAGCAGTCACTTAAAGACATTAAGATACAACATCCAGCGTACAAACAGCCACAGACACACAGCAACTGATCTGAGGAAAGCTACAGTTTGCATTTGAATGTGAACACAAGCAACCTCACCAGATTTGGCTCTTACTTTAAACACACACACACACACACACAAACACACACACAAACACACACACACACACACACACACACACACGTTTAAATGCTCTACTTTAAGTAGCAATTGCACTTTATGTATATCTATAATGTGTGTGCACTAAATGTAGCCTGTCTCAAATGCTGTTTTATATATTTTAAATGTAACAGCGTGCTCAGCATGTAACACCACTTGTTTTGGTCTCATGATGTGAATGAGTGAGTTTGTGAGTTATTAAGTTACAACCAATCCCATGAAATACTTTGCATCACATATAGAAAAGGGGATTGAGCTGTGTGTGTGATGTGGCCCTGTGATCGTCGCTTAGACTGAAGATAATATAGAGAGTGAGGAATGAAGACATGCAGTCAGGGAATAGTATAGCCTTCTTCATATAGACATACACTGCTGCCCTTCACACACCTCCTTGCTTTCATTATTTTCATAATTTAATTATCAACAGGTGCCAATTATACTTTCCCACAATGGCTAGCTGCGTATAAAAGGCTCCATTACCTTGTAGCTCACGTTATGGCTCCGTAGCAGACGTTGTTATAAAAATAGGCTAACGATTGGGTCATAACCACGAGACTTACTGTCTCATAGTAGAGGAATCACCGTATAGTACAGGAGAAGCTCTCAGGCAGTTTGGACTTCCATTAGCTGTTTAAGTGTAATTACTAATGTTAACTATCATGTTAGTGATCAGTAATTAGCCTGTGCCTATGTTATCTCCTTACATATACCTACGCTCTCCGTCTCTGCTAGATTGGGAATGATTGAGATTTCTCTTGGCACAGCTACCAGAAGACTTCCAACTTTCAGACAGGTTGCTCACGTCACATCTACGTCTTCAAGCTCAGTTGGAGGCTGCTCTGTAACGCTCAGCCATCACCGGGAAAGAGCTTCTAACGGCCTTCACTGGTCTCCGTTGAAGTCTATGGCAACGCTTTGTCCATTGATGTTACTGTCTACGGGGTTGCCAGTGTCCAGGAGGTGAACCGTCTTCTCGATCTCCCTGTCCACACTCGGTCTGCACGGGGACCTGAACCGCCGACCCTTCCTGACAACCACCCCCCAAAAGGCAGTTCCCTGACCGGGAATCGAACCCGGGCCGCGGCGGTGAGAGCGCCGAATCCTAACCACTAGACCACCAGGGAGCACACCTTCTGTGAGCATGGAATCAAACCAAACTGCCTGCAGTGATGGATTATATAAAGACTTATAATCTAACTGTAGCCTAATTGTTTTAGAGATAGACAGAGATGAATTAGGGATTTTTATTTATATAGCACATTTCATTAAACAGTCAACTTAATGTGTTTTACTTTCAAATGCATGTTCAAATATAGCAGTCACTTAAAGACATTAAGATACAACATCCAGCGTACAAACAGCCACAGACACACAGCAACTGATCTGAGGAAAGCTACAGTTTGCATTTGAATGTGAACACAAGCAACCTCACCAGATTTGGCTCTTACTTTAAACACACACACACACACACACAAACACACACACACACACACACACAAACACACACACACACACACACAGACACACACACACACACACACACACACACACACACACACACGTTTGTTTCACTATCTTAAGTAGCAATTGCACTTTATGTATATCTATAATGTGTGTGCACTAAATGTAGCCTGTCTCAAATGCTGTTTTATATATTTTAAATGTAACAGCGTGCTCAGCATGTAACACCACTTGTTTTGGTCTCATGATGTGAATGAGTGAGTTTGTGAGTTATTAAGTTACAACCAATCCCATGAAATACTTTGCATCACATATAGAAAAGGGGATTGAGCTGTGTGTGTGATGTGGCCCTGTGATCGTCGCTTAGACTGAAGATAATATAGAGAGTGAGGAATGAAGACATGCAGTCAGGGAATAGTATAGCCTTCTTCATATAGACATACACTGCTGCCCTTCACACACCTCCTTGCTTTCATTATTTTCATAATTTAATTATCAACAGGTGCCAATTATACTTTCCCACAATGGCTAGCTGCGTATAAAAGGCTCCATTACCTTGTAGCTCACGTTATGGCTCCGTAGCAGACGTTGTTATAAAAATAGGCTAACGATTGGGTCATAACCACGAGACTTACTGTCTCATAGTAGAGGAATTACCGTATAGTACAGGAGAAGCTCTCAGGCAGTTTGGACTTCCATTAGCTGTTTAAGTGTAATTACTAATGTTAACTATCATGTTAGTGATCAGTAATTAGCCTGTGCCTATGTTATCTCCTTACATATACCTACGCTCTCCGTCTCTGCTAGATTGGGAATGATTGAGATTTCTCTTGGCACAGCTACCAGAAGACTTCCAACTTTCAGACAGGTTGCTCACGTCACATCTACGTCTTCAAGCTCAGTTGGAGGCTGCTCAGTAACGCTCAGCCATCACCGGAAAAGAGCTTCTAACATCCTTCGCTGGTCTCCGTTGAAGTCTATGGCGTCGCTTTGTCCATTGATGTTACTGTCTACGGGGTTGCCAGTGTCCAGGAGGTGAACCGTCTTCTCGATCTCCCTGTCCACACTCGGTCTGCACGGGGACCTGAACCGCCGACCCTTCCTGACAACCACCCCCCAAAAGGCAGTTCCCTGACCGGGAATCGAACCCGGGCCGCGGCGGTGAGAGCGCCGAATCCTAACCACTAGACCACCAGGGAGCACGCCTTCTGGGAGCATGGAATCAAACCAAACTGCTTGCAGTGATGGATTATATAAAGACTTATAATCTAACTGTAGCCTAATTGTTTTAGAGATAGACAGAGATGAATTAGGGATTTTTATTTATATAGCACATTTCATTAAACAGTCAACTTAATGTGTTTTACTTTCAAATGCATGTTCAAATATAGCAGTCACTTAAAGACATTAAGATACAACATCCAGCGTACAAACAGCCACAGACACACAGCAACTGATCTGAGGAAAGCTACAGTTTGCATTTGAATGTGAACACAAGCAACCTCACCAGATTTGGCTCTTACTTTAAACACACACACACACACAAACACACACACAAACACACACACACACACACAGACACTCACACACACACACACACACACACGTTTGTTTCACTATCTTTGTGGGGACCCGTCATTGACATCAGAATCAGAATCAGAAATACTTTAATAATCCCAGGGGGAAATTATTTTAAATGTATAATGCATTCCCTAGCCCCTTACCCTAACCTTAACCATCACAACTCAATGCCTAACCTTAACCCTTACCCTCACCCTAACCATAACCTAATTCTAACCCTAATCCTAAAACCAAGTCTTAACCCTCAAACAGACCTTTAACCTTGTGGGCTCCAGCATTTTGGCCCCACAAAGCTGTCGGGACCCCACAAGTATACTGTATTGCCCGGTTTTTGGACTCCACGAATATAGTTATACAAGAACACACACACAGACACACACACACACACACACACACACACAGAGAGAGAGAGAGAGAGAGAGAGAGAGAGAGAGAGAGAGAGAGAGATAGAGAACACTACCAGCGTTGCTATCGCGGCTGGTAATCAACTCTGGGCTTCTGCGTACTTGAAAGTCTTAACTTAATTTGAGATAGCTCCTTCTATTTATTATCCCTTTTTTATTGTATTCTTTGTGTTGATTTGTTATGTATAAGCGCCTAGGTCTTGTTTATATGCTCAACCCGAGGCAAAAGTCCTATTTTTGAAGTGCATTTGTAATATGCCTTGTTTATTTCTATATCTGCATTCTGAATGAATGAATAAAAAATGAAAACCCTCTGCTGCAGCGATCCCTCTGCTGTCCACCAGATGGGGAGGTTGTTCTGACAGTAACGGAGCAGCTCCCCCCTCCCACCAGGACACACCACCCCCGTCCCGTGCACTCTTCTCCTCGCTGCCGTCAGGTAGAAGGTACCGCAGTATAGCTGCCCCCCCCCCCCCCCCCCCCCCCCCGCCTCCACAATGAGGAAGAGCTTCTTCCCTCCAGCAGTCAGACTGTTGAACAACCAAACATGATGCCACATTTTCACACTGAACTCAAATGCACTCCTGCACTTTTTCTCTCCTGATAAATTGTAGATATTCTACGTCCACCTCACGGTGAACCTAACTTATAACAACCACAGCTCTGCTACAAGTCTACTTATGCCCTGTCTTCTGTCTTCTGTTGTCTGTCCTGTCCCTTGTCTGTCTTAAATGCTCTACTTTAAGTAGCAATTGCACTTTATGTATATCTATAATGTGTGTGCACTAAATGTAGCCTGTCTCAAATGCTGTTTTATATATTTTAAATGTAACAGCGTGCTCAGCATGTAACACCACTTGTTTTGGTCTCATGATGTGAATGAGTGAGTTTGTGAGTTATTAAGTTACAACCAATCCCATGAAATACTTTGCATCACATATAGAAAAGGGGATTGAGCTGTGTGTGTGATGTGGCCCTGTGATCGTCGCTTAGACTGAAGATAATATAGAGAGTGAGGAATGAAGACATGCAGTCAGGGAATAGTATAGCCTTCTTCATATAGACATACACTGCTGCCCTTCACACACCTCCTTGCTTTCATTATTTTCATAATTTAATTATCAACAGGTGCCAATTATACTTTCCCACAATGGCTAGCTGCGTATAAAAGGCTCCATTACCTTGTAGCTCACGTTATGGCTCCGTAGCAGACGTTGTTATAAAAATAGGCTAACGATTGGGTCATAACCACGAGACTTACTGTCTCATAGTAGAGGAATTACCGTATAGTACAGGAGAAGCTCTCAGGCAGTTTGGACTTCCATTAGCTGTTTAAGTGTAATTACTAATGTTAACTATCATGTTAGTGATCAGTAATTAGCCTGTGCCTATGTTATCTCCTTACATATACCTACGCTCTCCGTCTCTGCTAGATTGGGAATGATTGAGATTTCTCTTGGCACAGCTACCAGAAGACTTCCAACTTTCAGACAGGTTGCTCACGTCACATCTACGTCTTCAAGCTCAGTTGGAGGCTGCTCAGTAACGCTCAGCCATCACCGGAAAAGAGCTTCTAACATCCTTCGCTGGTCTCCGTTGAAGTCTATGGCGTCGCTTTGTCCATTGATGTTACTGTCTACGGGGTTGCCAGTGTCCAGGAGGTGAACCGTCTTCTCGATCTCCCTGTCCACACTCGGTCTGCACGGGGACCTGAACCGCCGACCCTTCCTGACAACCACCCCCCAAAAGGCAGTTCCCTGACCGGGAATCGAACCCGGGCCGCGGCGGTGAGAGCGCCGAATCCTAACCACTAGACCACCAGGGAGCACACCTTCTGTGAGCATGGAATCAAACCAAACTGCCTGCAGTGATGGATTATATAAAGACTTATAATCTAACTGTAGCCTAATTGTTTTAGAGATAGACAGAGATGAATTAGGGATTTTTATTTATATAGCACATTTCATTAAACAGTCAACTTAATGTGTTTTACTTTCAAATGCATGTTCAAATATAGCAGTCACTTAAAGACATTAAGATACAACATCCAGCGTACAAACAGCCACAGACACACAGCAACTGATCTGAGGAAAGCTACAGTTTGCATTTGAATGTGAACACAAGCAACCTCACCAGATTTGGCTCTTACTTTAAACACACACACACACAAACACACACACAACACACACACACACACACACACACACACACACACACACACACACACACACACACACGTTTGTTTCACTATCTTTGTGGGGACCCGTCATTGACATCAGAATCAGAATCAGAAATACTTTAATAATCCCAGGGGGAAATTATTTTAAATGTATAATGCATTCCCTAGCCCCTTACCCTAACCTTAACCATCACAACTAAATGCCTAACCTTAACCCTTACCCTCACCCTAACCATAACCTAATTCTAACCCTAATCCTAAAACCAAGTCTTAACCCTCAAACAGACCTTTAACCTTGTGGGCTCCAGCATTTTGGCCCCACAAAGCTGTCGGGACCCCACAAGTATACTGTATTGCCCGGTTTTTGGACTCCACGAATATAGTTATACAAGAACACACACACAGACACACACACACACACACACACACACACAGAGAGAGAGAGAGAGAGAGAGAGAGAGAGAGAGAGAGAGAGAGAGATAGAGAACACTACCAGCGTTGCTATCGCGGCTGGTAATCAACTCTGGGCTTCTGCGTACTTGAAAGTCTTAACTTAATTTGAGATAGCTCCTTCTATTTATTATCCCTTTTTTATTGTATTCTTTGTGTTGATTTGTTATGTATAAGCGCCTAGGTCTTGTTTATATGCTCAACCCGAGGCAAAAGTCCTATTTTTGAAGTGCATTTGTAATATGCCTTGTTTATTTCTATATCTGCATTCTGAATGAATGAATAAAAAATGAAAACCCTCTGCTGCAGCGATCCCTCTGCTGTCCACCAGATGGGGAGGTTGTTCTGACAGTAACGGAGCAGCTCCCCCCTCCCACCAGGACACACCACCCCCGTCCCGTGCACTCTTCTCCTCGCTGCCGTCAGGTAGAAGGTACCGCAGTATAGCTGCCCCCCCCCCCCCCCCCCCCCCCGCCTCCACAATGAGGAAGAGCTTCTTCCCTCCAGCAGTCAGACTGTTGAACAACCAAACATGATGCCACATTTTCACACTGAACTCAAATGCACTCCTGCACTTTTTCTCTCCTGATAAATTGTAGATATTCTACGTCCACCTCACGGTGAACCTAACTTATAACAACCACAGCTCTGCTACAAGTCTACTTATGCCCTGTCTTCTGTCTTCTGTTGTCTGTCCTGTCCCTTGTCTGTCTTAAATGCTCTACTTTAAGTAGCAATTGCACTTTATGTATATCTATAATGTGTGTGCACTAAATGTAGCCTGTCTCAAATGCTGTTTTATATATTTTAAATGTAACAGCGTGCTCAGCATGTAACACCACTTGTTTTGGTCTCATGATGTGAATGAGTGAGTTTGTGAGTTATTAAGTTACAACCAATCCCATGAAATACTTTGCATCACATATAGAAAAGGGGATTGAGCTGTGTGTGTGATGTGGCCCTGTGATCGTCGCTTAGACTGAAGATAATATAGAGAGTGAGGAATGAAGACATGCAGTCAGGGAATAGTATAGCCTTCTTCATATAGACATACACTGCTGCCCTTCACACACCTCCTTGCTTTCATTATTTTCATAATTTAATTATCAACAGGTGCCAATTATACTTTCCCACAATGGCTAGCTGCGTATAAAAGGCTCCATTACCTTGTAGCTCACGTTATGGCTCCGTAGCAGACGTTGTTATAAAAATAGGCTAACGATTGGGTCATAACCACGAGACTTACTGTCTCATAGTAGAGGAATTACCGTATAGTACAGGAGAAGCTCTCAGGCAGTTTGGACTTCCATTAGCTGTTTAAGTGTAATTACTAATGTTAACTATCATGTTAGTGATCAGTAATTAGCCTGTGCCTATGTTATCTCCTTACATATACCTACGCTCTCCGTCTCTGCTAGATTGGGAATGATTGAGATTTCTCTTGGCACAGCTACCAGAAGACTTCCAACTTTCAGACAGGTTGCTCACGTCACATCTACGTCTTCAAGCTCAGTTGGAGGCTGCTCAGTAACGCTCAGCCATCACCGGAAAAGAGCTTCTAACATCCTTCGCTGGTCTCCGTTGAAGTCTATGGCGTCGCTTTGTCCATTGATGTTACTGTCTACGGGGTTGCCAGTGTCCAGGAGGTGAACCGTCTTCTCGATCTCCCTGTCCACACTCGGTCTGCACGGGGACCTGAACCGCCGACCCTTCCTGACAACCACCCCCCAAAAGGCAGTTCCCTGACCGGGAATCGAACCCGGGCCGCGGCGGTGAGAGCGCCGAATCCTAACCACTAGACCACCAGGGAGCACACCTTCTGTGAGCATGGAATCAAACCAAACTGCCTGCAGTGATGGATTATATAAAGACTTATAATCTAACTGTAGCCTAATTGTTTTAGAGATAGACAGAGATGAATTAGGGATTTTTATTTATATAGCACATTTCATTAAACAGTCAACTTAATGTGTTTTACTTTCAAATGCATGTTCAAATATAGCAGTCACTTAAAGACATTAAGATACAACATCCAGCGTACAAACAGCCACAGACACACAGCAACTGATCTGAGGAAAGCTACAGTTTGCATTTGAATGTGAACACAAGCAACCTCACCAGATTTGGCTCTTACTTTAAACACACACACACACAAACACACACACAAACACACACACACACACACACACACACACACACACACACACACACACACACACACACGTTTGTTTCACTATCTTTGTGGGGACCCGTCATTGACATCAGAATCAGAATCAGAAATACTTTAATAATCCCAGGGGGAAATTATTTTAAATGTATAATGCATTCCCTAGCCCCTTACCCTAACCTTAACCATCACAACTAAATGCCTAACCTTAACCCTTACCCTCACCCTAACCATAACCTAATTCTAACCCTAATCCTAAAACCAAGTCTTAACCCTCAAACAGACCTTTAACCTTGTGGGCTCCAGCATTTTGGCCCCACAAAGCTGTCGGGACCCCACAAGTATACTGTATTGCCCGGTTTTTGGACTCCACGAATATAGTTATACAAGAACACACACACAGACACACACACACACACACACACACACAGAGAGAGAGAGAGAGAGAGAGAGAGAGAGAGAGAGAGAGATAGAGAACACTACCAGTGTTGCTATCGCGGCTGGTAATCAACTCTGGGCTTCTGCGTACTTGAAAGTCTTAACTTAATTTGAGATAGCTCCTTCTATTTATTATCCCTTTTTTATTGTATTCTTTGTGTTGATTTGTTATGTATAAGCGCCTAGGTCTTGTTTATATGCTCAACCCGAGGCAAAAGTCCTATTTTTGAAGTGCATTTGTAATATGCCTTGTTTATTTCTATATCTGCATTCTGAATGAATGAATAAAAAATGAAAACCCTCTGCTGCAGCGATCCCTCTGCTGTCCACCAGATGGGGAGGTTGTTCTGACAGTAACGGAGCAGCTCCCCCCTCCCACCAGGACACACCACCCCCGTCCCGTGCACTCTTCTCCTCGCTGCCGTCAGGTAGAAGGTACCGCAGTATAGCTGCCCCCCCCCCCCCCCCCCCCCCCCCCCGCCTCCACAATGAGGAAGAGCTTCTTCCCTCCAGCAGTCAGACTGTTGAACAACCAAACATGATGCCACATTTTCACACTGAACTCAAATGCACTCCTGCACTTTTTCTCTCCTGATAAATTGTAGATATTCTACGTCCACCTCACGGTGAACCTAACTTATAACAACCACAGCTCTGCTACAAGTCTACTTATGCCCTGTCTTCTGTCTTCTGTTGTCTGTCCTGTCCCTTGTCTGTCTTAAATGCTCTACTTTAAGTAGCAATTGCACTTTATGTATATCTATAATGTGTGTGCACTAAATGTAGCCTGTCTCAAATGCTGTTTTATATATTTTAAATGTAACAGCGTGCTCAGCATGTAACACCACTTGTTTTGGTCTCATGATGTGAATGAGTGAGTTTGTGAGTTATTAAGTTACAACCAATCCCATGAAATACTTTGCATCACATATAGAAAAGGGGATTGAGCTGTGTGTGTGATGTGGCCCTGTGATCGTCGCTTAGACTGAAGATAATATAGAGAGTGAGGAATGAAGACATGCAGTCAGGGAATAGTATAGCCTTCTTCATATAGACATACACTGCTGCCCTTCACACACCTCCTTGCTTTCATTATTTTCATAATTTAATTATCAACAGGTGCCAATTATACTTTCCCACAATGGCTAGCTGCGTATAAAAGGCTCCATTACCTTGTAGCTCACGTTATGGCTCCGTAGCAGACGTTGTTATAAAAATAGGCTAACGATTGGGTCATAACCACGAGACTTACTGTCTTATAGTAGAGGAATTACCGTATAGTACAGGAGAAGCTCTCAGGCAGTTTGGACTTCCATTAGCTGTTTAAGTGTAATTACTAATGTTAACTATCATGTTAGTGATCAGTAATTAGCCTGTGCCTATGTTATCTCCTTACATATACCTACGCTCTCCGTCTCTGCTAGATTGGGAATGATTGAGATTTCTCTTGGCACAGCTACCAGAAGACTTCCAACTTTCAGACAGGTTGCTCACGTCACATCTACGTCTTCAAGCTCAGTTGGAGGCTGCTCAGTAACGCTCAGCCATCACCGGAAAAGAGCTTCTAACATCCTTCGCTGGTCTCCGTTGAAGTCTATGGCGTCGCTTTGTCCATTGATGTTACTGTCTACGGGGTTGCCAGTGTCCAGGAGGTGAACCGTCTTCTCGATCTCCCTGTCCACACTCGGTCTGCACGGGGACCTGAACCGCCGACCCTTCCTGACAACCACACCCCAAAAGGCAGTTCCCTGACCGGGAATCGAACCCGGGCCGCGGCGGTGAGAGCGCCGAATCCTAACCACTAGACCACCAGGGAGCACACCTTCTGTGAGCATGGAATCAAACCAAACTGCTTGCAGTGATGGATTATATAAAGACTTATAATCTAACTGTAGCCTAATTGTTTTAGAGATAGACAGAGATGAATTAGGGATTTTTATTTATATAGCACATTTCATTAAACAGTCAACTTAATGTGTTTTACTTTCAAATGCATGTTCAAATATAGCAGTCACTTAAAGACATTAAGATACAACATCCAGCGTACAAACAGCCACAGACACACAGCAACTGATCTGAGGAAAGCTACAGTTTGCATTTGAATGTGAACACAAGCAACCTCACCAGATTTGGCTCTTACTTTAAACACACACACACACACACACACACACAAACACACACACAAACACACACACACACACACAGACACACACACACACACACACACACACGTTTGTTTCACTATCTTAAGTAGCAATTGCACTTTATGTATATCTATAATGTGTGTGCACTAAATGTAGCCTGTCTCAAATGCTGTTTTATATATTTTAAATGTAACAGCGTGCTCAGCATGTAACACCACTTGTTTTGGTCTCATGATGTGAATGAGTGAGTTTGTGAGTTATTAAGTTACAACCAATCCCATGAAATACTTTGCATCACATATAGAAAAGGGGATTGAGCTGTGTGTGTGATGTGGCCCTGTGATCGTCGCTTAGACTGAAGATAATATAGAGAGTGAGGAATGAAGACATGCAGTCAGGGAATAGTATAGCCTTCTTCATATAGACATACACTGCTGCCCTTCACACACCTCTTTGCTTTCATTATTTTCATAGTTTAATTATCAACAGGTGCCAATTATACTTTCCCACAATGGCTAGCTGCGTATAAAGCAGCTAACATGAGATGCTCTCTCTCTCCTTTATTAGCACCAAATCAAGTTATTTGACAGTGCATTCATTCATCTATTACCTGAAGTAACTGCAACATGACATTACATGACATTACGCTTTTATCCAAAGCAACTTACAATTGCTCTATATCAGAGGTTGCATATCCTATATATGTGTCATATCCATCCATCACCACCCATAAAATATTTAGGAATTCATCAAATGTTCTAAAAAGTTATTCTCTAATAATTTGAACTTGTACTCTTGTACTGTTTTTTTGCAGAATCCTTTTTATTTAGGCCTACCGAGGCGCGCTAAAATCGTTGTTTTGATTTGTTGGCAACAGAAAATTGTAGCAACAAGTTGTAAAAATACAAGTTAGAAACATCCCACTTGCGTTTTTATTTGTAATAAACGTGTAACTATGTGGTAACAATAAAATAATAACATCACAACCAGACGGGGGAAAAAGAGGAAGTGATCTCAGCGTGATTTTTATGCTACATTTGGGTACACTCACAAGCATCGGAATTTTGACTGACATGCACAAACAAATACAAACAGATAATTTTTCATGGATTTTTCTCACAGTGGGTGCTGAGAGAACATGCAAGCCGTATTAACAGGAAGTGTTGTCTTCCTGTCGACCAATAACTTGTTGTCCTTCAGGGTCAAAACATTTTTTAACACTTTATTTTTATTTTATGTTATTTTTTTGAACCATTTTTTGATGCTTCTGACGCTTTTTAAAAAGTTTTTGTCGCTTTTTCCGACAGTTTTTTAAATTCATGGTCAATAAACCTAAATTATATGACATTATAACCCAATTTGCTTTAGCTTAAAAAAGCAAGAATTATGAATTATTTGGACTGATAGTAAAGCTCAGAGGATGTTGAGTGGATTTCAAAGTTTAGTTTCAGCATACTGTTTTGAAACCATTTAAATTATTTTTTCAAATGCTTTAAAAATGTAATAAAACACCCAAAACTGAATGGAAGTAATCGTTAATTAAAAAAAAATCTTGTTTGGGTTCCATACAACGTCCATCCACACATTCATTGTTATATTTGAGCAATTTGGTTGAAAGAAACCCATATTTCTGTTATCAAAATCTTTGAAAATGGGTCAGATTTGACCCATATGGGATAAAACAGTGAATGTTACATATATATCGTGACATTTAATCTGTGAGAATATTCATTAAAATGTTCTATTATCTATGGTTGCCACTGTTTTTAGCGATTGTGATAGTGATAATAATAATACTAATACCGCTAAAATGTCTCACTAAAGCGCATTTTCGCATTGCAACTCAAAGAAAGTATTTTCTGCATACATTCTACATAAAAACATCAGCTAGTACCGGGTACCCATACACTAGTAGCACACAAAAACCCTTTTTTGTACCCGTTTTATACAGTCTATGGTCACGACAGATCTCGGATTTTGCTGTTTACGAGGAACATTGAATGCAACATATTTCCTGTTCAAAGGATAGCTAGCTACCCCGTCAGTTCAAGCCAAATGCAGATTAATGTATTTTCTGTTCAGGTATTTCTTAGACACTCTGTTTGAAAGTTGTTTCCTGAGCTATGGCACGATAGAAAGCTTTCCAACAATGTTTTGGGAATATTTCGACGTGGCTCGACGACCTGGACATTCAGCGGACTGTACGAGCGAGGTAACGATAATGTTAGCAGACAAGCTAAATGTGAAGCTAGCTAACGGCTAGCTAACTTACAGTTGACGTTACAGCAAACTAACGTAATATGCATTGATTTGTTTGTCTCCGCTATCGTTTACACACATGCTCAACACGACAGTAGCATTTGGGCTCCAGGCTGCGACTTTAGACGGTCGGAAAGCATGTGGGAGTCTGTGTTGACGTTATTCATCAACAAGTGGTCTTTTATTTTGCACTGTGTGGGTGCCCAGCAACCCAGTCCGAGCGTGCATAATGTTATATGACTGATTCGACCTAGCTGTCGTTATCTCCGTGTTCCGTAGGTAATGTCAGGCGTTACATAACGTGCATTGGTAATCTTTTTCCCTGGCAGCAGTTTTGACGCTGTCCTATTTATCCTATTTCACTGGTTTTAGCATGACAGTTTGGAACAGATTGTGTGTGTGTGTGTGTGTGTATGTCCGTGTGTGTGTGTGTCCGTGTGTGTGTGTGTGTGTGTGTGTCCGTGTGTGTGTCCGTCCAGCAGGTCTGGGTGAGTCAGGGCAGATTTACTCGTCCCCATAAGAAGCTTACACACGCATACACACACACACACACACACACACACACACACACACACACACAGAGACAGACAGACAGACAGACAGACACACACACACACACACACGCATACAGACAGACAGACACATACATACACATATACACACACACACACACACACGCATACAGACAGACAGACACATACATACACATATAAACATACACACAGACAGACAGACACATACATACACATATACACACACACACACACACACACACACAGACAGACAGACAGACGCATACATACACATATAAACATACACACAGACAGACAGACACATACATACACATATGCACACACACACACACACACACACACACACACACACACACACACACACACACACACACACACACACACACACAGACAGACAGACAGACGCATACACACAGACAGACAGACACATATATATACATACACACACACATACATACGCACACACACACACATGCATACACACACAGACACATACACACACACACACACACACAGACAGACACACACTAGATAGGGAGAAAATCAGACAACACTTATGTCATATCACGATATCCAAAATCTAAGACAATATCTAGTCTCATATCATATATCAATATAAAATTGATATATTGCCCAGCCCTAACACACACACACACACACACACACACACACACACACACACACACACACACACACACAGACTCACACACAGACCACAGGTCACATTCAGCCTGTAACATAGAGTGGACAAAATAGCAAAAATATCATATCACATCAAAACCCAGCAACACATGCCAGTCATTTTTAGGATTAATGTCACATAGCAACGTGTGTCAACTAGTGACATCACTTTTTGTGGGCTCTCCTAACCCTCAGTAGTTGGGATTAGGGTAGCACAATATATCCTGTTTTTGTTTTGTTTGTTTTTTTAGGGCTGCATTTTATAATCAACGTTCAATTATGCAACAACTTCATTGCATAGTGCATATTTTCCTCATATCGTGCAGCCCTAGTTGGGATGTGTTTTACAGGAATATTGTACACAAAAGCTGCAAGGGGAGATTAAAAATGAAGACGTTAAGCACCAGAAAAATAGAAATCCTTCCCTTGCTGATCCCTCCATGACATCTGTGAGAGTCACTGCATACACTTGTGTGTCCAACTCCATTTCCACACTCGCATGTGAACGGATTATCTGAGAATGTGCTCTAATCCGGATCTTATCGACTTTGAGTAAGAGCATGCTCGTGGATGACAGAAGAGCCCATTCAAACCCATTTCCACCGTCCTCAAAATCGAGGCACCAATCACAACCGTTGAGGCGAGCTTTACACGACGACGATAGCGCAGCGACGGCGAGCAGCTTTTTGTTTACATTCAACATGACGGCTACCGAAGCGCAGCGTCTCCTGGATCGTTGCTCTGATTGGTTGAAGGACTATCCAATGCGCCCGAGGCATTTGAGCGGCGTCCGTTGGTGACACCCCTTTTGGAAATGAGCTGTGAATGAAACTTGCCCATACCCCCCCCCCCCCCCCCCCCCCCCCCCCCCACTCTCAGTTACAGCTGAGAAGGGTCTGGGGTCAACCAGGCTACACAATGACTGGACCGGAGCAAAAGACAGCTCGTCAGCAGGGTCTGAAGTCAATAATAATATAATAGCCTCCATAAAGGTGAAATACAGGAAATGCACGAGCATCATTCTTGAACTTGTTGACCTACCTTTTACGGCCTCTTCACTCCAGTATTTTGCCACCATCATTTTTTAGCTCAAATCCAAGGAAAATGGCGCACTTGGTTGTAATGTGAAAGAACACTGTGGCAGAAAACAACTGAATGAATAACTCAATTCTCCTTGGCTACCCGCCATCGTGGCAGGCCGATTGTTACTGTATACGGTAGGGTTGGGTACCAAAACCCGGTTCCACTATGGGGTACTTTCCATAAGATCATCTCTCAATGCAAATCAGACCAGCTATTAGGCTAACTGAGATACAACCATGCCAACCTCTAGGTATGGTGAAGGGGATGTGATGATGTGGGGGTATGGTGAAGGGGATGTGATGATGTGGGGGTATGGTGAAGGGGATGTGATGATGTGGGGGTATGGTGAAGGGGATGTGATGATGGGGGGGTACGGTGAAGGGGATGTGATGATGTGGGGGTACGGTGGAGGGGATGTGATGATGTGGGGGTATGGTGAAGGGGATGTGATGATGTGGGGGTATGGTGGAGGGGATGTGATGATGTGGGGGGTATGGTGAAGGGGATGTGATGATGTGGGGGTATGGTGAAGGGGATGTGATGATGTGGGGGTATGATGAAGGGGATGTGATGATGTGGGGGTATGGTGAAGGGGATGTGATGATGTGGGGGTATGGTGAAGGGGATGTGATGATGTGGGGCTGTTTTAATTCCAGTTTTTGGATATGAGCAAACATCGCTACGCCGACCTTTTCAAGAAGCTGGTTGAAGGAATGAAAGAGGGACGCCGTGTTCACACGGTCCAACAAGTCCACCACCGCTGGGAAACTTTGAAAAAATCGTGTTTTGCACGGCTACATGTATGGAAATATTAGAGGAATATTCACTTTGAATCACTACCTTTTCCCATTTTGAAACAATGGGATCAGATTTTGTGCTCATAAAGTTAAAATATACATTTTATACATATATATATATATATATATGCAGTTTACTAAACTGCCCTACAGTAGTGTTCCCAAGGGTCATAATTAATACGTTTCTAGAACTCAGGCGGATGACTTCCTCCTCTCTAACTTCTGTTGTTTTTCAGTGAGAGACATGGACAACTCTGTCACCCTGTGGCAGTTCCTTCTCCAGCTCCTATTGGATTCCAGTAACGGGCAGCTGATCTGCTGGACCAATGACGAAGGGGAGTTTAAACTGCTGCAGGCAGAGGAGGTGGCCCGGCTGTGGGGAGCCCGCAAGAACAAGCCCAATATGAACTATGACAAACTCAGCAGGGCTCTCCGATACTACTACGACAAGGTAAACACATCAGATCTCCTCTCCTGTAGGATATCTATGACTAATGTTGGACCAGAAATGTTCTCAGCTTCTTCCTACCCCTGTTGAACATGAACAATATTATTTGAGTTGCTTATATGTTGCTGAGGAGCAACATTGCTTATAATTGAAAGTCAATGTTCCCTGATCCATCAATGGCCATTGTCGTCCCTCTTAGGCTGGCAGACAAAGTATCCGATATGTTAACATTTTGGTCTGGAGCGTGTTTTGATGAATGAACAATGAAACAATGTGAGACACAGACAGTTGCCTCGTTCATAGACTCAAGGCATTGCACCGCTGCAGTATGAATATAGTCCACTTTTGCTATTTTGACGGCAGAAAAAAGGGTCCGTGCGCCAGACGCATAGTTCAAAAGGGTTGGACTTAGTGTCTTCATTAATTCATAGGTATGTTTTGGGCGTAACATGCAATCAACCAATCAGAGATCATCGCCCATCTCCCTGTGTACGAGCCTCGGAGCATTTTACTAATGCTCTGTTAAAATAACAATGAAATGCTGCGTTATTGACTTTAGACCAGGTTTTTGTTGGTCAATGGTGCCATCACTTCCCGCTGCCTCAAGATAGCAATACTCCCAGAATGCACCTGAACACACCTCCCTGTAAGACCTGCACGACCAGAGTGCACCTGAACACACCTCCCTGTAAGACCAGCACGCCCTGAATGCACCTGAACACACCTCCCTGTAAGACCTGCATGACCAGAGTGCACCTGAACACACCTCCCTGTAAGACCAGCACGCCCTGAATGCACCTGAACACACCTCCCTGTAAGACCAGCACGCCCAGAATGCACCTGAACACACCTCCCTGTAAGACCTGCACGCCCAGAATGCACCTGAACACACCTCCCTGTAAGACCTGCATGACCAGAGTGCACCTGAACACACCTCCCTGTAAGACCAGCACACCCAGAATGCACCTGAACACACCTCCCTGTAAGACCAGCACGCCCATGGGCCACAGATAGCGCAGGTGCTGAACAGGTCTTAAACTAGCTAAGACACTTGTGTCGGGCTTTGTGCTGTGCTGTGCCGGTGCAGGATAGGGCCCTAAATGTGAGATACAGTAAATTGGTCTGATTTTTTTTTTTTTTTTTCCTCATAGTTGTGCCCCACTCCCGGTTTCCAAAAAATAAAAAATGTAAATTTCAACAGATGGTGTGGTATGCTCATATGAACGACATCCGATTTATTAAAAAAAAAAAAAAAAAAAAAAAAAAAAAAAATTTTCATTCATAATTTAATAGGGCTGGGAATCACCAGAGGCCTCACGATACGATATCATCACGATACTTATGTCACGATACGATATTATTGCGATTATAAACATATTGCAATATTCTGCGATATATTGCAATGTGTTACCTTTTTTCCAACTTCAGATTTTTCCCAATTTCAAATGATGTCCCCAAAGGAAAATGTTGTAAACATCTGTTTTATGTAAAAAGATCCATTTCTCTGTTTGTTCATCTCACTTCAATTTTATTGCTGCAAAATGGGATTGTCAAGCAGACAAACTGACCAACACACATATCATGAAAGATTGATACTTGGCGTCTGTGTATCGATACAGTATTGGCACGAAAAATATCGCAATACTATACTGTATCGATTTTTCCCCCCACCCCTATAATTAAACCAATTAGCCTACGTGATGCCTAAGTTGCATAACCGCACACGGTGTTGTTTCAGCTTCAGACAGCTGCACCCAAGAGTACACCAACAACTTGCAAAACGCAAGTTAATTGCGTCTCAGAATGGTTAAAGTCCACTGCTCAGTGACATGCAGAAGAGAGGGAGAGTGCTGTCTGTCTCCCACCCTGCTTGTGGGTTGGCAGAAGCTCCGTCTAATCCCTGTGGGCGTCTGGGCAGGGCTGGTGTGGCATGTGTGGCTGCAGCATTAGTGGCTGCTAGTTTGGTACAGACAGGAAGGACAGAGCTGTCCCACGTACAAGGCTTTTTTGTGGTCTCACTCTGCTATTTTTTACCCCTAGTGCCTCTAAAGCTGCAGACACACCGACCAGACGGCCGAACGTCGGCAGTAAAGCCAGTGTGACTGATCAGTGTCCCTGAGTTGGTCCAAAAAGTTCCTCAGAACACACCGAAGAGACGATACGTAATACGTCTCCATAACAGCAGGCGGCGCTAATCTGGATTGTCGCCCAAAAATGAAAATCGGTAGCTGATTGGATGAACGTGTCACGTGGGTCTGGCTTCTCTGGAAATTCAAAGCCAGACTGTCATGGCGGCTCGTTCAGAATCCGATCTCATATTGGACTAAAATAGTTCACCGTAACGTGTTCCTGAGAACATTTTAAGAGAGAAATAGGCCGTGCAGTCGCTGAATCTGTCTTCATTTCAGATCAACAAATGTCAGTTTAAAAGATTTTCATCAGATTTTGAGAGACTCTAGTCACGCTCATCCCGCTCCCCGTTTCCGTGTTAGCTCTCCACCAATCAGATGGGTCATTTAAGTCGAACTGCTGGCAGTGCCCGCCCAGCCGATTATACATGTCAAATGAAGGCCGACGGCTCCTCGGACGGACGACGGCACGGGACACACCGACCAGACTCGAGTCACCGACCTCGCCAGACTGTCAGACGGCCGATTATCATCTCGGTGTGTCAGCGTCTTTATAGAGCGAGGCAGACTGCGTGAGGGAGAGACTTGTTTATGCTCTCACTGGATGCTTTCTGCCCAGATACTAATGTTGTGTAGGGCTGCTCGCGGCTGGTCAATATTGATATCACGATTATTTAACACGTGACTTGTTGACTTTTGGTAAGATGTTGCAATTGTTGAATTAAAAAAATCAGACAAATCAACAGTGAAAACACCTTTTAAACTGAGAAATTTCCCTTAAAACGTTTCCCATTTTAATTTTCTTTTTTCATTCAGAACACAAGACAAAATAAGAGTTTGCTTGCAAAACGTAATGTGCAAAATTGTCTTTTTTCTCGATTACTCTCTTTTTGTGATCATTAGGAGCCAAAATCGTAATCGCGGTCAAAGTTTGATTAATTGCACAGCCCTAACGTTGTACATTTTTACTTTTTTGTATACAGTACACTAACATATCTTGTTCTGCAATTGCTTTTTTCTGTGTCTTACAGAACATCATAAAGAAGGTGAATGGTCAGAAGTTTGTCTATCGCTTTGTGTCCTATCCTGACATCCTGAAAGGAGATGTTGCTACCCGAACAGAGGGCAGGGATGTGGGTGCTGGGGGCACCCCTCACCTATTAAATAGGGGAGACAGCACCCAGGAGGGCGAGTCTGCTGACCGCAGTATCACAGCAGCTCTGGGCTCCAGCACCAAGCAGTCGAACCGTAACGACTACATCCACTCTGGCCTGTACACCTCCTTTACCCTCAACTCGCTTCAAAATGGACGCCAGCTCTTCAAGTCCATCAAAATAGAGAACCCAGCAGAGAAGTTGGCTGACAAGAGAGGTCTCACTGCCACAGCACAGAGCCAGGAGCAGTTGCCTCAGCCACAGCAGCCAGCTGCGTTGCCATCCGTCATCAAGTTTGGAAACACCCCTCCAAAGCCAGCACCGTCTGCTCAAGTTGCCATGGAGCCGACCCTGATGTCCAACCACCTGTCCGAAGACATCAACCCACAGTCCTCCCTGCCGTCCCAGTCCGTCTACTCGTTTGAACACACCCGCCCATCAGAACCGACGTTCAGCCTACCAGACCTGACCTCGGCCACCCCGAGCCGAATACCCGACTCGTCCCAGGAGCTGGTGATCGACAGCGACATCGAGTCCGGATCTTCTCAGCCCGCTGACGCTCAGGCACCAGATCCCGCTGACGATCAGGCACAGGAGAAGGCTAGTATACGTACTAACACATCTCACACAATGCTAGTTCAATCATTTTGGAAGTAATAGGAAAGGTACATTTTAAAGGCCCTGAAAACACATGTTCTCAATCAGCTTCTTACTTTAAAGTGTTCATATTCTGCTCATTTTCAGGTTCATAATTGTAATTTGAGGTTGTATCAGAATATGTTTACATGGTTTACAATTTTCAAAAAACACCATATTTTTGTTGTGCTGCTCATTGCTGCAGCTCCTCTTTTCACCCTGTGTTCAGGTCTCTGTTTTAGCTCCAGAGTGAGACCTCTCACTGCTGTAACATCTTTGTTGGCAGTCGCACATGCTCAGTAGCTAGGTAAGACCACATGCTCAGTAGCTAGGTAAGACCACATGCTCAGTAGCTAGGTAAGACCACATGCTCAGTAGCTAGGTAAGACCACATGCTCAGTAGCTAGGTAAGACCACATGCTCAGTAGCTAGGTAAGACCACATGCTCAGTAGCTAGGTAAGATCACATGCTCAGTAGCTAGGTAAGATCACATGCTCAGTAGCTAGGTAAGATCACATGCTCAGTAGCTAGGTAAGACCACATGCTCAGTAGCTAGGTAAGATCACATGCTCAGTAGCTAGGTAAGACCACATGCTCAGTAGCTAGGTAAGATCACATGCTCAGTAGCTAGGTAAGACCACATGCTCAGTAGCTAGGTAAGGACTACATGAGCTAGCTAGCTGTTTCTCCAACTTCAGTAGTACAAGGCAGGATTAGCCGGGAGACTTCTTCTAAACGAGGGCACACTTCCAACTTTGTGGTGAATTCCCTGCAGAACAGGGACATGGAAGTAGTTCTTTTGGAGATTAGGGTGAACTAGTGTGTGTTGTAGCAGTGTTTAGCCATTGAGAACGAGCTAGCATGCTGTCCACTCCACCGCGCTGTGCAAACGCAGCTCTAATCTGCAAATAGCGACTTTTTACAAACAAGCTAAAAATCAAAGATGTCAGTTTGTAGTCTAACTGTTATCTTAGTTTGCAACGAATCTTGAATTTTGGACAAACTTGTAAACTTAGCTGCTGTCTAAACCAACCGTCCTCTCCGCTGCAGCGGTAAACCTGTGGATATATAAGACCAAAACATGTTGCATGTGGTTACTAATATGCACGTGAATGACTCCTCACCATGTTTTCAATTTACTAAGTGACAACTGTCCATGTAGTAACAGGTAGGCTATGCTATGAAAAAATAGAGTATCCATCGCTACTGTAAAGGAAAAAATAAAAAATTCCTAGCTATCCCTTGCTGCCACTGGGGAAAAAATAAAAATAAAGAATAAAATAAATTCCCTATCGACCCATGACCTCAACTGACAACCAACCAGAATCAAACTATTTTTTAAATGTATGCCCTATACAATTTATGTTGTAGATTAGGGTGAACTAGTGTGTGTTGTAGCAGTGTTTTGCCATTGAGAACGAGCTAGCATGCTAACGGTTAGCCCCCTAGCCCCCTCGTCTCGGCTAGTGACGTAGAAAGCCGTGCAGATGTTGACCAGCTCACCCAGAGACTGAAGGCAGGACACATTCAGAAACCGGATCTCACTCTAAACAGCATGGATGGTTGTTTTTCTAAGTTTGTATGTGTGTGGAAGCACCAGAGACAGAAAATAACTCCCCAAATCCCAGAAAAAGTGATTTTTTTTTCATAATATGGGCACTTTAAAAAGTTTTTTTTGTGTAGGAGTTTGTGTTTTTACTGCAAATATCGGTTATCAGCCTCCTTGATTACTATAAAGTGGTATCAACTAACCCTGAAAGAATCATTGGTTGATACTAGTTTTTAGATCATTTTCTTTGAAAACAAAGTAAACCAAAACAGAAAAGTTGTGGGGATTAAAAAAATAAATAAATATTGGTTGCTTCGCTTCAATTCTGTTGTAACAACTGTGTTGATATATTATATGTTATGTCGGACTGTGACACTGCCAGTGTGCCATTATTATGTATGCAAAATGTTCCAGATTAAATCATCTATTCTCATACCGTGGCGGCAGAAATGTTGCCATGGCAGGCCGCCACTACAACATCAACATAGAGGCAACGCTGGTGTAAAGCAAAAGTGGATAAATGTCATGAAAGGCATGTAGAACTTGTCATCCGTCTCTTGTCCAGCAGGTGGATAGTGGCGTGGGTCTGTCTGGAGATGAGACCAGTTTTGTGGACGCTGAAACCAGTTCATCCTCACTGAGCAGCAGCAACACAGTCAACACTCTGTGCTCAGGAAAGACACGCAAGCCACCGAAAATCCTGCAGATCAGCCCGCCCACTCTGCTGGTCACCACCTCGGACTTCTCCCCCATGAACCTCTGCAGCCCCTCTCTACCGACTGCCTCTCTCACACCAGCAATGCTACAGGTGAGAGCGTGGACGCATCCAGTACATTTTATTGAAAACATGTATCTATAAATTGCAGGAACGTCTGTCTGTCTGTCTGTCTGTCTGTCTGTCTGTCAACTGCAGGAACGTCTGTCTGTCTGTCAATTGCAGCAACGTCTGTCTGTCTGTCAATTGCAGGAACGTCTGTCTGTCTGTCTGTCTGTGTGTGTGTAAGTTGCAGGAACGTCTGTCAATTGCAGGAACGTCTGTCTGTCTGTCTGTGTGTCTGTGTGTGTGTGTCAATTGCAGGAACGTCTGTCTGTCTGTCTGTGTGTGTGTGTCTGTGTCAATTGCAGGAACGTCTGTCTGTCAATTGCAGGAACGTCTGTCTATCTGTCTCTGTGTAAATTGCAGGAACGTCTGTCTGTCTGTCTGTCTGTCTGTGTGTGTGTGTGTGTTATGTGCATATCTCTCGAACCGTTAGTCTGATGGATTTCAAACTTGACAGGTGTCTTGCTACGGGCACGAGTAAGCGCGGTGCCAAGTTTGACGTTGTACGGAAAAGATATGGTTAAATATATATCGGTAAAAGAAGCACACATTGACTTATGCCGCTCTAGCTCCTGGCCACTCCCCCACTCACCCTACACACTGACTGAGCACTCAGAACACACCAAACCAACAATTGCTAAAAACAAACACAAAAACAGATTTTGCACGGGCACTGCACTAGTTTATACAAATGTAATTTGGGTAAATGAAAATACATTTGGTTAAATGAATCTATTCTATTCAACTCTATTTCTCTGTAAATGATTTGCTCCAGTCAGTCCCTTGAAACTGATCTTTTTGACAGTGTGCCGTCGGTCAAGTCATGCTCCATAAGCTGCTGAATTTATAATTCATTGTATTTGACGCTCTGTATTAGCCTTCCATCAAGACGTTTCCAAGTAGGCATGTTGTTAATTATAATTCAAACATTCAGAGGAGTCATTTACAGATGATAGTAGGGGTGCACGATTCACACAATGTCACGATTCAATATGGATTTCTAGGCTCAAAATTGATTTTCGATTCAAAAACGATTCACAGTATGTAAATGTTGTTACTTTTCTCATGTGATTGGGAATTTCTGAAAACATTTTTTTTTTTATTAAAAAATATGAATCGATTTTTGAATTCTATGAATTGATTTTGAATCCGTAGAGCTCGAATGGCGAATGTGAACCGATTTTTATTTTTTATTTTTTTGTACACCCCATTGATGATAGGTTTGTTATTTTTAGATTTTTTTTTTGTCATGAAAGTTGTACAAAGCTTAGTTCTGGCTGTTGTTGTGAGACTGCAATAATAATTTCTCTCTCTTTTATAGACATATCAAACAATATGAATAAAAAATAATCTGTATATTTCAGGGCTCCAGACCAAAATTTGAGAGTGTGCGACTGAATTTTGCATCCAGTCGCACATGTGCGACCAGTAAATTTCAGTTCTGTTGAAGTCACAGTGAGTCACGGAGATGCCGATGAAGTGATTTCAAGTGTGGTTACAGTTTGGTTCACGCAGACAGCGTTTGCTGCGATATGATATTAACGGAGAGCCGAAAGCGGTCGCAGTGCTGTTGACGTTACACTTCCTAAGCAGGCACAACAGTGGTTCTGTGCCCTGAGGACTGACTGACAGGCTGAGGTTGTAAGGCAACTTTATTTCTACAGCAGCTTTCATCAACAAGGCAACTTCATCTCTACAGCAGCTTTCATCAACAAGACAACTTTATTTCTACAGCAGCTTTCAGCAACAAGGCAACTTTATTTCTACATCAGCTTTCAGCAACAAGGCAACTTTATTTCTACAGCAGCTTTCAGCAACAAGGCAACTTTATTTCTACAGCAGCTTTCAGCAACAAGGCAACTTGATCTCTACAGCAGCTTTCAGCAACAAGACAACTTTATCTCTACAGCAGCTTTCAGCAACAAGGCAACTTTATTTCTACAGCAGCTTTCAGCAACAAGGCAACTTTATCTCTACAGCAGCTTTCAGCAACAAGACAACTTCATCTCTACAGCAGCTTTCAGCAACGAGGCAACTTTATCTCTACAGCAGCTTTCAGCAACAAGGCAACTTTATCTCTACAGCAGCTTTCAGCAACAAGGCAACTTGATCTCTACAGCAGCTTTCAGCAACGAGGCAACTCAAAGTGATTTACAGGAAATGTCACGAGAAGAAAAAAAAAAAGTGACACTGGATTTGAAAAGGCACATTGTAATTTCTGCATCTATTATCAAAGTATTTATTGTAATACAGTGGAAATTAGTAGAAATGTGAATATTCGGTTAGCATGTTGATTTCCGGTGCGTGCCCCTAAATTTTGTGGTTGCGCCCCTAAAATTTTCAGTTGGGGGCCACTGTGCTCCTAGTGAAAAAAGTTAGTCTGGAGCCCTGTATTTTGTGAGAGTTACCAGGTGTTTGCCTTGCAGTTATTTGTCTAACTAGACAGAGCCCAAAATTGACATAACGCAGAGGACCTCCAGCATTAATGGTACTTACCAACAGGTGGCAGCAAGACCAAGACCAATCAGTGATGCCTGGCATTACAGACTGGTCTTGTTTTTCTGGTGTTTAATTGTTCCCAGTGATGCTGTTTGCAGACCACATGACTGCGTGTGCTACTGTCTAGACTTATTATTAGATTTACTGGTTCAGACAATGATGTTCTTTATTCTGTCCCTCCCCAGAAGGTCAGGTTTAATCATGACATCCAGTGTCAGACTGCCAGTTCCTCTTTCTGGTTTGTCAGTGAGTGACTTTAAGGCACTGACACACCAACCCGACGGCCAACCGTCTGGAGGAAAGCCAGTCGGACTGATCAGCCGGCTCCCCGAGGTCCAAAAAGTGCCTCAGAACACACTGAAGAGACACAATATGTCTCCATAACAGCAGGCGGCGCTAATCTGTATTGTCACCCAAAAAATGAAAACCAGCAGCTGATTGGACGAATGCGTCACGTGGGTCTGGCTGCTGCCGGATTTTACAACCGAGCATCATGGCGGCTCGTTCAGAATCCGATCTCATATTGGACTGAAATAGTTCACCGAAATGTGTTCCTGAGAACATGTTAAGAGAGAAATAGGCCGTGCAGTCGCTGAATCTGTCTTCATTTCAGATCAACAAAGATCAGGTTAAAAGATCTTCATCAGATTTTGAGAGACTCTAGTCACGCTCATCCCGCTCCCTGTTTCCGTGTTAGCTCTCCACCAATCAGATGGCTCATTTGAGTCCGACTGCCGCCGATTATACTTCGATTATATAAATCGGCCAAAATGAAGGCCGACGGCCCCTCGGACGGACGACGGCACGGAACACACCGAACAGACTCGAGTCACCGATCTCGCCAGACTGTCAGACGGACGATTATCGGCTCGGTGTGTCAGCGTCTTTACACATATGCTGGTACAATATGTTTATGAAAATTTAAAACAAACCCATATCTGCCATGCTGTCGGGCTCCAATGCACTAACACTGAGTGTGTCTTGTTTGTCTTCCTCCTCAGACTCCTCTGTTGCTGACTCCTAGTCCTCTGCTGTCCAACATCCACTTCTGGAGCACGCTCAGTCCGGTTGCTCCCCTCAGCCCAGCCACACGACGCCAGGGAGCCCACCTGTTCCAAGTTAGTACATTACCCCGATCTTCCACCAGGCGCGTCTGTGCTCCGCAATTTTCTTCCGGCCTCCGCCACGCGCCATACCACACCGGGAGCGTCTCAGAAGCGGAGCGTCTTGCTGCCGACTCAATTTTATTTATTTATCGACTTACTTACACATCACTTTGCTCCGGCTTTGTAATGCCTACTTAACCTGTACTTTATGTAGCCTATTGCAGGGGGACCACTATTTGTAATCAAGAATTTTCGCGGACCACCTCATAATACACATAATAAAATATGTCTACACACAGTCCTGCCTGAATTAATCTGCACCTCTTAATTAATAGGCCTACTAGCACTACAACTAGAACTGGTCATCTCATCAGTCCAACAGGCTCGTTAACAGAAAGGTTACTGCACACAACGGCTGCCACGTATTTCATTTATTTATTTGCTCAATCGCCCGAGGCATAATCAGGTTCATCTGAACAACAGGCTTATTTCCATATGGAGTATTACATCTATACAGTAATAAGAACACTTGGATATACTCAACATTTCATTTTTTTAGGGGATTATTAATCTTCAGAGTTTGGACTTGAACGTCACGGCCGAGCCCCACTAGCTTATTTCAGTCATCACACAATAACTTGAGAATTTAATTAAAATGTTATATCAATATACATATTCTTAATTTGTATGGGAATTTCCTGGTAAAATGAAGGTTAAAAAACAATTATTTTATATTTTATTTTGCTTTTCCGCGGACCACCTTCAGAACCCTCACGTACCACTAGTGGTCCGCGGACCACGGTTTGGGAATGACTGGCCTATTGTACTCTGTATTCTTGTACTGTATTGAATGTGAAACTGTATGTTGTCCTGCATGCCCAAGCTTTTCTTGGCCAGGTCGCCGTTGCAAATGAGAACCTGTTCTCAACGGCCTACCTGGTTAAAAATTTCAAATTTGACAGAATCATATCACATGTTTATTAAGCTAGTATCTACCTTCCACCCCAAGCACTCCTGTAATTAAACTCCATGCCTTCTCTTGTCTGGCATTGGCCTTTATGTGCATTGTCTATTAGGGCTGGGACGGTATGGAGTTTCTCTTACCGCAGTTGAAAAGAAAGAAATTCCCGCGGTATACCAGTTAGAGCAAGAATGGCGGGGGGCCTTATGGGAGTGATGTCAGTGCCCATGTGGTTGCGCAAGGAGAGCGAGCGGTAACGGAGAGTAGAGTGCTGTTGTGAGGAAAAGAGAGAGGAAAAAGAGATAGCAAATATGATGTAAAGGGGGTTAAAAGTGAGCAATAAATCAACGAGCTAGAGCTTCTCTAGACACGGTGGCTTTATCTGTGGTCAATACTGCCGGTAAAGTGAATGGCGTTACCCCCGAAGAACATAGGCTTAAACCTTACAACATGTTGCAGCTGAGCAGACAGAGAGCAGAGAGGGCGACTCAGCAGTTGGCTACCTTGTTGCTCTCTTTACTAATATATAAGCCGCTCTGTTTTAGGCTACCAAACGTGCAAGCAGGCTGAAATTCAACCGTGCCGTTTTATCGAGATACAGCTATAAACAGAAGGAAGCTCTGCTAGCTGCTAGGTCAACGGTGAACACTGCAGCTGGAACGTTAATGTGTCCACCTCAGCTGAGAACACGGTAGGAAAGGCAAAGACATTTCTCCGATACAAGATATTACACAGGTACTCTCGCATATCGGCCTAATAGTCAACACGAATGGAATGATATTATGTCACGGAACATTGTGCTCTCCAACTCGAGAGGTCGGATTTGCTCCATCTTTTGATGATAAGTTCTGTTTAGAAAACCTTGAATCGATGTAAGACCCAATGTCATCAGACACAACGCGTTCACACACGTGCAGGCCAATGTTTTTTTGCGGTGATGACGGTGACGAGCGTCACGTGACCGCGGTAATGCGGTAATTTGGAACACAGCGCCTGGTGGAAAATAGGAGTTAGTTAACCGTTTTCAATAATGTACCCCTTTTGAATTGTTTCTTTAAGCCATGTACCCCGTGACCAGCGCTAATCATTTTTGGTAGAAAAAAAGTTTATATAAAGAGGATCAGTACAGCGCTGTATGTCAGCGATAGAAAAAACATTTAAATGCTGATGAGAAAAGGAGACAAAAACTGTAAAAAAGACACAACCTTGGAAAAGACGGTAGAAAGAAAGAAGGAAGGAAGGCAAGAATTGGTCGAAAATGGTAGCAAAAACTTCAAAAAACAGTGACATAACTTCGAAAAAGGCGAGAAACTTAAAAAGTAGAAGGAAGGAAGGTAAGAATAGACCTAAAGAAGGCGACACAAATATCACATTTTTGATAGAAAAAAAAAAAAGTCTACATAAAGAGGAACAATGTTCAGTTACAACAGCCTTGTAACTATTAAACAGTGTTAAATATCTGACGTACCCCCTGCAGTCCTCCAGAGTACCCCTAGGGGGACACATACCCCCTGCAGCCCTCCAGAGTAGCCCTAGGGGGACACATACCCCCTGCAGCCCTCCAGAGTAACCCTAGGGGGACACATACCCCCTGCAGCCCTCCAGAGTAACCCTAGGGGGACACATACCCCCTGCAGTCCTCCAGAGTAACCCTAGGGGGACACATACCCCCTGCAGCCCTCCAGAGTAGCCCTAGGGGGACACATACCCCCTGCAGTCCTCCAGAGTAACCCTAGGGGGACACGTACCCCCTGCAGTCCTCCAGAGTAACCCTAGGGGGACACGTACCCCCATTTGAGAACCACTGGGTGAGAGTATATACCGCCTTTCTGCTCTCATCTAGTATCATTTAAATTCTCTCTATTTGTCTATGTGCCTGTATTTGTCTAAAGCGTCCTAAAATAACCCATTTTGCTCTGTCCCAGTTCCCCTCGGTCCTCACCCCTCATTTCCAGATCCCTGTACACAGTCTGGATGGGACCAACACGCCCGGCCCCATTTCCCCAGACCCTCAGAAGACATAGGATTGACCCCCTACAATATCGGCGCATTTGGACCGAGACAGCCAGACACTTTCCCGCCTCCTGCTCCATCTCGTGCTCCCACTGCATGGACAATTATGTGGGAGCTCAGTCATCGCCATTCCTCATCACTCTGGTGCTTTACGATTCACTGCCATAGAATTCACACTACAGTCAGGCGTTCAGAGGGAGGGTCTGGAGAGATGTTGGAAGTCCAGTTTCGATTGATGACGGTTACGCATTCAGCTTTTTTCAGAACATTTACAGCCTGAGGATGCTATCCTGTACTCATACACACTGATTCCATCGTTCTTTATGCACCTATGGATTCATTTTGTCTGTCTTTTTGCGATCCTCAGTCACAGTTCGAAGGAAGTAGGAATTTCCATGGCAACTGTTGGTGCATGTGGATTGGACCCTTAGCATACAATCTGCTTCATACTTGGACACACATCATATCTTTCCTTTTATGGAATGTCCTTCTGATCTTGTGCAACAGTGTTATTACCAAAAAAGACCCATTTTATGTTTATTATTTTCATTGTTGATTAATCTCTCCATTTAACTATTAGTTGTTTGGTCTACAAATGCTAGAAAATGGTGAAAAATGTCAATCAATGTTTCCCAAAAAGCCCAACATGACGTCCTCAAATGTCTTGTTTTGTCTACAACTCAAAAATATTCAGTTTACTGTCACAGAGGAGACAAGAAACTAGAAAATATTCACATTTAACAAGCTGGAATCAGAGAATTTTGCCTTTTTTTCATAAAATAACTCAAATCGATTATCAAAATAGTTGGCAAATAAGTTAATAGTTGACAACTAATTGATTAGTCGACTATTATTTGCCGCTGTAAACCCATTTTCTGCTCGACTGAACTGTTACTCTTGTTGAAGGGTAGTGCTTTAACCTGATAAGGTGCACGTTTAGCTGCAACTCGTTTATCTTTCCCGCAGCTCTCACCTGCCTGAGTGTGTACTGTTAGCTGCTCTGAAATGTTGGCTAACTATAGCCATATCCAACAGGGCATTTACCTTGACTTTCTTATCGTGACATGTGGCCATAATCTGAGCTAAACCTTTCGTCATGCCTCTTTGTAACTGTTCTAATGTGCATATATACAGTGGAATATCCCTGGTCGGCCCCCAGCCAGTAAGCTTTCAGGTGGGAATGAAAGAAAGTGAAGCCATAAACTTGTCTGTGCATCGACTCTGCAAGCAACAACACACAAGCCTGGTGTTTGTTACAGCTCTGCCTTTTAAAATGAACTCTACATTAAAGCAACACTAGAGAACTTTTCCCCGCTTCGGTCCCCTACAGGTGGGAAGCAGAATTGTCCATTTCATTACATTGTCCAGTTCATTCGAACTACAGATCAGCTACCCGATCTGGCTAACTTGCATATTGTAATGTAATGTAATGGACAATGCTGCTTCCAACCTGTAGGGGGACTGAAGCGGGAAAAGTTACCTAGTGTTGCTTTAAAGGCAACCATCATGTAAGAGGCTGGATTTATATAGACGGAGCCAGGCTAGCTATTTCCCTCTAGCTACGAATTAACCATACAGACATGAGAGTGGTATTAATCTTGTTGATTGCCCACAGGTCAGCGCCGTTTTCTTTGTTGTTATTGAGTGGTCTCTGATTAATGTTGCTTGCAGCGTCGGTGCGGTTATTTTAACTCAGACTGAACCTCCATATCTTAGGGGCTAGACTCTAAACAGTCCAGCCTTAACCTTTGCCAAGCCTTAGCCATCCGAAATACACCAACCTTTAATCCTGAGGACTGTAGAAGCCTTCTGAAGCACCTTGCCCACCCTGAAACCCCGTCACACCCGTTTTGTAAATGACTTTTAAAGCCATAAGTCTGAGACACAGACTCAAAGAGTTAGATCCCACATTGCTATGCTATTAAATGTGGAAGTTGTATAATCACGCTTGTTTACATGATACTTGGATAGAACACGCTTAAGTGTGTCTTCACCTAAGTGTCTCTTTCTAACCCAGGGAAGGATGACCAGCGAGTCTTTGGAGGTCTCATGCTCAATTGTACTCAACTAACACACGTGTTCCCCCCCAGCCTGCGGTCTTACATTGATATACGGTGCCTTAACACAGCCACGCCCAGGTTTAGCTCCCAAATGTAGATGGAGTAAGTACAGAACTAAGAATACACGACAGCGTTCCGGTTTGTTTTAATGCCATATATTTGCGTAGACCAAATCAGAGCCCCAGAAGTTTGGAGTACAACTTCACAGGGATGTTCTGTGTGCGAGCACGTTGCAGCCCATGTGGTCGACATCTTGGGTATCGCAGGACCTTCAGTGAGCTGCAGTGTTCTTCGGGATGCATCAATGTACATACAGACAGACAGACAGACAGACCGCACCATGGCTTAATATGCAGAGCACGTAAATCTAATTAGGCCATGTTTTAGAGTGTCTCTTTGCAATTTGAAATGTTTGTGATAATGAATTTACCCAGAAAGTATAGATATATATACATCCTGTTTATTTTTTTTGTCTAATCTTCAATTTTTCAACATAATTTTAAGATTCATTTCTATTTTTGTAACGGCCAGATAGTTGGATGTCTGCTATTTTGGGTTCTCTGATTTAATGTTCTCTTGTGCATGTTTCTTTGTTGTTTTCCTCTTGTGTATTTGGGAGGCGGCTGCCCCATGTTGGCATTGGCTGTTTTTGGGAATCAATGCCTTACGGGGAGAAATCTAAATCTATGTTTTATATGTAAAGTGTTTTGATAGTGTTGATATTGTACATGCAAATGTTGTGATGGAACGTTTGCACTTAAAACTTTGGGGTTCCTGTTGTATTGGATTCTGTCGCTTTTCTATGACTCCGATCTTTGATGAAATGTCAATGTTTGCTTACTGAGAAATGTATATTTTCCTAAAGGGAGGACACAATTATGCACTTGATATTTTATACAGTAAACCTAATCTTTTACAATATATATCAAATATAGAATTTGTGATTAGGTACTAGCACACAATATTTATTTAAATTTAAAGTAAAGCCCAATCAAATTGGTACCTTACATTGCATTTTGCAGTACATTTTATGAAAAACTATAAAATATCTGAATAATAACCCCAAAAGCCCATTTGAAATGTTCCTCCATTAAGTCTTGTAGGACTTGTCGTTTGTGTATTTCTTCATTTGTATCTTCTGATGTTTTACCTTGAAATGTAAAATCTTCATTTTAAAAGAAATGACACAGTTCTTGCTTTGTTCTGTCCAGTTTTCTTTTATAATTTGTTTGCTTTTTTCAAATGTTTACAAGTCTCAAGTGGCAAATTGATGTTTGAGAGGTGTAGAGGAAGTGTTTATAATGGAAGAGATTGGTGAGACCAATAATAAAAGATCTCTAACTAATCATGTCTCTGTATTATTACATCATGTTATTAAAGGTCCCATGGCATGAGAATGTCACTTTATGAGGTTTTTTAACATTAATATGCGTTCCCCCAGCCTGCCTATGCCCCCCCAGTGGCTAGAAATGGTGATAGGTGTAAACCGAGCCCTGGGTATCCTGCTCTGCCTTTGAGAAAATGAAAGCTCAGATGGGCTGATCTGGAATCTTCCCTTTATGACGTCATAAGGGGAAAGGTTACCTCCCCTTTCTCTGCTTTGCCCGCCCAGAGAATTTGGCCCGCCCATGAGAGAGAGAGAGAGACATCATGGCTTTCGAACAAGCAAAGTGGCAGTTGGTCAAGGCCACACCCCCACCATTCACCTCCCCCTCTCTCCTCCTCAATAGCATTTAAAGCTACAGACACAGAAATGGCACATCCTAAGGAAAGCTCATTGTTGGACTGGCTCTAGTGGCTGTAATTCTGCACCAAGGCTGAATTTCAGGAAAGAGACTTCAGATACAGTATTAGGGGACCACTAAGGTCTATATAAAAGAGACTTCAGATACAGTATTAGGGGACCACTAAGGCCTATATAAAAGAGACTTCAGATACAGTATTAGGGGACCACTAAGGCCTATATAAAAGACTTCAGATACAGTATTAGGGGACCACTAAGGCCTATATAAAAGAGACTTCAGACACAGTATTAGGGACCCCTGAGGCCTATTTAAAAGCCTCCAAAACGCAGCATGTCATAGTACCTTTAAAGTAATGGCTACACTCAGCCACCACGAAATTACACAAGTAATACTTAGACAGGCTAATAGGAGTCATATTTTAACAGTAGCAACCAAATACACTGCAGTTGTTTTGACAAAAACAGCAGACATCATACAAGACCATTCTCATTCATACTGAAAAGGCAATACTTAATCATTAAACCTAATACTTAATCATTGCAGTATATTTTTAATCAAGCTATAGCAGGGTTATAATGGGCTGCAAGAGATGATTGGGCCAAAAGTGATGAAGTACTGATCAGCCACTCTCCAGAGAGGGTGTCGAAGTGTCCTCCTAGTCTGGATCCATTTCCAGGATAATCTGTGGATGTTCCAGCGGATGTCCCTCATCTTCTGCTCTCTGTGTGTTGCCGTTGTCTTAACACTGTTCGCTTAGCAAGCTACACGCTAGAAATGACAAGTTTTGAAGGAAATTTTGAGATCGTGCAACAAGGCAGGGATAGGTCTGGCAACGCAAGACTACTGAACCGCTAACCGCTCGTGATGAGCAGCCCCTGCCATCAGTTAATAATTGTGTGTGTATAACGCTTTGAGTGGTTGGGCGACTAGAGAAGTGCTATATAAATGCAGTCCATTTACCATCCATCGGGCTGCTTGTAGATCATCGGACTTGAAAGTAAATTTCTCTTCAGGTAGAAAATGTTCAGTTGGAGGAGGCCAGGATAAAGCTAATTTTCTAAGACTGGGGTAAGATGTGGGAATGTCAGAGATGGTTCTTCTAATGCTCCTTTTCCATCTTCCAAAGCAACACATTTTGGTCATTTGTGTCCCCCCCTTTAGTCTCTCAGGGACCCTCAGATCACGAACCTCCTGTTTGTGGCTTCTTTTTCATGTCTGTGCTTTGAGACAAATCTGAAAGACAAACCGTCGTGATTAGTTAGACAAACAGTCTTAAATAATAACCCTAACCCGCTGAAATACAAGTCAAACAAATATGACATTTACACAAAATCTTAAAGCACCCATATTCTGCTCATTTTCAGGTTCATAATTGTATTTTGAGGTTGTATCAGAATAGGTTAATATGGTTTAATTATCAAAAAACACCATATTTGAGTTGTACTGCTCATTGCTGCAGCTCCTCTTTTCACCCTGTGTTCAAGTCTCTGTTTTAGCTCCAGAGTGAGACCTCTCACTGCTGTAACATCTTTGTTGGCAGTCGCACATGCTCAGTAGCTAGGTAAGACCACATGCTCAGTAGCTAGGTAAGATCACATGCTCAGTAGCTAGGTAAGATCACATGCTCAGTAGCTAGGTAAGACCACATGCTCAGTAGCTAGGTAAGACCACATGCTCAGTAGCTAGGTAAGACCACATGCTCAGTAGCTAGGTAAGACCACATGCTCAGTAGCTAGGTCAGATCACATGCTCAGTAGCTAGGTCAGATCACATGCTCAGTAGCTAGGTAAGACCACATGCTCAGTAGCTAGGTAAGACCACATGCTCAGTAGCTAGGTAAGACCACATGCTCAGTAGCTAGGTAAGGACTACATGAGCTAGCTAGCTGTTTCTCCAACTTCAGTAGTACAAGGCAGGATTAGCCGGGAGACTTCTTCTAAACGAGGGCGCACTTCCAACTTTGTGGTGAATACCTGCAGAACAGGGACATGGAAGTAGTTCTTTTGGAGATTAGGGTGAACTAGTGTGTGTTGTAGCAGTGTTTAGCCATTGAGAACGAGCTAGCATGCTAACAGTTAGCCCCCTAGCCCCCTCGTCTCGGCTAGTGACGTAGAAAGCTGTGCAGATTTTGACAAGCTCACCCAGAGACTGAAGGCAGGACACATTCAGAAACCAGATCTCACTCTAAACAGCATGGATGGTTGTTTTTCTAAGTTTGTATGCGTGTGGAAGCACCAGAGAAACAAAATAACCCAGAAAAAGTGATTTTTTTCCCCTAATATGGGCACTTTAACACCCTGATCTCGCTAATCAACACACCGCTGAATTGTGACTTTCTGAATCTGCAATGTAACCAGTACCATTTGTCTGTCAGGTAAATGCAGTAGTACAATGTTTTCCTCTGAAGTAGAAGTACACACTAAGTCAGTCGTATACCAGTTGAGTTGCATATTAATTGCTTTATGTAAGTTATTTCGGGGTACAATGGTTCTGGAGAAAGCTGCAAGCAGCGATACAGGAGGCCAGGACATCAGTCCGTTCCAAACAGGCAGGTTTTAAACATAGGCTCGTAGGCTACGTTCACACCGCAAGTCTTAATGCTTAATTCAGATTTTTTTTTGTTTGGCTGTTCACATGACCTTTTAAATGTGGCCTATATCAGATTCCAGTGTGAACTGACCCACACGCGCAAAAGACCAATACCAATGACATCAGACGCAGCACGCTGCTGCACTAAGGTTAGGGAGGTGATGGAGGAAGTCAGCATTTTGGCTTTTATTTCAAAATGTTTGTGTGTTTGTGACATTAATGAGCAGGTGCTGAGGAGGAGAAGCATGAAGAGAAAGAGAGACAACATTGGCTATTTTGGCCTTTTGCGGGGTTATGGCTGCACATTCACTACAGAGGTCTGAGTGGATGCAGAGTTTCTAAATTCTACAGTCTGTGTCTAGGGGCTAACTCATGCCGGCGCATAATTGTGAAAAATGTCAATGTAGATTGATGTAAAAGTCGCAACAAATCTGCCTTGGTTGTTCACACTGCGGCCGCATTGAAAAATAAATAAATAAATATCTGACCTGGGTCTGATTCAGGACCACATATGGAAGTGGTCTAAATCTGATTTGAAAAAAATCTGATCTGGGCTAGATTTAAGTGTTCACACTACTTCTGAAGAAGTCCGACCTGGTCACTTGACCCCCCCCCCAAAAAAAATCTGATTTGGGCCACTTTTGCCTATTCCTTGAGCACTAAAAGGTGCTATGAGTACACCAAGCACACTGGCTTCTTATTTACCTCTTTGAAGAAATAGGAACGGGTCCATCTTTCTTGGAAAACCTGACACTCTGTGTCCACTGTTCTCCACATTTTCCCACCGGTGGCTCGTGCATTAACAGTAGCCTACGCCTGACGGTGTTGTGTTACGGTTCCTTTACGTAACCATTTGGGATCTGTAATAGCCAATATCCAGCCTAGGGCCTGTACTCTTATTAAGACTATGTGACTCCCAGTTGATGAAAACATTTAAATGAAATGCACTGCTATTCCTTTTCGTAAGCACTGAATGCTCTGAAATTTTCTAACTTTAAAAAGTCATCCAGTGGGCCGAATTTGACTCGTTCGTGGGCCAGTTCTGGCCCTAAGGCCGTATGTTTGACACCGCTGTACACTGACATGTTACATGTGTTACTGCTTCTGCTATCAGCTGCTCCTCCACTGTAGCCTCCACCTGCTTTGGCGTCTGTACTGTTTCTATGCACCCTTGATGCTCTTTATTTCCAAGTCACATTGCATAAATAGCCACATAGCAACAGGTTGCTATGCAGGTTGCTATGAGACAATACAGCCTTTTTCTTAAAGCTGCATTGCATTTATACTCACAAAAAAACAAAAGAGTTATTGGAATAAAATCTTATCAGACCGATAAAATCTGGGTGGGGGGGGAAGTGAAACAGCAGCTTGTCCCTCCCTCATTACCAGCACTGAGGTGCCCTTGAGCAAGGCACTTAACCTCCAACCACTCCAGTGAAGCTGCTCAGTGGCCAGCAGATCAGACTGTGGTGGTACTGGGCAGCTTCCAGGTATGAATGTGGTCAGATCAGACTGTGGTAGTACTGGGCAGCTTCCAGGTATGAATGTGATCAGATCAGACTGTGGTAGTACTGGGCAGCTTCCAGGTATGAATGTGATCAGATCAGACTGTGGTAGTACTGGGCAGCTTCCAGGTATGAATGTGATCAGATCAGACTGTGGTGGTACTGGACAGCTTCCAGGTATGAATGTGATCAGATCAGACTGTGGTGATACTGGGCAGCTTCCAGGTATGAATGTGATCAGATCAGACTGTGGTGGTACTGGGCAGCTTCCAGGTATGAATGTGATCAGATCAGACTGTGGTAGTACTGGGCAGCCTTCCAGGTATGAATGTGATCAGATCAGACTGTGGTAGTACTGGGCAGCTTCCAGGTATGAATGTGATCAGATCAGACTGTGGTAGTACTGGACAGCTTCCAGGTATGAAGGTGATCAGATCAGACTGTGGTAGTACTGGGCAGCTTCCAGGTATGAATGTGTGAATGTGACAGGTCGTCGTTGCAAATGAGAAGTTGTTCTCAATCGACTTACCTGGATAAATAAAAAGGTGTGTCAAACGGATGTGTGTTTACCTGTGCTGCAGTTTCTGTGGCTGTGCTGCACCCAGAGGAGCAGCAGGAACAGGCAGAAGCCGATGGATGATGCTATTGTACAACACACCAGGAAACTGTAACTGCCCTGACTCTGGATCACCTGCACGAAGAGATACACACATACACAGTGATGTTATTTCAAACGACTCTGAAAAGCAATGTAGCCACAAAACGAGTTCAAAATGGCACAGACACAGAGGACTGCCACTGCACAGGCCCGCCGTTCAGATTTATGGACATTTTACAAAACTGGGCCCCTCATTTACACCCACTCCAGCACCACGGACCTTTGCATGGGCCGCCCCTGGGCCTCGGGCCGGGGTCATCGGTACCGAGGACAACAGTGACTCTGCAAAATGGGTAGTGCAGATAGCGGAAGGGGAGGAAAATCACACAGCGGATGTCTGGCTTTATCCCAGCAACGTACATCCGTTGAGGCAGACTTGTTTAATAGCATTTTTCATACTCATGTGCTGGCTTTGCTTGGCTTAGCTTGGCTTAGCTCGGCTTGGCTTGACAACACCTGCTTAAAAGGTGAGTCTTCGGTGTTGGTGAGTTGGTGACACAGCGCCATCTTAAAAATGTCCTACATGTGAAGTTCGCAGACGTAGTAGCTTAATCTATCCATAAAATAAAAGCAGATGTATATTTTCAGCAGATCGCTACAACAAGATCAAGCTAGCAAGGCCGTTTTGTTTGTATGTATATGTATAGTATTTATTCATCCATCCATTCATCCATCATTCCATCTTCGTCCGCTTATCCGGTATCAGGTCGCGGGGGCAGCAGCTCCAGCAGGGGACCCCAAACTTCCCTTTACCGAGCCACATTAACCAGCTCCGACTGGGGGATCCTGAGGCGTTCCCAGGCCAGGTTAGAGATATAATCCCTCCACCTAGTCCTGGGTCTTCCCCGAGGCCTCCTCCCAGCTGGACGTCCCTCCATCTAGTCCTGGGTCTTCCCCGAGACCTCCTCCCAGCTGGACGTCCCTCCACCTAGTCCTGGGTCTTCCCCGAGGCCTCCTCCCAGCTGGACGTCCCTCCACCTAGTCCTGGGTCTTCCCCGAGGCCTCCTCCCAGCTGGACGTGCCTGGAACACCTCCCTAGGGAGGCGCCCAGGGGGCATCCTTACCAGATGCCCGAACCACCTCAACTGGCTCCTTTGGACGCGAAGGAGCAGCGCCTCTACTCCGAGCTCCTCACGGATGACTGAGCTTCTCACCAGATCTCTAAGGGAGACGCCAGCCACCCTCCTGAGGAAACCCATTTCGGCCGCTTGTACCCTTGATCTTGTTCTTTCGGTCATGACCCAGCCTTCATGACCATAGGTGAGGGTAGGAAAGAAAACTGACCGGTAGATTGAGAGCTTTGCCTTCTGGCTCAGCTCTCTTTTCATCACAACGGTGCGATAAATTGAATGTAATACCACACCCGCTGCACCGATTCTCCGACCAATCTCCCGCTCCATTGTCCCCTCACTCGCTAACAAGACCCCAAGGTACTTGAACTCCTTCACTTGGGGTAAGGACTCATTCCCTACCTGGAGAAGGCACTCCATCGGTTTCCTGCTGAGAACCATGGCCTCCGATTTAGAGGTGCTGATCCTCATCCCAGCCGCTTCACACTAGTATTTATTCAGTTCAGAGAAATCCCACAATCTCTACAAAGCACGACGAGGCCAGTGGCGAGGTCCGTAACGCTGAAGTAAAGCACACCCTCTCATGTAATTTAGTTATGGGAACGCAAATCAGCACGCCATGGTTTGGCTGGGCCATAAGTGCCAATGAAAAAGAACACAGACCGGAGAAAAACGTCTTACCGATCCAACGAGCAGCTGCAGGATCATCTCACCTGTGCTGGCACTGGTCACCAGGACCGTTGTGGCACAACCTTTAACACACAGGAAATAGACAGAAATTGCTAATGAAATGCTACTCCTCCCACGTACTTTCACCTGCAGATCTCATTCAAACTTTGAACTACTGACAGCTTCAGCTATTAGAAAATGATTTAGCTTTAGAGAAGGGAGGCAAGTGGAGGAGTCAGGGATGCAATTTAAGGAAAGTGAGATGCATTGTATGACTGTTTTCGACATACTATACTATGACTTTTTAGCACTTTTTGACATACTATACTATGACTTTTTAGCACTTTTTGACATACTACACTATGACTTTTTAGCACTTTTTGACATACTATACTATGACTTTTTGACATACTATACTATGACTTTTTAGCACTTTTTGACATACTATACTATGACTTTTGACATACTATACTATGACTTTTTAGCACTTTTTGACATACTATACTATGACTTTTGACATACTATACTATGACTTTTTGACATACTATACTATGACTTTTTAGCACTTTGACATACTATACTATGACTTTTTAGCACTTTGACATACTATACTATGACTTTTTGACATACTATACTATCACTTTTTTTATCACTTTTTTCGATATACTATACTATGACCTTTTTCGATATATTATGTTATGACTTTTTCTTTTTCCAATTTTTTTGGGCACTTTTTCGACATACTATACTATAACTTTTTATGACTTTATTCAACATACTATACGATTATCTTGTATGACTTTTTTTTGGACATACTATACCATAACTTTTCGATATATCATGCTATGACTTCATGACTTTTTTCGACATACTATACTATGACTTCTGCCATATACTATACTATGACTTTTTATAATTTTTTTTGACATACTATAATGTTTTTAATCACTTTTTTAAACATACTACACTATGACTTTTTAAAGACATACTTTCACCTTTTTTTTTTCATGACTTTTTCGACATACTATAATATGACTTGCCTGAAACACGTTCCAAAAAAGCTGGGACAGGGCATGTTCACCACTGTGTTACCTCACCTTTCCTTTTAACAACACTCAATAAGCGTTTGGGAACTGAGGACACTTATTTCAAAATACTATACTATGACCTATTTCAACATACTACACTATGACAATTTTTCTTTGATATACTATCACTTTTTTCGACATACTTTACTAACATTTTTATCACTTTTTAAACATACTATACTATGACCTTTTTATCACTTTTTAAACATACTATACTATGACCTTTTTAATCACTTTTTTCAAAATACTTTACTATGACTTCTTTGATATACTATCACTTTTTTCGACATACTTTACTAACGTTTTTATCACTTTTTTAAACATACTACACTATGACAATTTGACATACTGTACTATGAAGTTTTTATAATTTTTTTTCTACATACTATACTATGACTTTATCATTTTTTTCAAAATACTTTACTATGACTTCTGCCATATACTATACTATGACTTTTTTATCACTTTTTTTCGACATTCTATACTATGACTTTATAATTTCTTTGACATACCATACTAACATTTTTATCACTTTTTTCAAAATACTTTACTATGACTTCTTCCATATACTATACTATGAATTTTTATAAATTTTTTTCAACATACTGCACTAACATTTTTATCACTTTTTAAACATACTACACTATGACTTTTTTATCACTTTTTTCAAAATACTTTACTATGACTTCTTCGATATACTATACTATCACTCTTATAAAAATATTTCGACATACTATGACCTTTTTATCACTTTTTTTCGACATTCTATACTGTGACTCTTTTATAAAACTATTTTGACATTCTATACTATGACTTTATAATTTCTTTGACATACCATACTAACGTTTTTATCACTTTTTAAACATACTACACTGACAATTTTCGACATACTATACTATGAAGTTTTTATAATTTTTTTTCTACATACTATACTGACCTTTTTATCACTTTTTTCAAAATACTTTACTATGACTTCTTCGATATACTATCACTTTTTTCGACATACTATACTAACGTTTTTATCACTTTTTGTAAACATACTACACTATGACAATTTGACATACTGTACTATAACTTGTATATATTTTTTTGACATTCTATACTATTGACTTTTTTTATCATTTTTTTCGACATACTATGCTAACGTATTTATCACTTTTTTAAACATACTACGCTATGACTTTTTTCGACATGCTATACTGACTTTTTTCAGCATACTATGACTTTTTTTTTTTTTAGAAATACTCATATTTCAGCAAGAAAATAAATTCAAACCGTACAATGTTCTACATCTTTTGGCATTATTGGACTTTTAAAGCCAATAATTCAGTTTAGTGTTAGCTTTTCAAAAAAAACATTAAATATTCCACATCTTTTTGACATGAGTGGTGTTTCTCAACTTTTAAATGAAATTCATACTATTTAAAAACATTCCCACTTTTCCAGCTATTCTCACTACTTCACCTTTTCTTACACAGTTAAGCTAGCAATGAACCAGAAGCTGGTACAACCTCCTCTACTGCTGCCCAGGTTGGATTCTGCTCCATTACTGTTGGCCTTGCTAGTAAGTAGGGCTGGGCAATATATCAATATTATATCGATATTGTGATGTGAGATTAGATATTGTCTTAGATTTTGGACGTGTTGTGTGTGTTATTGTGTTTCCTGATTTTACTCCACCTTCAAACTGGCACTTGAAATCAGCTCCGTAATACGCGATGTGCCCCAGTGGACGTCGTACTACACCGTTGAACGCGTCGGAATAGTCTACTCATTCTGTCAGTGTCCAAATGTCCACTTCTCTATGACCTCTCATCTGAGGGCTATAGAGATATTAACAGACAGGCTGCTGCGTGGAGAAAAGTATTGCCTTGAATGAATAACGTCAATTCACTTGAGTTAGCGAGCTCAGGCTAGCTAACTAGATAGCGTTAGCCAACGTCAGCTGGCGAGCTCAGGCTTGCTAACTAGATGGCGTTAGCTAACGTCAGCTGGCAAGCTCAGGCTAACGCGAGCAGTTGTTTTAACTGCCCTAATAACGTTAGGAAATCATGAAAATTAAAAAATTACATGACAACATATTATAAAATAATTATTTATTTTATTAAAAGTTAAGAATTCGGATTTGTTTATCAGTACCATAGCAAGACTGTTCTAGCTGTTCTATTATTTGCCTTTACCTACTTAGTCATTATGTCCACATTACTGATGATTATTGATCAAAAATCCCGTTCTACTGGTCAACCCTATAATATCATCGCAATATTGTTATCGAAAAATATTGTGATATTTGATTTTCTCCATATTGTCCAGCCCTACTAGCAAGCTAACATCAGGAGCAACATCATTTTTGGTACTCCTCATGAAGTATGAATTGATGCCGAGAGTGTGTGAGAATGTGTGTGTGTTACTTTACCTTTGTAGTCTAGTATGTCCTCTGTATAGGCCAGCATTGACGGGAACACACTGCTGATGCACAGGCCCAACAGGCAAGTACTAATGAAGAGAAACACACAGCTGGTGTAGAAGATCAACACCAGGCACTGAACCAGTATGACCCCCGCCTGAAAGACAGACAGTGAGAGTGAGACAATCCACTTTTTGTAGACATATACATACATACATACATACATACACACATATATACATACATACATACATACATATACACATATATATATATATATATATATATATATATATATATATATATATATATATATATATATACATACATACATACATACATACATATATATATATATATATATATATATATACATACATACATATACATACATACATATATATATATATATATATATACATACATACATATATATATATATATACATACATACATACATACATACATACATATATATATATATATGTGTATATATATATATATATATATATATATATATATATATATATATATATATATATATATATATATATATATATATATATATATATATATATATATATAAACCAGACATCTCAATGTAGCGTTTTTAACTGTTGGTTTTTAATGCGGTTATATTTTCTGAAATGTTGTGCTTCCTGTTTTGTTGACTAGTTTTTTAACTGGTGTGTTCTGCACCTAATAACCAACATACATATTAAAGACTCAACCTACTTCATCAAGCACTCACAGCAAACCTGCCTGTGTTCATGTCATCATCCAAGGGTACAGTTCACCTTTCAGACCACTAGAGGGCATAGCTCTTGAACAGATGTGCTTCTATCGAGTGGGCATCAGGCACGTACTACTACATTTACTTGTACATGTGTTCAAAGACAAACGGGGGAGGTTAAGTAAAAGACAATGTTCTCTTATTCCTAAAGTGAGCATGACAAAGCAGTTTAGTTTGTATAACCTCTTAATCATCCTCCAAATGATGCCACCAAATCCTGTTACGCATTACCATGCCGTTCAAATATTTGGTTAGAACCAACATACAACAGCTGTGCATGAGCTTTATTGCTTATACTAGAATTTACTGCTCCTTGGGACATGCAAATCACTGTGGGACAACCTCGCCTTTTGAGCTCTATTCTCCCTGCACTGTGATATCAACTACTGTTTTCATTTTAGGGTGGATTTGTCTTTTAAATGTGTGTTCATACCAAACTGAAGGTGAGCAGCCTGGGTGCTTTGAATCTGTAGGACAGGTAGATGAAAGCCAGTCTTCCTACTGTGATGGAGGCCCAGAATACACTGTTCAGGCAGCCAGCGGTCTTGTGACCCATCAGCAGTGGAGGGGACACTGCGTAGGTGTAGACGAAGCCAGCATAGGAGCCCTGCAGTACAACACAGCACGAGGTAAGAACAGAGCAGAGGTTTTAGAGTCTGACAATGTGGGCACCCCTTAGAGAAAATCTCCACCAGTATTTCTCAAAGAGAAAAGGTCCGTGGACCCCTGGTGGTCCGCGACTCCCGTGAGTAGATTTGGTAAAAAAGAAATCACATTTTGACAAGAGTGAGTAGGCTATTTGTAAATCATTTCATTTGTCTGTATTTTGTAATAGACTGTTGAAGTATAGGCCTGTTGTTTTTGGGGTTGAGTTTTTTTTTTTATTGGGTAAGTGGTCCTTGGTCTGAAGAAGTTTGAGAAAAACGGATCAAGTCAAACCCCCCCCCCCCCCCCCCCCAACGCCCTGTCATCATTGATACTGAAAGAAATAAGGAGCGTCTTTTTTTTTCCTATGATTACTAACCAGATTTATAATCAGTCTATATCCTTTGCGTTCCACTTCCGGGATTGCTCCGGTTAAAGAAATGACATTAAACCAGAGCACGTTTTCCTTCCATCCCTGAATACTAGAGCTGCACCGATTACAACTTTCTAGGCCGATTCCGATTTTCTTTGCGTTAGGCCGGCTGATACCGATTTTAGCCGATTACGATTTCATTTTTTCTAACCACTTTACAGCACACACACATATTTATTTTCTATCTTTTCTTTAATAGAACATGTTGAACAGATAATGGATCACTATGAAATAGAACTATATCAATGACTCCTGGTGTGGGACATTCACACACATCTAAAGGTCAATGTTAGAACCATTTCCTTCTCTTCACGTCCAATATCAACTAAAGAAATGTGATTTGGGTTGTTGGTGTGGTCCCTCCACGCCCTACTCTTTCCTTGCAGCTGTTGCATATTGCAAACTTGTTATCTTCTGCACACACGCTGAAGAACCCCAAACAGCTGACATGTTGCAGGTTAATTCACCAGGTTCCTACATGTGGGAGAATAGCGCAGACACGCCTTCACACCGCGAGCCCGGTGTGGCCTCGACCAACTGCCACTTTGCTCGTTTGAAAGCCATGATGTCTCTCTCTCTTTCTCTCATGGTCGGGCCAAATTCTCTGGGCGGGCAAAGCAGAGAAAGAGGAGGTAACCGACTTCTTTTTGGAGCCAGTAGAGTGTTTGTTTGAATGCAGGTTTAAGGCTCTTCCGCATTGGCTTCACTTTTCAGACCTGGAAGCTCTATCCATTGTTTTTACAGTCTATAGTGTCAGAGCCATTGCTGCAGCTCCAACTTCTGACTCTTTTGGTAAATGTGCCATATCAGCAGCCAAACAAAAACTACTTTCCTCTTGTTTTTAGAACACCAGCATGCACCTGTCCATTTTACCTCACGCACTATCTTTGCCTTACGTCTCTCCGTCCATGCCCTGATATAGAGTGCAGTGTTACATGTTTGTGTGTATATGTGTGTAGCAGAAAGTCTCACTATAACACCATCAGTGAGGAAGAGGATGGCTCCACCCAGAGTGTGGAGAAGGAAGAAAGTAGCAGGGCGATCCCGGAGTTTGGCAGGGTTACAGCAACCAAACAAACTCCCATGACCTGAAGAGAGAGAGGGATACTGAGGTCTGCCATTTAATTTGAATATGACAAATCACAATCACACACATGCATGCATTACCTTGACCACTGTCCCCAGTGGGGCTCGTGCTGGACAGAGAGTCTCTGTCGAGCAGACGTGGACTGGTGCTGGAGCAAGGCAGCAGTCTCTCATGGAAGATCAAATAGAGCACTGCTGCTGGCACTGGGAGCTGCCAGGACACACACACACACACACACACACACACACACAAAGAGGCTTTTGTTTACCAAGTTAACAATCAACATTTCCCGTCACCTGATTCAAATTGTGAACCTCGCGTCATTAAAGTAAAATCCACGCCGTCTTATCTGGTCCTCTGCTTGAAACTCAAGCTCATGTTCAAACAGAAAAAACTTATTTTTGCAAGATTGGAGCTTATTGCTTTATTTGAGATCAATGTCAAGGCTTAAGGCCATCTCAAGAAATGCAAACAAGAAGCGCAAACAAAGACATAATTCTGAAGAAGTCACTGTGAGTCATTGAGTTGTTTTATTATATCATTTACTTCAATTATGGTCATTTTCACGTTATTATTGTGCAACACTGCATGGAAAATGTAGTCATGGGATGCTTAAATCGTATGATTATGCTTCAACAAAAGCCTCACCAGAGAGAAGGTACATCAGTGCTGCTGAACTTTGATTTTTCATGTTGGCCTCCAGGTCTAAGAAGCCGTCCGTATCACCAACTAATTATACAGTGATGTTTAGGGCTGCACCTAATATTCTCATTGTCGAATAATCTGTCAATTAGTTTCCTGATTAATCCAATCGATTAATCAGGACCTAATCGGTCTCTAAAATGTCAGAAAATGGTGAAAAATGTCGATCAGTGTTTCGCAAAAAGCCTCACGTCCTCAAATGTCTTGTTCTGTCCACAACTCAAAGATATTCAGTTTACTGTCCCAGATAAGAGGAGTGAAGACACTAGAACATATTCAAAATTAAGAAGCTGGAATCATAGAATTTTTCACTTTTTATTGATATAAATAAAATTTATGATTTTTATATAGGCCTCAGTGGTCCCCTAATACTGTATCTGAAGTCTCTTTTATATAGACCTTAGTGGTCCCCTAATACTGTATCTGAAGTCTCTTTTATATAGGCCTTAGTGGTCCCCTAATACTGTATCTGAAGTCTCTTTTATATAGACCTTAGTGGTCCCCTAATACTGTATCTGAAATCTCTTTTATATAGGCCTTAGTGGTCCCCTAATACTGTATCTGAAGTCTCTTTTATATAGACCTTAGTGGTCCCCTAATACTGTATCTGAAGTCTCTTTTATATAGGCCTTAGTGGTCCCCTAATACTGTATCTGAAGTCTCTTTTATATAGACCTTAGTGGTCCCCTAATACTGTATCTGAAGTCTCTTTTATATAGACCTTAGTGGTCCCCTAATACTGTATCTGAAGTCTTTTATATAGACCTTAGTGGTCCCCTAATACTGTATCTGAAGTCTTTTATATAGACCTTAGTGGTCCCCTAATACTGTATCTGAAGTCTCTTTCCTGAAATTCAGCCTTGGTGCAGAATTCCAGCCACTAGAGCCAGTCCAACAGTGAGCTTTCCTTAGGATGAGCCATTTCTGTGTCTGTAGCTTGAAATGCTATTGATGAGGAGAGGGGGGGGGGGGGGGGGGGGGGGCAAGGTGGAGGGTGGGGGTGTGGCCTTGCCCAACTGCCATGCTTCGCTCGTTTGAAAGCCATGATGTCTCTCTCTCTCTCTCATGGGGGGCCAAATTCTCTGGGCGGGCAAAGCAGAGAAAGGGGGGGGTAACCTTTCCCCTTATGACGTCATAAAGGGAAGATTCCAGATCGGTCCATCTGAGCTTTCATTTTCTCAAAGGCAGAGCAGGATACCCAGGGCTCGGTTTACACCTATCACCATTTCTAGCCACTGGGGGACCAGAGGCAGGCTGGGGGAACTCATATTAATGTTAAAAAACCTCATAAAGTGACATTTTCATGCCATGGGACCTTTAATCTTAGCAGCTCTAGTGAGATTTAAATATAAATTAAATTACACACTTTGCCTTTTAATGTTACAGAAAAGTGCACTTGTTTGACTGTATTATAAACTATTAATCATTACCACACACCCCGAGTGTAAACAGAGTTTCCAGCCACAGCAGATGTTTCACTAAAACAAGTTCCTTCCCGAGACTACCCCCCCCCCCCCCCCCCCCCCCGCAAGACGATTGCGACTGGTTTAAAAAAATGCAAACAACCCAGAGCGTTTTTTTTCCTCCTATCCCAGCATTTATCTGTGGTGTAGCCAGACCTCTAGTCCACAGCGCTGTGGAGATAGGTCTGTTAATGAGAGACTAGTACGGACATGAACTCACATTGATAAGAGCCATGATCCAGAAAGCATACGACACCCTGGTGATGACTTCACCCTCTGTGTGCAGAGGATACTGGGAGATGTTGGTTATCGCTGCTCCGTGCCCGACCAGGCTTTCACGGAGGTGCTGTAGGTCTGAGGGAGAGGATGAGTTGGCACCCAGGACACAGGAGTCGTTTGCCAGAAAAGGATAAGCCACCAGGGGACTCACCAATGCTCCGAGGCCTATGAAGAAATGCAAGGCCTATGGCGAGACGTGAACATAAATCTCCCTATGATTATACTGTCACCTTCATAATTATTTGGACAGTGACAACATTTTTGTTATTTTGACTCCACCACAATGGATTTGAAACATAAACAATTAATATATGCTTTGAGTGCAGACATTCAGTTTTGATTTAAGGGTATAGAATTACAACCATTTTTTATGCATAGACCCCACAGTTCAGGGTACCAAAAGTAATTGGGCAAATTAACATTCTGTATTAAAAGATGCAGTAGGTAAGACTTATAAAACTAACTTTCTATCATATCAGCTGAAACTGACCCTATGTTCCAGTAGAACTACATGAAGCTGGTAATAAAAAAAAAAAAAAATCCGGCTCCTCTGGCTCCACCTACAGCCTGTAGTGGGATTTGCAAAAATCCACAGCTCCCTGTTCAGATGCTCCAATCAGGGCCAGGGGGGGTGTCTAACTGTTCAGATGCACCAATCAGGGCCAGGGGGGGGTGTCTAACTGCGTGTCAATCACTGCTCATGCACACGCATTCATTCTCCCTTGTGGGGGGAGGGGCTTAGGAGACCGTTTTGGGCTTTAGCAGAAAGGGGGGAGGGACTGAGAAGTTGTTGATGTTCAAATTTCAAAAAAGTCCTGGATCTTCACAATCCTACCTACGGCACCTTTAAGTAAAGTCATCATATTTAATACTTGGTTGCTAATCCTTTGCAGTCTGACTGACTATGTTATGGGACCGAAAATATTGATTAGTGCAGGTTTAACTTTCTACAGTTTCTTTACATCATCAATAAAGTCAATTAACCAGAAGGAACTAAATTATGATATTACATGGTTCATCTTTTGTGTGACATCCTTAGAAGCTTCCTCTTGAACACACACACACACACGTTTGTTTCACTATCTTTGTGGGGACCCGTCATTGACATAATGCATTCCCTAGTCCCTTACCCTAACCTTAACCATCACCACTAGATGCCTAACCTTAACCCTTACCCTCACCCTAACCATAACCTAATTCTAACCCTAAAACCAAGTCTTAACCCTCAAACAGACCTTTAACCTTGTGGGGTCCAGCATTTTGGGCCCCACAAGGCTGGTCGGACCCCACAAGTATACTGTATTCCCCGGTTTTTGGACCCCACGAATATAGTATAGTAAAACACACACACACACACACACACACACACACACACACACACACACACACACACACACACACACACACACACACACACACACACACACACACACACACACACACACACACACACACACACACACACACACACACACACACACCTCCTCTTCTGACCTGCAGGAAGAGGGCGGAGTCTTTCTGAAACAGCTTGACCAGCTGGAGGTTGGCAATGGTGTCAATCACCCCCATGGCTAAGCCAGCAATCGCCATGGCGACAGACAGCAGTATCACGTGGTTACATAGCGGTATGATGGTAAACACGAGCGAGATGATGAGAGTGCAGGAGAACAGGGCTGACAGGGAGGACTGGAGTCTGGAGAAGACACAAAAATAATGAATGAATTAAAGCTGCAAGCAGCGATGACGGGCCCTCGCCCCTTGCCCCGGGGGTCACTGGCGGACGCAATATCACATGTAGACCACACATTCTTCAAGTTTCATGTAAATTGGAATACTTTTAGACAAACAATAGGTTCCTTCGCACTTTCGTGCTCTGGCCCTAACTAGATCTGCATGCAGTTATGACGGGGTCCAAGCCTCCCAGCGCCAGGCGCCAGTTGCGCGTGCAAAAGTGGGACCCAAAGCGTAACGGTGGGGAGGCAAACGTCAGGAAATATTAACCCTTGTGTTGACTTCGGGTCACATTGGCCCGTTTTAAATTTTTGCTTTATATCAGAAAATATTGGGCGTAGAAATAAGCGCTGAAAATGTGTAGAAGAAAAATTAAAAAATTTAAAACGTTGGAAAAAGCAAAAACAAATTGTGAAAAAAGGCGTCAAAAATGTCAGAAAAAAAAGGTTGAAACGAAGATAAGGGTTAAGAGGTGTGAGCCGCAAGGTCTGCCATTGCAAATATCCCAGAGCCCTAAAGGATTTTTGACAACCTCTGGTCCGTCTGGTTTTATTTTCTATATAAGCTTGTAAAACATTCAATCAGTCAATCTATGAACATTTATTTTTTTTCAGGAAAAACTGGGCTATTAGAATATTTGTGCTGCAGTGAGGTCACTTGAATGTTAAAAAGGTTGTAGGACCATAAAGACAAATAAATAAATAAAATGGAACATTAATCTCACAGATATATATTGATATCACACACACAGCAATGCCACACAAGCATTTGTGTTGTCTAAAACAGTTGTATATATTTGGAGTCATCCAGTGCAAAAATAAACATATTGAACATTATAACTCATATAAAAAGGACAAACTATTTACATTTCTTACATACAGTGTATCAATCTTGGCTGTAACGGTATGGATTAATGGACTTCTAGGCTGGATACAAAACCTTCTGTAAGGGCTAGGAAGACAAAAAAAGACATCAGCAGAACGGGGCGACTGTTCGCTTTTAGCTCCAAAAGACTGTGTTTCTACTAGTTATAATTATAAAGTTATTAAGTTATGAATCAGAAGTGACGTTTGGTGTCGTATATGACCTATATGCTCGACCTCAGATGGGGTAAAATGGCCCAAACTGGTCTACATTGACTATAGCACCCCCTATTGGCCGATCTTTACCAAATGTGATAGAGAGCCTTAGAGCGGCATGCCGAACAACCATCACAAGTTCCGTGTTGATAGCATTTACTCTGGCAGAGATATTGCAATTGCAAATTTCCCATTTGAATGCATTGAGTTATTGGTCAAAACATTTGTTTGGTCGTCAAATGCGCATACTTTAATGTAGCAATATTCTTTTGATAACTTTTGGTCAGGTCCATCTGGACATGCTATGTACCAGGTTTCGTGCAGATCGGTCACATGGCCTAGGACGAGTTCGAAAAAGTTGGTTTTGCCCATTGCGCGATATTGCGTAAAAACTTCTTAGCAGAAATGGGCGCTGCCTATATCATGTGATTCAGCTTAATTCAAGAACACGTCGATGTAAGGCTTTCTAATGTGGGAGTGATAGGCAAAAACACATTTGACGTCATTATACCGCCACCTAGTGGTCCACATGTGTAATTTTTGGTAGGTGAGGTCCAAGACCCATTGTACATCTACTCTGTAAATTTAAAGTTGTTCACATAGTGCAAGTGGTGAATCCAAATGTGGGTCCCATAGACCACGCCCACTTTGACCACTCAGTACCCCACTCTAGGGTTGGCCTCAGGAGTGGCCCTAGATGGTACCCATTACATTTTGTAAAAATCGGATGAGCCGTTCATGAGCTATAAACTTTATGCACTTGTAGCGCCCCCTAGTGGCCAATTTTCGTAAAATGTGTGAGGCACCTGCAGAGGGTCATGGCAAACAAGAATCTTACGTTTTGCGTTGATAGCAATTATTTTGGTCGAGTTATGGCAAAGTTGGTGTTTTCATACTTAGCTACACAAATGTATTTGTGCGTAATATGCGCAATTTTTATCCTATAAAAATTCTTTGGATAACTTTTTGTCAGGTCCGTCTGGAGATGCTACCTGCCAAGTTTCGTGCAGAACGGTCGCACAGTCTAGGAGGAGTTCGGTTTCACACATAAAAGTCTAGGTGGAAATGGGCGTGGCCTATATGAGGAGAGTCAGCTGGGTCCAGGGAACGTGAAAATATATGGTTTTCGAATGTACGATGTACGGTTTGGGAGTTATAGGGCTTCTTTTTTTCTGCAATAGCGCCACCTAGTGGTGGATATGTGTATTTTGTTTTTAATCTTTGCAATTTTCACCAGTTGTGACATGTGTGCAAATTCTTGTGAGTTTTCGTGCATTCTAACCCCCTCAAAAACTGATTGGTAAAAATAATCTGACCAAAAACAATAGGTTCCTTTGCACTTTCAGTGCAAGGCACCATTGGGGCAAGGCACTTCTGTGCTCGGGCCCTAATAATCTGACCAAAACCAATAGGGTCCTTGCAGTTTCACTGCTCAGGCCCTAATAATTCTATATTTTCTTAAAGGGTAACTTATTATTTTTTCAACCTGGACCCTATTTTCCTATGGGTTTGTGTCTACTGGCATTTTTCCAGTACATGGTATCTGCTCGACTCAGCTCGGCACGACTCGACTGTGGTGCCCCGTCCTCCTTTCTCCATTGCAGATTTAGTACCGCCTCATGTGTGAGGCGAGCGTGGCTGGTCGTCATAGCGCCGCCGCAGGAAACTGCCGTGACCTAACGCGACACACACACACAGACCGTAGAAGGTGTGTGTTGTTGATTCTCAGCATGTGGCTGTTTGCCAGAAGACACATTTAGTTTCTACACCTTCTAACACCACCGCTGGCTAAAGTATTTAAAAATGGTGAGTTAGTTCAGGACACCCCCCCGTCTGTCGCTATAGCAATGATGACGCAGTGATTAGTGACGATTCTCTTCAACCAATCAGGAGTCTGCAGGTGTTCACGTCACCTTTTGGTATCGCCTCAGCTCTCTGGGAGCCTGGACGGAGGTGGTACTAAATAAAGTACCTGTTAGCAGGTACCAGGGACCTTTTATCATAACGGAAAACCAAAAAAGGAGAGTAGAATCAAGCTGAGTCCAGCAGGTACCGTGAAGTGGAAAAACGCCATTAAAGAAGGAATTTCCAGCTTGTTTTGCTGCAGTAAAGTCACCTTGATGGTCTGCTGCTCCATTATCTTTTATTTGTCACACCTCTACATTATATTTACCTTGTAGTCTCCTTATTTTCTGCCAACTTTCCACTCTCCTTTCAACCTTGTCCTAGATAACTGTGCATAAGTGCATGCAATCAGTAGTGGCAGTAATAATCAGAGGTCTTCCACTTTGGGCCGGACTAGAATATCTCAACAATTATTGCATGGATGACCATGAAAGTGTGTTCATACATTCATAAACCTTGACTTTTCCTCTAGCACAAACAGAAGGTCAACGTTTTTAATTATCCTGTGAAATATCTCAACATCTACCGTTACAGTCATGCATGGTCCCCAGATGATGAGCTCTGCTGACTTTCTATTCCATCTAGTTCAATCAGAGGTGTCAAGTTACGAAGTACAAATACTTTGTTACCTTACTTAAGTAGAAATTTTGGGTATCTATACTTTACTGGAGTAATTATTTTACAGCAGACTTTTTCATTCTACTCCTTAGAATTACATTTTCACGCAATTATCTATACTTTCTACTCTAATAATAGCCTCGTTACTCCTATTTCACTTTGGCTTGTTTTCATTCTGGCTTGTCATCGTTCAAAAAACAAAAACCTATCCAGATAAATTGCGCCATCCAGATAGAGTGAATTTGAACATGAACATGGTAACAGCGAGCTCCACCAATCAGAAACATTGCTGTATACGCTTAGGATTGTGGGTAGTGTAGTACTTCTCCTTGACATTCGTGAATAAAACAAGGTACAAAAACATAACGGTTTTACAGCCTCGTAGGTGTGGTCAGTCTACCGTGGATGATTCAGACATTATATCCAATAATTCAATTTCTTATAGAGAAAATTAATTGGATTTTAACTTCCGGAACCACACTGTTGAGCTCTATTCGGTTGACATGTATTATTTTGAGTAATATGTCTCAATAGCTATTAGAATGACTGCCATGACATTTACTACACAAATGTGAGCCCACCTACGGATGAATTGTAATAACTTTTGGGATCCCCTGACTTTTCATTCAGCACCAACATCAGATGAACACATTCCTAAAAAAAAAAAAAAAAAATAGCATTCGCATAAGCTTCAGTTGCACTTTGAGTTGATTGCTTATTAGCAAAGCATGCTACCAAGCTAAACTAAGATTATAAACAAAGCACAGCCTCACAGAGCCGCTAGCATGGCTGTAGACACTTAAAGCGTAACTCTCGCCATAATGCACCCTAGGGTCTTTTTGTGAATGTACCCGAGTCAGACTTTCATTTAAAAGCATATTTAGGACGGAAGCGCCACTTTTAAGATGGACCGTATTCTCTGGTGATAGTATATATCTTGGTCACCGGTGGAGTTAAGGTGTAGAGCCCCTGGTTATAGTATATATCTTGGTCACCGGTGGAGTTAAGGTGTAGAGCCCCTGGTTATAGTATATATCTTGGTCACCGGTGGAGTTAAAGTGTAGAGCCCCTGGTTATAGTATATATCTTGGTCACCGGTGGAGTTAAGGTGTAGAGCCCCTGGTTATAGTATATATCTTGGTCACCGGTGGAGTTAAGGTGTAGAGCCCCTGGTTATAGTATATATCTTGGTCACCGGTGGAGTTAAAGTGTAGAGCCCCTGGTTATAGTATATATCTTGGTCACCGGTGGAGTTAAGGTGTAGAGCCCCTGGTTATAGTATATATCTTGGTCACCGGTGGAGTTAAGGTGTAGAGCCCCTGGTTATAGTATATATCTCGGTCACCGGTGGAGTTAAAGTGTAGAGCCCCTGGTTATAGTATATATCTTGGTCACCGGTGGAGTTAAGGTGTAGAGCCCCTGGTTATAGTATATATCTTGGTCACCGGTGGAGTTAAGGTGTAGAGCCCCTGGTGATACTTGGAGCAAAGTCTCATGTTGTGTCGAGCCTTCTTAGTGGTTTAAAAATTGTGATTTTGAGGCCCAACAGCGCCCCTAGCACTCCCATTCAAAAGGCCATTTGACTGAAAAATGAGAATACGGTCCATCTTAAAAGTGGCGTTTCCGTCCTAAATATGCTTTTAAACAAAAGTTTGACTCGGGTACATTCACAAAAAGACCCTAGGTTGCACTTTGGCGAGAGTTACGCTTTAAGTCTTTTTATTTAGGGCCAGGAAAGAGATTAGATGATAAGATGTTAAAAGAGTCCAGTTACCCATCTAACAGAGCCTGTAGGTGGCAGACTAAAATTAAAATGGATATGAAATGGATCAATATTTAACAGGAAACTTATATGTGACAATGTAGGGATATGTTCAGTCCCAAGCTAAGATAACGTATAGAAAACCACCTGTCCACTTCACACAGTCACATTCCCACTTCTGGTCACAGCTCACTGGCTGCTCAGTGTGTGAGCTACAGCACAGACCTGAAACAACCGACTGTCATTGAATGTTGCAGATTTGCCAGTCAAATTTAGAATAAAGTCAGGGCAATCACTTTTTGGCAGACGTGCTGGCGAGTTCTGCCTCTCTCAGTGCTCACTAACACACTCACGTTTTCTTGAAGAGTCCTCCCAGGCTGCTACCCACCAACAGGAAGAACTGCTGGGAGAAGAAGACCCAGGTGATCTGCTGCAGCGTGGACTGGGTCTGACACCTCAGGTCCAGCACGGTGGGTCCCAGGAAGGCAATGCACAAGCCGAAGCTAAAGAACACACTCCAGTAGGTGAGAGCCTGGCGCCAGTGGCGCTTGAACAGCGACCAGATCCGCTCGTCCAGCACCTTCATGTCGGTACTTTTCGCTGCAGACGCCACACAGCTGCCAGCTGCTCATTTACACCGAGACTGTGGGGCGCTATCACACTGACCTACAGACACACAACGGAGTCTCACGAGTCAGCGCTCCTGTTGACGGACGCGTCGCTGATTGGCTCGTGTGCCAAGGCAGCGCCCACTTTCTGACTGCTTTCAGATCAGTTTTTCACTGGTGCATGATGAATAGGGCTTGGCCATGAGGCTACTCAGATCAATACAACACTGTACAAATAGCCTGTGGTGGAATGTAACCAAGTACATTTACGCAAGTACTGTACTTAAGTACAAATTTGAGTTACCTTTACTTGAGTCTTTTCTTTTCATACCACTTTCTACTTCTACTCGGCTACATTTCAGAGAGAAATGTTGTACTTTTTTACTCCAATACAGTTCATTTCATTGTATTATTTATCTCCAACAATCAACAATGTTGCAAAAGAAAAGAAAAGAAGAAAAAAATTAAAATCACAACATAAAACACAAACAAACCAAAAAAAGAAAAGAAAAAAAGTATTAGTTCGAGAAGGAGCAGGCAGAAGCAAACAGCTTATTAGGTCCTGCCCCTAGTTACTAGTTACTTTAGAAATTAAGACTTTTGCACATATAACCACATGAAGGTTAGGTTATAAAATACAATGTTTTATTATAAATGAAACTACCCAACAACAGGCCTACAAGTCCAGCTGAAATGATTAGCAGATTAAACATTTAGTTGATTGACAGAACTGTTTGGATCGTTTCCAGTTTCTAAAATGAGAGTTTTCTGCATTGAGCCCTTTTACTTTTAAAGCTATAATGCGTAGATTCTGTCACCCCCATGAGGAATTCTAAGTGACCCCTCCTCCACGCAGTTGCTAGTAGCCAAGGAGGACACAGAGGATTAAAAAAAACATGATGGACTCTTCAGAAGAGGTCATTATTAGGGGTGTGCAAAAAAATCAATTCACATTTGTATTGCGATTTGCAATTTTTTTAATTGTATGTCTACTGCAATCACATGGGAAAAGTAACTACATTTACAGACTGTATGAATCGTATTTCTTTTCTTTTTTTAAGATTATTTTTTTGGGTATTTTCAGCCTTTATTTGGATAGGACAGCAGAAGACTTGAAAGGGGAGAGAGGGGGGGAATGACATGCAGCAAAGGGCCGCAGGTCGGAGTCGAGCCCGAGCCCGCTGCGTCGAGGAGTAAACCTCTAGATATGGACAGCTATCCGGGCGCCTGTGAATCGTTTTTGAATCGAAAATCAATTTTTTAATCGAATCTTGAGCCTAAAAATCAATATCGAATCGAATCGTTACATTTTCTGAATCGTGCACACCTGGTAATTATCGTCACTTGAGTTTCTGCGTGCAAAAGTCCCCGGCCGTCCCAATCTTCTGAACATAGTCACACTGAGAAATACAGAGAGAGTTGTGTGGAGCTGATAGTCTTAATTAGCTTTGTAGCCAGTGTTCGAATTATAGCGTGGCCTTTGGGGGAGCCCACTTTTCGTGAGCTTGCGACTTACAAGGTACATAACAGCTGCAAGTGTATGCGCTATACAGGATTTACCCTATTATGCTTTATCGACATGAATTGATAGGTCAAACAGCAAACAGCCACCCACAAATAGTCTATAAACAGCATCAGGCTGTCTTTGAGACTTCACATTAACAACGGTTAAAGTTACTTGGCAGGCTAGCGAAGAATAGCATAATTCCTCCGTTCAATAAGGCCTAAGCGATGCGCCCCAAGCTTCCATCCTTAACCGTTTTGCCAGAAGCGTGTTAGCATTTGAACAGAGTGCTGTGTCCACTGTGTGTGCAGACTGTAGTTACAGTATTGCCTGAGGCCTTTTGGAAGAGCATCACTTAGGTTTTAGTTTGTGATATCCCTGCAGGGAAACGGTCTCTAACATGTTCCATTTGAACTATAACTTTACTCTGCAAACAAAAGTACACTGGGACTTGCACCTGGAATTGCCTCCAGCCTGAAAATGAACTACAGTAAAACCGAAGGATGCAGCCAATGACCAAGTGTGACTTTGCTCAAGATGCAAAGGCATTATACTATCATCTATCTAGCATTAATCAATAGATAATCTCTCTCAAGGGTTAAAGATGACACAAGGGTTAACAAACAGCCATGTATATCGGCTCTTCCAGCCTCTCCACTGCTGGCTGTTCCAATTTAACGGGAGAGAGGAGCAGGAGGGGTTAGGATGGTGACCGGCCTCTGACGAGCTGTTACCACCACCATCTCCAGCCAGAGAGGACATTATTTCTTCAGCTTCCTCTCCTGGCGGGAGGTGTGCCAACAGGGCTTGCAGCAGGTGAATCGGTCGTGCTATTAACATCATCGTTACACAATTTCTAAGTAAAACCAAAATCAATTAAACTGTTTTCTTTTTGCCATGGCTATATGATGCTAACTGCAGAATGGATTTAAAGGACTTTGCGCGCCGATTAATGGCCTCCAAAGTTTATATTTGTTCTATGAATCTTTGAGTTAACATTTAGTAAACATTAGTTGAATTTGCACCGCAGCTCTGCCACGCCTTGATGCTCATGACAAGAATAGCATGTATAGTTATCTTTATTGAAGTGAATTAGGTTTAAATCGCCGTCATGCATGAATGAATGAATGATATTTTTGCAATTTTACACATAATAATCCACAATGACACATTACACAAAGCTGAAATTACACGTCAAAATGACACACTGTTAATATTTTTAGAGACCACGTCCGGTCACTTTGTAACACAGGTTATAATGCTCGCCTATCTGCTAGCATGGCACGCCCTCATACTCTGCTTCTGACTGGCTAGTAGTCCTTACCTAGGTACTGTCAGGGCACGCCCTCATACTCTGCTTCTGACTGGCTAGTAGTCCTTACCTAGCTACTGTCAGGGCCCTCATACTCTGCTTCTGACTGGCTAGTAGTCCTTACCTAGGTACTGTCAGGGCACGCCCTCATACTCTGCTTCTGACTGGCTAGTAGTCCTTACCTAGGTACTGTCAGGGCCCTCATACTCTGCTTCTGACTGGCTAGTAGTCCTTACCTAGGTACTGCACATGTGCGACTCCCAACAAAGATGTTACAGCAGTGAGAGGTCTCACTCTGGAGCTAAAACAGAGACCTGAACACAGGGTGAAAAGAGGAGCTGCAGCAATGTGCAGTACAACAAAAATATGGTGTTTTTTGAAAATTAAACCATGTAAACCTATTCTGATATAACCTCAAAATACAATTATGAACCTGAAATTGAGCATAATATGAGCTCTTTAAGTAAAGGATCTGGAGACTTCTTCCCCCCCTGAAAATAGCCTACGGAAAATGTGAATTAAGTAGGCTACAGTATCATTATTCACCCTATCCAGATGAATCCACTGAGCATGTTGTATTTAGGCTATAGTAACATCACTTTATGTAGCCTATATATCATGTGCAGCGACACGCTGATAAAGTTGAAAGCGCTGATGTGGGGCTTTCACAGAGCATATCATCCCTGTCTGTAGACCATCACCATTCACAACTGGGAATTATTCATATTTTCAGTTATTTAAATAAAAATCCTACATAGCCTTTCAATAAAAAGGTCATTTGGTAGTCAAATCTATAACAATGTGTCTTATATGTATTATTAATATATTTTATATTTTATAAACTGATCATATCTTGTTTGTAAAATCTTAATATGAAAGTAAGTGAATATTCCTGTGGAGTAAACATAGCATAAAATCAAGTTACTCAATTAAAGTACAAGTACCTCAAAATTGTTAATTAATCATAGGCTGTACAAATAGTGGAGGTAGCATCGGTGACGTCACCCATTGGTTTTTGGAGCCTCGAGTTTGCATTTTGGCTGTCGCCATCTTGGTATTTTGGAGCCAGAAGTGACCAAATTTGGACAAAAGGGCGGAGCTGGTGAGAATGACTAGCTAAGCTAAACGCTAACAATTTTTACCACATGGCGGTAACTTTTTGTCGGTTACACTTGCTACACAACTGTAACGGCCGCTGAAAGGATCGTCAGCCCACTGTGCTCTGAAGCCGGCTCCCAGTAACCTTTTATCAGCTAAATGTAACTGTAACGACCGCTGAACTTCATGTGACCGGTCTACACTCATCACTGTTTCATAGGATATCACACAAATGGTTGTGCATAACTTTTCGTACGATATCATACAACTAAATTGCATCGAAGCAAGTGAGAAGTAGGGTTATTTCCCCTTAAAGCTCTGACACACCAACCCAACGGCCAACCGTCGGCAGGAAAGCCAGTCGGACTGATCAGTCAGCTCCCGTCTCCCCGAGTGGGTCAAAAAAGTGCCTCAGAACACACAGAAGAGACGCCGACTTGAGCGTACGTTCTGCGCGTGCGCGAGACGTAATACGTCTCCATAACAGCAGGCGGCGCTAATCTGTATTGTCACCAAAAATATGCAAACCGTAAACGAGGGAGCATGTCTGTAGACCTGTAACCACAGAGCAGGCTGTGGTCAGGCCTTGTTTCCATCAGAGAGCGGTGATAGTAGTCAAGAAGGATCCTTGTTGTCGTTACTCGCTGAACGGAGGAAAATACCACGGCTAGTCATAAGAAGATACTGGCGTTGGCAGCTCCGGTTTTCTCGTGCACTGATTGGCTAGTCAAGGGCTAGCACTCCACCAATCAGATTGGCCATTGAGTCCGACTGCCCACTGATTCAACAAGTCAAATCGGCTGAAATGGACGCCGACAGCTCCTCGACTGATGATGGCACGGAACACACCGAACAGACTCGAGTTACCGACCTCGCCAGACTGTCCGACGGCCGATTATCGGGTTGGTGTGTCAGCGCCTTAAAGGTGCACTAACTGTCACTAACCCCCAGCCCCTCCCCCAACCATCTTGTCTGTGATTGGCTGGAGTGGTTTGTTGTATTTTGGTGCACAGCCTGTGCCTCTAGTGTTTGTTTGACGTTTCCGACCCCTGTGTTTGTCTCCCGAGACCGGGCTTTTTCACGGTGTGTTCAGGGACCAGGCAGCTAGCAGATCAAGGAGAGATGACTACCTACGATTTGAGACAAAAAGGAAATCGCCCCGAAACCATGCAGGAACTCATAGTGCACCTTCTGTTTAACCAGACTTCTTTTTGGAGCCAGTGGAGTCACCCTCTGCCGGAAATTAGAAAGAAGGCCGCTTTCAGGCACTGCAGCATTGGCTTCACTTTTCAGGCCCGAAATCTTCCATTATTTTTCACAGTCTATGGTTATAGTTATATCTACATATATACATTTTGTATTCTCTTTAGCATCAACTTAACCCTTGTGTGGTGTTCGGGTCTGTGGGACTCATTTTCAATGTTTGCTAAAAGAAAAATGATGCTATTTATTATTTCTTCTAACTCAAACTCACTGGCCTTGGCTCATTTTCTGTGAAGAACATAAAAAATAACTTATTTTTAATGACTGCACACGGTACATCCCCCCTACACATAACTATTACATATGAGGTGTTCGGGTCTAAAGGACCAAAGGTATTTAAATGTAGGTGCTATGAAACTATGTTGTCTTTCTGCACCTGCGATTCCCACACAAAGTTACAAAATTGTTAAATGTCAAGCTCTTTCACATGTTCTGATTAAGTTCTGAAAAATAAGCACCAATAATCACAATAATAAAAAGATCTTTTCAAAATGTATGCAAGGATATATTATATATATGTTTATTTATATTTAACCATTGTACAAATCCCGAATCCCAAATTGTACAATAAACGAAGTTTACAGACTCTCATATTTAGGCGATACAGAGGAGATATGACTCAGGTGTATAAGCTTGTACAGGGAATATATGATGTAACAGCTGAGCCTATCTTTCAGTTTTGGAGCAATAGGTACGAGACATGAGGGAATTCTTTAAAACTTTACCCGAGAACGTGCCGGTCTGAAAAGAGAATGAACTTTTGAACAATCCGTGCGGTAAAATCATGGAATGAGCTTCCAGAAGAAGTTGTATGTTCCCCTTCTATTAATTCCTTTAAGAATAGGTTGGATGCATTTTGCCTGTCAAATGGTGTTATGTATAATTATAAAGTTTGTCAGTAACTTATGTCATTCATTTATGTAATTTATTTATGAATTGTTAGGAAACTTAATAAATATATAAAAAAATAAAAATAAATAATCTTAAAATGTGAATTTATATATATATATATATATATATATATATATATATATATATATATATATATATATATATATATATATATATTTATATATTTATTTATATATTAATATATTAATTTATTTATATATATATATATATTTATTTATATATTTATATATATATATATATATATTTATTTATATATTTATATATATATATATATATATATATATATATATATATATAGTTTGTGTTTTTTAGAGTCTGGAATAGAGGATTGTATATCCTGTACCAGAAATAATTTCAATAATAAATAAATCTTGTTTCTATTTCTTTTAACATTTTTTATAATTACATTTTCTCACAAAAAACGAAAATGATCATATGATTGTAAATGTGATCTCACAGGGGTAAATGTCAAATATGAACCATAAATGATGTATATATCATTGGTAATTGAGCTAAAGTAAACATCTAATAAGTATTTTTATATAAACTGTTATGGCTGAATTGATTTAAAAGCCTAATAATGTGGTGGGTCCAGCAGACCGGGAACATTGGCACAAAAATATGAACACCACACAAGGGTTAAAAAACTAACCGATAGCACCATCTTCTGTTCATCTATGTTATTGTACATCAGCCTTTGTACTGTATCCTCCAAGAAGTACATCACACAGTATCATCATCATTTACAACTTAAGTAGCCAGAGAAAAAAAAAGACATGGGCCAGGTGAGTGTGTGCCAGAATTTTTAATAGTTTCCTCATTAATTAATTAATTAATTAATTAATCAATTATTCAATCAAATCAATTGTATGCCTGATGGCAGTCACAGAACATTCAATTTCTCATTTCATAACAGTGTAGACAAATCACACAAAATATCACATCTTATACAAAATCTTATACTTATCTTTTATAAAACATTTAGACATCTGCAGTTTTTTTTTCCGTTATTTTATTTTAAATACAGCGTTCTATTTTTTTTTTTAAACGGCATAAAACTCACTGAGAAAGATGAGAACATCTGTTAAAATACATATATATTATTCCTTTTTTATTACAGTATTTAAAATAGCTTAATTTACTACAACTAGATGCACAGTAATACTTCTGCAACTGAGGGAAGGAATGGGGCGGTTGGAAGTGTAACATCCACAGCAATACATCCTTCTGAAGTCCCAGCAGGTTTGCCCTACATTTCTCTCCCTTTGCCTTCACCGTTGCTTGCACTCACTGCCGGCTGAATGGTCACAACCTGATTCTTCTTTCAGCTTCATTCACTTTTAGAGGTAGAGACATCTTTAAACTTTCTCTGGCATTTCTCTTTTCATTCATACGCAAACATAATCTCCCCTGACTTGCTAACCCGTTCTCACTCCGAACTCGTAAAATACTGACATTTGGACAGTGGCTGTCAGTGGCTGTAAGCGTCTGAAGCGACGAAAAAAGCGCCCTTCAGCGTGTTTGTATAACATACCGGGGAGAGCAGCAGCTACACGGGGTTTAGAGAGTAGTATGTAAGGAGGAGGTTGGTCGGGGTGGAGGATGGGTCAAACACAGGACTTTCACCCAGGAGACCAGGGATCGTGTCCCACGTGTGTCTTTAACTGTCCCGTTCTTCCTGCGAGTCACGGAGACGTAAGCCCACCCACTCCCTTTTCCTTAACATAACTGCGTAAAAAGGGACGCCAATAGTCCCCACCAAGCGCGTTTAGTTAAAGCACGTTATATGACGGTAAAGGAGACTTTTAGCATCAAGGCACCTGACCAAGCGTCCGTATTTTACGAGATGGGAGTGAGAATGTGTTGGACTTGCACACATACGTGCTTTAGGGGTTCAATGCTTGGCGTACGGGGAACTCAAACACATTCTGCTTTTGAGGGTCAAACCAACAACCCTCTAGTTACTGGTTAGCGTCTCTACCTCTGTCTTCCCTGAACAGTCTCAAGGTGTCGTTCACTTGGCCCTATTTTCCCATACATTGGTGTCTAGGTGACTAATGTGAATAAAAGATCTGGTCCAGTAAGGAGCGAGAACACTGTAACTGGGAGAGCGTTTTGTGCTGCAGTGGAATCCTATAGGGCAAATGCGCATCGTCAATTCCCGTCCACTAAAAGTTGTTTTTGCCGCTGACAGACTCAGATTATTATTCTAAGTGTCTGACAACATTATGAAAAGGATCCCTACAGAGATAGACCTTTTAGTTAAAGAGTAAGATCCTTTTAGTTTAACCAAAATCGCCATCGCCAAACCCACCAGACTCCATGTAAATAATCAGCACTTTTAGCGTGTATAGAGCCAGCATATTTCCACCAGACTCCATGTAAATAATCAGCACTTTTAGCGTGTATAGAGCCAGCATATTTCCACATGTAAATGGGTGAATTAAGGGTTTATTTCAACCAAACCAGAGTGGTGATTGATGGAACAGTGGAAAGACGAACCAAGACGGCTTTTGATTGTTTTATTTTGTTTTCTGTAATTTTTAAAGGACAATTCCGGCGCAAAACAAACCCAGGGGTTATTAACTGTTGTGTACCTACTCTGTCGCTCTCTGGGACATGTTTTCATGCTAATCCAATGAGTTTGGAGCTTCAACGAGGCTACCGCGGACCGCTGGTTAGCTTACAATGCTAGTATTTGGGGCATGGGGACACTCAAATTAAATCGCTATTTAATACCACTAAAAAGGCTCGAAACATCACCACACTGTAACGTTAGCATAACGTGCTGAGAAGCATGTGTGATTCACGGAGCAATTGATCAGATGTGCAAACGTGAGAGAGTACGTAACATTTGAAATGATCTTTTCATTCTTCACACAACTACTTTGGGATTCTTCGTGTCTACAAACAGTGACACACCATACATGTCTTAGAGGAACGACTGCTCTGTTATCCTGTCTCACCACCTCTCTATGACGGAAGGCTTGTCGCCCCACTTTACGGTAAGTGTGGTTGTTCGGAACTTCAGATGTGGTTGGACAACATAACGTATGAACTAGTTTATTTCAACCATGCCCAGGCCTAACTCCCCACAAGTCAGTCAGAACTCGGTAAGTATTTTAGATGAAAGGCAAAATGTCATTAAAGCTACTTCTGGATATCATATTACCTGGATGACTGAGAATATTCACAGACATATACTGCAAATGGAGAGGGAATAAGAGGCATTTTAGCCACAAGCCCGATCACTTCTGTGTCTGCAGATCATTTCATCCTATACAGTATGCATAACCTCTGGGCTCAGTCACAAGTGAACTGTAAAGGACATTATATAAGGAAGATATTACAGTATCTCTTCCGCAGATATGTATACTTTAAGTTATACTGCGTGTACTGTTTGATACTGCCTTCTTTGGTCCTACAACCAAAAGCTGCCCTTTGGCAATAGGTGCAGTAGAGCTGTGCAAAATATAAGGGGTAGTAGTAAGTCCTGCTGAGAGTAATTTGCTACTAGAAAGTACTTGTAGGACATACTTTCCCAGTGTTCTACAATATGGAGGCTTATTTTGGAACCATGAAAGGTTACACACAAAGGAAAGGGAGCAGAGGACACTTCTGGTTTGTGCAAATACTGTAGGAGACTAAGAAATACACACACTCATGGTGAGTTATTTACACACAAAAAGCAAATGGCTCCTAACACACTGGCTACACTAGATCAAATATAGATTCTTCACAAGCAAAAATATCATGCACAGTTTACTAAGGCAACTTCAAAAACTGGAGTGAAAGTCAGCTCCTAACACTGTATAAAACAAAACCACTGTAGCGAGGCAAGTCCGTCAGCATGAAGCCATTTTACAATGTTTTACTGTATTTTCATGATGGAGTCAGATTTGATAGAGAGGCAAAGTCCCTCCCCTTCCGGTGGACCACCACATATTTTGGTATGTAGTAGTATGAGGAGAGAAATAATATGTTGATCCCATTTGAATTAAGCCATTAATTAAACATATGATGGTCGTCAGTTTAAAAGATAATTTTGCAAGTTAAGAAATTCTCAGGTTGTCATAAAAAAATACGTAATTAGAAAGACTACAACGTCTCTCTGAAGCTACGATGCTTCTGTGTTTCATACCGGGATGTAAAGTTACTCACACGAGCAGAGGATCTTGCTCATTCTTTCGCTTCTCGGCTGATAAAAAAAAAACGCTGGATTAAACACATCAGGTAAGATAACGTTACATGTGTTGTGGTACAAAGCTAAGCTAGCTAGCTAGCTAGCTAGCAGACGACGTATATTGTGCGAGATGAGATATGTAGTTCACAGAGCTTTTTTTTTTACACAAAACTAAGCGATACTACGACAAACTGAGACTTTCTTGACATGCTACATTATGTCTTTAATTGACGAATATCATGGGTCCTATCTCGCACCCGGTGCAGCGCAAAGCCCGACACAAGAGTCTTTGCTAGTTTAAGACCGATGTAGTTGTTAATTTCCCGTCCAGCGCCCACGTCGTTTAAATAGCAAATGCACCTGCGCCCATCTGTGCACCCATGGGCGTGCTGGTCTTACAGGGAGGTGTGTTCAGGTGCATTCTGGGCGTGCTGGTCTTACAGGGAGGTGTGTTCAGGTGCATTCTGGGCGTGCTGGTCTTACAGGGAGGTGTGTTCAGGTGCATTCTGGGCGTGCTGGTCTTACAGGGAGGTGTGTTCAGGTGCATTCTGGGCGTGCTGGTCTTACAGGGAGGTGTGTTCAGGTGCATTCTGGGCGTGCTGGTCTTACAGGGAGGTGTGTTCAGGTGCATTCTGGGCGTATTGCTATCTTGAGGCAGCGGGAAGTGATGGCACCATTGACCAACAAAAACCTGGTCTAAAGTCAATAACGCAGCATTTCATTGTTATTTTAACAGAGCATTAGTAAAATGCTCCGAGGCTTGTGCACAGCGCGCACACTATGCTTGTTACACACACACACACACACACACACACACACACACACACACACACACACACACACACTATGCTTGTTACACACACAGGGACACACAGCAGCACACACACATGCAGAAGATTACAAATAAAAATATTACGGTGCAAATCCTCCATCATAACAGCAATGCTCCAAGGTCCAAACGCGCCTGGCTTTTAAAGGGAATGGGAGATGATCTCTGATTGGTTGATTGCACGTTACGCCCAAAACACACCTCTGATTAATGAAGACACTAAGTCCAACCCTTTTGAACCATGCGCCCGGCACACGGACCCTTTTTTCTGCCATCAAACTAACAAAAGTAGATTTGGACACGCCCTAAACGCACCTGCACCAGGCGCTTCACGCCGTGCGCTCAGATAATAGGGCTCCATGTGTTAAATAAGGTCCCATGGGGTCCACCGGAAGGGGAGGGACTTTTTACGGTAGGTTATATCTTTGTTTCATGTGAGTAGAATGTGTGTGTACAGTGGGTTGCTACTGTGTCCAGACGACTTGTGTATGTACAACTTCCAAGACTGGCGGGTGACATAACACTCATAGCTGCCATATTTGTCACGGACTCTATTGACAGGGAATTAATAATTTAATCACTGATAAATCCTTTAAATTGTTTCAATTACGCCAGCTTCTTACAGTAGCTAGCTGGCATATCCTGGTAGCTAAACATCATTAGCTTTATATATTTTGCATTAGCTAACTTATTTATGAGGTTGACCTTTTATTATTCAACCGTTTCAGAGGCTTACAGCCTCATGATTACATTTTGCTGCATATTTAGCAAGGGGGTAAGCGAGCCTCCACAAAGTGTAGCTCCTATGGCGCCATTTTGATGCTAACAAGCCATCACCCGCCGTTAGCATCCCATTGACTGCCATTCATTTTGGCGTCAGTTTGACAGCGAATAACTTTACATCTGAAGCGTTTAAAGACTCTATTTGTCCGTTGTTTATTTCTAAAGAAACACGACAATGTATAAAAGGCTCCATTACCTTGTAGCTCACGTTATGGCTCCGTAGCAGACGTTGTTATAAAAATAGGCTAACGATTGGGTCATAACCACGAGACTTACTGTCTCATAGTAGAGGAATTACCGTATAGTCCAGGAGAAGCTCTCAGGCAGTTTGGACTTCCATTAGCTGTTTAAGTGTAATTACTAATGTTAACTATCATGTTAGTGATCAGTAATTAGCCTGTGCCTATGTTATCTCCTTACATATACCTACGCTCTCCGTCTCTGCTAGATTGGGAATGATTGAGATTTCTCTTGGCACAGCTACCAGAAGACTTCCAACTTTCAGACAGGTTGCTCACGTCACATCTACGTCTTCAAGCTCAGTTGGAGGCTGCTCAGTAACGCTCAGCCATCACCGGAAAAGAGCTTCTAACATCCTTCACTGGTCTCTGTGGAAATGCACGGCGTCGCTTTGTCCATTCATTTTACTGTCTATTGTATTTGGCCTATTAGCTCATTTAAAGCTAAAAAAGACTTAACGCTGCTGTCAGGTGAAAACCTTGTAAGTCCAAAAGTGTAGCTTTTCAGGAAATGAAAAAAAGGCTGATTAGAAAACATTATATGGAGCCATTTACCTTCAACAAAGTAGTTGTCACTGTTTAAATATTTGTAAAACCCACAGACAGACATAAAGGGTGACCAATTGCATTGATTTATGAAAATATATTAAAATGATAATATATGGAGATACAAGCTTTATGCCCGACAGCGACGATAAATAGTTTAAATGCTCAAACTCTCCTGCAAGGCTTTAGCCACCATTACCATTATTCTTTCTGTGAATTTAGAGATTTTAGCAACCTGGGGGACTTTGCATTTAATAAACTGGTATTTTTAGATTTAATATGTTTCAATGTGACTACTTGTATTTTAAAACAATAATAAATAAATGAAATCTTCAGCATTTCTTCCCCCAGAATTTTCCTCTTGGCAATAAGCTCCTGAGAAGGCTTTAAATCACTATTTAGACTTTCATGCTAGGAAAATAAAATGTACATAAAGCGCAAATTCACAGTTAACTGAAGAAAATAACACAAATACAATAATAAAAAGAACCTTCTCTTTGGTTTCTGGTTGTAATTTTGAAGGGTCATTAGGGGTGTGTTTGGGGAATTTAAGACCTCAGTATCTTTTAAATGTTGAGCTGAATTTTACAATTCGGAGGTGCCACTGGATGCTATAACAAAATCAGAGAGTGTATCATTAAGCTACATTTTGAGCAAGCCTCACCTTAAGTCCGACAAACATTTAGCAAATTTTAGAAACAAGTTCACCTCATTAGACTTCACTTATACTGAACTGACCTCCACTTACACCACAACCCTTAACATCTGTACACCTGCGATTGTATGATGGCTCTAGATGTGATAGCTACCTTAAACGGCTAGAGCCCTGGGTGCGCTCTGAATGGAAATTATGCAAGCTTGCGTATATGTGTACATTATAACAGAGCAGCAAAGCAGCTTCATTTAGGGCCTAATGGTTGTGATTTTGGGCTGAAATGCGTGTGTGTGTGTGTGTGTGTGTGTGTGTGTGTGTGTGTGTGTGTGTGTGTGTGTGTGTGTGTGTGTTCTTGTTTAACTATATTCGTGGGGGGCCAGAAACCGGGAATACAGTATACTTGTGGGGTCCGGACAGCTTTGTGGGGCCCAAAATGCTGGACCACACAAGGTTAAAGGTCTGTTTGAGGGTTAAGACTTGGTTTTAGGATTAGGGTTAGAATTAGGTTATGGTTAGGGTGAGGGTAAGGGTTAAGGTTAGGCATTTAGTTGTGATGGTTAAGGTTAGGGTAAGGGGCTAGGGAATGTATTATGTCAATGACGGGTCCCCACAAAGATAGTGAGACGCACTGTGTGTGTGTGTGTGTGTGTGTGTGTGTGTGTCAGCAGGATACTTATAAATCTCTGGTGTGTGTGCAACTACCTAAGTAATGGCAGCATGTTCAGTGTCGCTGATTGTGCAAATATTTACTGTATGTGTGTGGAGGGAGCGTGTATCTCAGCCCAGTCATTTCAAGTGCAGTACGAGTTTATTTCCAGAAACCCTGTGTCTCCATGGTCAGCTGCCTCGGAAATAAGTGAGTGCACAGGAGTCTGTGTGCACATGCAGGTGTGTGCACACAGGTGAGAATGCTTGTGAATGTGCTGAGCTGGGTTGGCCTTTGTGCTGAGGTCTCTTCTGTGTCTCTGTTCCTCCTCTGCGACCACTAGAAGATGCTTTGTCTTCGGTTTTTCCCTCGACCTGAAGAGAGGCAAATGGAGATTGAACACTTTCAATCATTTCCAAAATAATGATTATTCAGTGTTAAAGGAGAATTCCGGTCGATTTCAACACGTAGCTCTGTTGTTTGTTGTCACGTAGTGCTGTCAGTAACGAGAAAAACGAAAATAATCGGTGTTGCCTACACCAGTCATTCCCAAACTGTGGTCCGCGGACCACTAGTGGTCCGTGAGGGTACTGCAGGTGGTCCGTGGAAAAGCAAAATAAAATAATATATTTTTTAACTTTCATTTTACCAGGAAATTCCCATAAAAGTTAACCCTTGTGTTGACTTCGGGTCACATTGGCCCATTTTAAATTTTTGTTTCATATCAGAAAATATTGGACGTAGAAATAAACGCTGAGAATTTAAAAATTGAAAATGTTGGAAAAAGCAAAAACAAATTGTGAAAAAAGGCGTCACAAATGTCAGAAAAAAAGTGTTTTTTTCAAGGTTGAAACGAAGACAACACAAGGGTTAAGAATATGTATATTGATATCAAATTTTAATTTAATTGTGAAATTATTGTGTGATTACTAAAATAGGCTAGTGGCGCTCGGCCCTAACCCTAAAATCACCAAAGGTTTTGAAATTTGGACTATATCCAAGTGTTCTTATTACTGTATAGATGTAATACTCCATTGCTATGGAAATAAGCCTGTTGTTCAGATGAACCTGATTATGCCTCAGGCGATTGAGTAAATAAATAAATGAAATACGTGGCAGCCGTTGTGTGCAGTAACCTTTCTGTTAACGAGCCTGTTGGACTGATGAGATGACCAGTTCTAGTTGTAGTGCTAGTAGGCCTGTTAATTAAGAGGTGCAGATTAATTCAGGCAGGACTGTGTGTAGACATATTTTATTATGTGTATTATGAGGTGGTCCGCGAAAATTCTTGATTACAAATAGTGGTCCACATGTACAAAAAGTTTGAAACCCCTGACCTACACCGTGTTATCCTCCTGCTAGCGTTAGCACCCAGGAGGCTGACACAGGGCCGGTTTTAAACGTGCTTTTAGCCTCTTAACATGTGCAAGATGTCATTACAAGTGCCTACCCATGTGAAGTGATTCCTTCTGAGTGAACACAGTGAATCTGACTGCAGTAGATGTGAAAGAAATGCATGAAAGTCGTGCTAATTCAGCTCTGTTTAGTTCTGGTGTTGAGACGGCAAGACGAGTGCTTAGGGACCGTCTACAAAGTACAACACCGAAAAGAGATACAAAAATATTTTCAAAAATAGGCATATGCTTATTTTTTAAAAGTAAGTGCTGTAGTACAACTAGCAGGATACAAGTTATAATTGAGTCTCAACGTACGTTTGAGACACTACTTTATTTAATCATTAAATTAATAAATATTGTTGTTGTATTTCTATTCTGTGTTGTAGTTTGTAGACGGTCCCTAAGCACTTGTCTTACTGCCGTCTCAACACTGGAATGAAGTTAACTTAACCTGCCAGTACCTGCAATGAACTAGTAGACAAGTCCTTGTTTATTTTCATTTTCTTTTCAGTTCCTCTGAGACTTTTCTCTGTGGTATTTTTATTTGTGCCACAGTAAACAAAGTCAACATGCTATAGCTTCTTGCAGAGCGTTGCTAATTAGCAAAGTACATCTGCAGACATTTCAGATGTTGTGGTCAGGATCAAAACAGAGCTCAGACAATTCAGACTTACAGCATTATTACCCCATATTTATCATTAACCACGCAACACGTTCACTGTGACAGTCTAAACCACATGTGTCAAACTCAAGGCCCGCGGGCCGAACCCGGCCCCTCGCAGGTTTTGATCCGGCCCGCGTATCAATTTAGGTTCACAATAAATGTTGGCCCGCCTAGTTGTGCACCAAAACAAAAAGACAGGAAAATGTTTTTCAAACGGCAACTACACGGCACTTAGAGCAGAATTTGGTAGATTTGCCGACTTTGAGACTCGCAGAAATTCCACAGAAGCACGTTTTCTAAATGTAACTGTGAGTCGACTTTTAAAATGTAATCTTTGGTTTGCTTGATTTGCTAAATTCTAAGATTTCTAAAGACCTATTTGCTGCCTTTTTTAGGACTTTATGTGGACCAAACTGTAAGTGAGAAGACTATATGAGAGATGGACTAATATAGTCAAAGGTATTTGACTTTTTCAAAATAAAAGCATGAAAATAAACTCTACATGTCTGGCCCTTGATGTGATTCTTATTTTCCAGTGTGGCCCTTAGTGAAGTTGAGTTTGACCCCCCTGGTCTCAACTATCGACCATGAGAATATAAAGAACAACACATGTCAATACATGGCATACACCCGGGATGTGCATCTTGTGAAGGGCTGCAACTAACGCTTATTTTCACTGTCGATTCATTTGCAGATTATTTTCTCGATCAATCGATTGATTGATCGTTTGGTCTATAAAAATGTCAGAAAATAGATTAGATGTCCATCCTAGTTTCTCAAAGTCCAAGATGACGTCATACATTTTTTTTCTTGTTTTGTCAGTCCAAAACTCAAAGCTATTCAGTTTAATATAAAACAGATACAGAGCAGGACATGTTGATTTTTATGCATTTTTGCATTAAAAATTACTTTAACAATTAATAATTATCAAAATAGTTGCCGATTATTTTTCTTTCGATTGACTAATCGACCAATCGTTGCAGCTCTAATCTTGTGTATTGCATTCTCATTAACAGTTGTCATGCCGTACCCACATTATGTACAAAACTGTCATAGCTGCTATACTATGTGAAGGAATGAGTGGCTTTCAATAACTTGTAGAAAAGTCATACCATGTTGTGAGATTGTGTCTCAGGAACCTTACCTAAAGGCTGAAAGACGGAGCTGCGGTGGCCTGGGTCCTTCTGGAGCTGGAGCTCTCTGAGGGAAAACACTGATGCAGCTGAAACAAAGAGAGGACAGGAAATGACACAGAAAAAAAGACAGGACTATCTCCCAACACTGTATACAGTGTCTGTTGCCTATAATTAAAAAGCCTTGATACAGAAATGAATAACATTCAAAAGACAAATGCCCAAGTCATAACCTACGTGTAAAGTCAGTCCCTCCAGAAAAACGCGATATACGATCGCATAATTCAATGCATAATCAGCCAAAGTCTGCATATTTATGCACATTTTTTCAAATACGCCGCACTTTCGCCGCATAAATTGCCGATTTCCGTGCAAAATATGCAGGGCTTGCATGATTTCATAATCCCCGCATTTTCGTTGCAAAAAAAGTCACACATATATCTTAGCAGAAAGATGAAAAATGTTGCGTTTACTTCACACAAGAGCAGCCGTTTTCCCCTGCTGCCATGGGAACGTTATGAAGTGACGTAATTACGATTTTTGCAACAATCACAAAAAAACTCCACATTTTTCTGGAAGGACTGTAATGTCCAAAACCAAATTCTGGTTACACGTAAATGTAAAGCCCCAGACACACCAACCAGACGGCTCCCTCGGCAGAAAAGGCAGTGTGACTGATCAGTCTCCCTGAGTTGGTTAAAACCGACAGCTGATTGGACGAACGCGTCACGTGGGTCTGGCTTCTCCGGGAAAATTCAAAGCCAGACTGTCATGGCGGCTCGTTCAGAATCCGATCTCATATTGTCCTAAAATAGTTCACCGTAACGTGTTCCTGAGAACATGTTAAGAGAGAAATAGGCCGTGCAGCTGCTGAATCTGTCTTCATTTCAGATCAACAAAGGTCAGATTAAAAGATCTTCATCAGATTTTGAGAGACTCTAGTCACGCTCATCCCGCTCCCTGTTTCCAGGTTAGCTCTCCACCAATCAGATGGGTCATTTGAGTCCGACTGCCGGCAGTGCCCGCCCCGCCGATTATACATGTCAAATCAGCCAAAATGAAGGACGACGGCCCCTCGGACGGACGACGGCACAGAACACGCCGACCAGACTCGAGTCACCGACCTCGCCAGACTGTCAGACGCCGATTATCATCTCGGTGTGTAGTAGGCTTAATGTGTACATCACATCTTCTACATGTAGACTTTCTCTTTGAATGTTCTTTTGTGATATTAAATACGGTGAAATGTCTCTATTGCCTTGGCCTTCAGTAAATAGTCAGTTTTCAGCTCCAAGATAATCAAATTATGCGAGAAAAGCAAATGAATGTGTGTGAGACAGTGGTGGCACACGTTCTGTGTTCATAACCTGTGAGACCCCCTGACTCAACTATGGCCACTAGCTGAGCTAAAAGCCACAGCTGAGATGGTAAAGTAGCACATTTACAGTAGAAGTAAAGTCCGCTGTTCACAGCCAGAGTTGCTAAAAGCTTTGGAGCTCAAGAGGCTTTAAAAGGTGTGTTCACAGTGTGTGTGTGTGTGTGTGTGTGTGTGTGTGTGTGTGTGTGTGTGTGTGTGTGTGTGTGTGTGTGTTCTTGTTTAACTATATTAAACTTATATGTGGGGTCCAAAAACCGGGAACACAGAATACTTGTGGGGTCCCGACAGCCTTGTGGGGCCAAAATGCTGGACCCCACAAGGTTAAAGGTCTGTTTGAGGGTTAAGACTTGGTTTTAGGATTAGGGTTAGAATTAGGTTATGGTTAGGGTGAGGGTAAGGGTTAAGGTTAGGCATCTAGTGGTGATGGTTAAGGTTAGGGTAAGGGGCTAGGGAATGCATTATGTCAATGACGGGTCCCCACAAAGATAGTGAAACAAACCTGTGTGTGTGTGTGTGTGTGTGTGTGTGTGTGTGTGTGTGTGTGTGTGTGTGTGTGTGTGTGTGTGTGTGTGTGTGTGTGTGTGTGTGTGTGTGTGTTTATGTCTTACTGTCTGCCAAATTGTGTATGTTATTCCCCAGACTCAGGAAGTAGGGGTGTTGTAGAGCGGCTTCCGCAGAGATTCTGCTCCTGGTGTCATACTGCAATCACAAAACAAAAGCAGCTGATGAGACCGTCTCTGCAATCAGTTCAGGTCTGCCTGGTGTCCAGCTGAGTTAGGTCATTGTGCTGTGGTCTCATACCAGCAGCAGAGCAGACAGAAGGTCAATCCCCTCTGTGTCCAACCTGATGGAGACAAAGAAACAAAGCCCAGTTTGTTTCAGGACTGTTTAGGGAACACTTATAGTACTACTATTAATACTGATAATGAAAGCAAATACAGATGGGGTGAATTTGCCGTTTCCCCCAAAGTGGTCTGGATTTGTTTAAAATGAAAAGCAAAATTCAGTTTTATGATTAAGTTAAATGGAGCAGAGAATACCTCATATTTCTCAGCCCTTTAGAGTACAACTTAAAAATCCACCAGAGTGGATATTTGTCTTTAGCTCACCAGCATTAAAACACGTAACACACCGGCTTATACAACAAACATGGTACCACACACCACAGATTTGATATAAAACACAGTACACTGTCAAATACTACATATGAAATACGACTGAACAAAGCACAACATATTAAATTAATAAAAATATTGCCACAAGCAGCGAATCCAGGATTCAAGCCAACACATGCCCTCAATAAGGTATAAATAGAACCGCGTGTGCGTGACCAGTACAAGTCCGCGGACGCGGAAAGTACGTCCGAGCCTTCGGTGTTACCTGGGCACATGGTTGATGAGAGTTTGAGGTCTGTATTGAGGAAAGAGGTAAGACCTAAACTCCTCATTACTACTGATCCCAGACCAAGTCTCTTCTGTTGGAGTGCCTGGAAGACAAAGAAACAAATACATGTTGTCTGCGTTTTTATCTTAATTTTAGCCTGGCCTGTGGGATATTATAATGTGCTGCGATCTTACCCAAAAGCCTAAAAATTAAGTGTAGCTCCTCCTTCACTGTGGCACCAGGAAACATAGGATGGCCTGTTGCCATCTCATTCAGGATACAGCCCACGCCCCTGGAAGAGGAGGGAGGAGATGAAGATACATGGGCTGAATCTCACTTCTCTTAATTGATTTCTCCTCTCTTGAATCGCAAGTTGTTCTGGCCCTCCTTTGTGAAGACTGTCTCAAAGCTCTTATTCCTGCCCCCGAGGAGCAAGTACCGAAGATGGAGGAGGGATCTCTGAGGAGTTATGAGTGAGGATCAAGGGGGTTAGCTTCGCTTCAGAACTCGTACCTCCTATGGCGCCATTTTGATGCTAACAAGCCATCACCTCCCGTTAGCATCCCATTGACTGCCATTCATTCTGACGTCACTTTGACAGAGAATAACTTTACATCTGAAGCGTTTAAAGACTCTATTTGTCCGTTGTTTATTTCTAAAGAAACACGACAATGTATAAAAGGCTCCATTACCTTGTAGCTCACGTTATGGCTCCGTAGCAGACGTTTTTATAAAAATAGGCTAACGATTGGGTCATAACCACGAGACTTACTGTCTCATAGTAGAGGAATTACCGTATAGTACAGGAGAAGCTCTCAGGCAGTTTGGACTTCCATTAGCTGTTTAAGTGTAATTACTAATGTTAACTATCATGTTAGTGATCAGTAATTAGCCTGTGCCTATGTTATCTCCTTACATATACCTACGCTCTCCGTCTCTGCTAGATTGGGAATGATTGAGATTTCTCTTGGCACAGCTACCAGAAGACTTCCAACTTTCAGACAGGTTGCTCACGTCACATCTACGTCTTCAAGCTCAGTTGGAGGCTGCTCAGTAACGCTCAGCCATCACCGGAAAAGAGCTTCTAACATCCTTCACTGGTCTCCGTCCAGAGACACGGTCCATTCTATACTGTCTATGGTAAGGATGCACGAGAGCAGCCTTCCCGGAAGCCGTGCAGCTGAAAGCCGTTGCTAACTCCGCCCATACAGCCAACGAATTCAAGTGACGCGTCAGAGGACAGGATGTCTAATCCCTAAAATCATATTTCCTCGTTTCCTCTCTCCTCACATGATTTCCTCAATCTCTCCCATGCTTCCTTGGTGGAACGGACCAAGACGCGAGGAAGAGAAGCAAGTGGAGGAACTGAGGATGCAATTCAAGGGAAGGGAGATTCAGCCAAACAAGAGTCCTCCAACATGATAGAACACTAGGTAAGGCTGTGTTCCACACACACACACACACACACACACACACACACACACACACACACACACACACACACACACACACACACACACACACAAAATGCGTGGCACTATCTTTGTGGGGACCCGTCATTGACATAATGCATTCCCTAGCCCCTTACCCTAACCTTAACCATCACCACTAGATGCCTAACCTTAACCCTTACCCTCACCCTAACCATAACCTAATTCTAACCCTAATCCTAAAACCAAGTCTTAACCCTCAAACAGCCCTTTAACCTTGTGGGGTCCAGCATTTTGGCCCCACAAAGCTGTCCAGACCCCACAAGTATACTGTATTCCCGGTTATATATACACGGACTCCATGAATATAGATGGAGAAGAACAAGAACAAGAACACACACACAAACACACACACACACACACACACACACTTCAAAGAGCGCTGATCATAAGTGCAAACGTGGTGTGAGTGGACACAGCCTTTTGTTCTTTTCAGGACCGGCGTGATGAAGAAGCGGCTGTGGTCTGATCAGAGGAGATGTAACTACGTGAGCTCATGAAAGGCTGTCGGGCTGCCATGGGGCTACATTTCATCCTCAGAGGTTTACCAGAGCTGTGTGGGCTTTCTCACCATGGCAGACCGCTAATGAGCAAAAATACATATGGAAAGTGAATGCAGATGAATTACGCTCCATTATACAACTAGTGACTCATCTCTCTGCTAATAACCTGTGAGATTTTGATAGATATGCATGATTCATAGAAATCCTGGACAATCCTCAAGCTGTTAGACATTTACACTATCTGATTTAGGCCTACCAAGAAAACAGCAATGCTCACTCAGTACCAGGGATGACACTATTTATTTGGGGCCTTTTGTGCTTTGTAGGGCTGTCCTCGGCAAAAGAAATTCATAGTCGGCTAACTTTCATACGATTAATCGACAGAACTGTAAAACAGAGTATCTTCACAAAGAATGATGCAGACCAGAGATGTGCTCATACGTTTCTTAGAAATAACTAATTTTGCATGAAAAAACATTACAAAAATGAGTAATCTACTTAAGAAATCTTAGTCGACTGAGACCAAAAATGACCTAGTCAACTAATCGACTAAGGCCGGCCACACGCTGGCTGCGTGGCGTGAGCGTGGCGTTTCTGTTGCGTGTCAGCTGCGTGGCGTTTTCTATGTCTTTCCACACCAGAAAGGTGTCTGACGAGGCGCTGCTGCTGCTAGCCTTGTCTGTACACATGGATGTTTCTCATAAACATAAACATTAGGGATGTCCAGATCCGATCACGTGTTTGGAAATCGGGCCCGATCACGTGGTTTCAGACTCGATCGGAATCGGACGTTACCTCCCGATCAGGACTCGGATATATATGTATATATATTCTCATTATTTTTTAACACATCTATAGTTATGCGGTGGCACGGAGTTAGACCCTAGAGAATCCTGGATCTGTTTTTTTGCTCTTCTTTATTCTTTTTTATACATTATAGAAGTATCGGATCGGGACTCGGTATCGGTAGATTCTCAAAATCTAATGACTCGGACTCGAGGGCAAAAAAACCTGATCGGGACATCCCTAATAAACATAAATATATTCTGATCTGATTACAGCAAAGACAACGTCTGCAGTATTGACAGCAAAATAGGCTCCAGAATATTTCCTTCTGGATGGACAGGTGCAATGTTAGAAAATCAATAATTATTTATAATTATTTTTTTATGTTTGTGTTGTCTGGAAACGCTTCCGTCCGCATTAAAAATAGGCGTCGGTTCTATTTCTAGCATGCACACGTTTTCGGCACGGCTCGAGCTAAGACGTGCGTGTCATGTAGGCAGTGTGCAAGCTCTAACCTGTTACCATGGGAGCCAAAATAAAAACGGACACGCCACGCAGCTGACACGCTCACGCCACGCAGCTGACATGCTCACGCCACGCAGCTGTGTGAAGCCGGCCTAAGAGGGAAGCTCTAGTGCTTCGGGGTTCCCTGAAAGATCTAGTTTGAGGCTACAGACAGATTACTGTCTGTAAGTCGGACTTTTACACATATATTTTTTTAGATATTAGTTCTCAACTTGCAAACTAATACTTGTACAAAAACATGAATATGACACAGTATGTCCAACAATACAAAAACATATTAGCCATGTGTCACAGTCCACCTCTGAGCGGCTGATGCAATTAGTTACTATTGTCGAAATGTTAAAATACAACTCACAGGATGGTATGCAATGCTTTTAGCGACTTATACAATTATACTCTCCAACCAAAGAAGTTCTCCTCCATTAAAGTAAATGTAAACCTTGTCAAAGATGGAAAGATTGTACACTGTGTCCTGCTGCTTTCATGCTGGATACTGTAATCCTAACAGAAAGATGCTATCCATCCATCCATCCATCCATCCATCCATCCGTCCGTCCATCCATCCATCCATCCATCCATCCGTTCTTCCATCCGTCCGTCCATCCATCCGTCCATCCATCCGTCCATCCATCCATCCATCCATCCGTCCGTCCGTCCATCCTTCCATCCGTCCATCCATCCGTTCCTCCATCCATCCATCCTTCCATCTGTCCATCCATCCATCCATCCGTTCTTCCATCTGTCCGTCGATCCATCCATCCATCCATCCATCCATCCGTTCTTCCATCCGTCCGTCCGTCCATCCATCCGTTCTTCCATCTGTCCGTCCATCCATCCATCCGTTCTTCCATCCGTCCATCCATCCGTTCTTCCATCTGTCCGTCCTTCCATCCATCCATCCATCCATCCGTTCTTCCATCCGTCCGTCCGTCCATCCATCCGTTCTTCCATCTGTCAGTCCATCCATCCATCCATCCATCCATCCGTTCTTCCATCTGTCCGTCCTTCCATCCATCCATCCGTCCATCCATCCATCCATCCGTCCGTTCTTCCATCTGTTCTTCCATCCATCCGTCCATCCATCCATCCATCCATCCGTCCATCCATCCATCCATCCGTCCGTTCTTCCATCCATCCGTCCGTCCATCCATCCATCCTTCCGTCCATCCGTCCTTCCATCTGTCCGTCCATCCATCCAGCCATCCATCCGTTCTTCCATCCGTCCGTCCGTCCATCCGTTCTTCCATCTGTCCGTCCTTCCATCTATCCATCCATCGGTCCGTCCATCCATCCATCCGTTCTTCCATCTGTTCTTCCATCCATCCGTCCATCCATCCATCCATCCATCCATCCATCCGTCCATCCATCCATCCGTCCGTTCTTCCATCCATCCGTCCGTCCATCCATCCATCCGTTCTTCCACCTGTTCTTCCATCCATCCGTCCATCCATCCATCCATCCATCCATCCGTCCGTCCATCCATTCATCCATCCATCCATCCATCCATCCATCCATCCGTTCTTCCATCCATCCTTCCATCCATCCATTCTCACTTTTGAGATAATGCTAGTGGTTATAATCACACAGTGTTTGGTCCAACCCATATCTTTTTAGGTTTCTTCATCATTAACATTTTTAACTACTAACAGTATGGACCGGGAAGCTGCAAATGAATTAATAAAGTGTCTGAACTGAGGCATGCTTTTCAATGTATGTATTACAACTGGGACAGTTTGTAGTGTAGTGAGTCTAGTATACTAAAGTAAGCAGACGTGTATTGTGGCACTGTGGAGCTGCTTTGTTGGGAGGCAAGCACATGTTAAACTTCTGATGAACAAATACCCAAATTGTACTACTCACCACATGTCGATGGGTGTGGAGTATTCTGTAGAGCCCAGCAACACGTCAGGGGGTCGATACCAAAGAGTGACCACCTCATTGGAGTAGGTCTTAGTGGGGACAGACTTAGCCCTTGCCAGACCTGGACAACACAACACGGTCATGGTTTAACGATGGGAGACCTCAGTGACAGCAGAATGGCTTTCGTACGGCCATTTTAGCAAGCCTGCTTTTTGTGCAAATATTCATTCTTTCTCAGTTTTTCTCCACTAGGGTCAGCACTTGAAGTGTGTCAAGTGCTGACCCTAGCACCAACAGGAAGTGACGCTGCAGCACGTCAACACCTTCTGTGTTATTACTACTTTTACGAAAGTAAAATATCTGAGTACTTCTTGAGTACCACCTCTGCATTAGCGTAAAATCATGTGTGGACACCCACTATTTCAATTTAATTTCTCACCTGAAGAGCTAATCTCCATATTGTGGGTCGTATAGCTCTGGATATTTCTCTTCATACATGACTTCAACTAGTTTCTTCTAATCCATTGTTTGACACCACACGCGAGAGACAGCAATAGCAATAGGTGAGGAGAGATACCAGATGTTATCTCAGTACAATTTACAGATAGAGTAGGTCTAGCTACCTTCCTCCACAGCGCTGTGGAAGAGGGTCTGGCTAGTCCACAAAGCATTCCGGCATTGGAGAAAAACGTGCTCCGCTTTATTGGCATTTCTTTAAACCAATCACAATCGTCTTGGGCGGTGCTACATGCCGGACAGAGCACCGGTGCCTCTGCAAAATAGCCTCAAGAAGGAACTTGTTTTGGGGGAACGTGTGTACGTTCAAAGGTTGTTTTAGTCGTGCAACAAAAACTCAGATTGGACAGATAGTCTAGCTAGCTATCTGGATTTACCCTGCAGAGATCTGAGGAGCAGTTAAAGGTGCACTATGAGTTCCTGCTGGAACGTGGTTTGTTGTATTTTGGTGCACAGCCTGGGCCTCTAGTGTTTGTTTGACGTTTACGACCCCCGTGTTGTCTCCCGAGACCGGGCTTTTTCACGGTGTGTTCAGGGGGCAGGCAGCTAGAGGATCAAGGAGAGATGACTACGATTTGAGACAAAAATGAAATTGCGCTGAAACCATGCAGGAACTCATAGTGCACCTTTAACCATAGTCCTCATAAATCGACCAGAGTTTAGAATGCCAACACAAGGAAAGCGGAAGGTAAAGGGCATCCGGCCGAAATGAAATGAGGGGTGTCCAGAGGAATTTCCGGTGGCAACTGAACAAATCTGGAAGTGAAACGTTGTCGAAATAGGCTAGTCTAGACCAGGGGATTTCAAACTTTTTGTACATGTGGACCACTATTTGTAATCAAGAATTTTCACGGACCATCTCATAATACACATAATAAAATATGTCTACACACAGTCCTACCTGAATTAATCCGATATAAGAGCTGCTACAGGAGCTGGGAGGAGGTGGAGATGTCTAGTTGTCTCGCAGACCACTTGAATAACATAACTTGAATAACATAATGCTGAAAAGTTATGTAATATTTACACAATGACGCCAAAAAACTGCCCACAACCTTATAGAATAGGGGGGTGAAACTGTATCAGAGCACAAGACTCTTTAAGGTGCGGTCAGTAACACTTCATATTATCTTAGCCCTAACATGTACATGTGTGTTAATCATAAACATGTTTAGAATAGTCTCTCTATTAGCTCATATACTGGCTTTAGTTGAAATTATTGAAGAATAGTCAGGGAATACTGATGAATATCAGCACAACATTGAGAAAAATTCAGAGAGAGGGGCACGTTGCTAGGATACAGCAAGTAAGAGTGCTAAAGTAATCGGCATCCCTGTGTAGCAGTAAAATATAATTGAAAAGAAATGATGCTCTTTCATTCCAAAGTGTGTCTTTACAATCATTTGCACTTGCTGTGGCTGTAAATGTTGTGGGTGTGAATGTGCCGTTTGTCCTACCAAAGTCGGCCAGTTTGAGCTCGCCCGTTTCGTTGATGAGCAGGTTCTGAGGCTTCAGGTCTCTGTGCAGGATCTTCCTCGTGTGACAGTAGGACAGACCACGCAGCAGCTGGAACATGAAGATCTGCAGGAGAACATGTTAAAATCATGGGGGTGAAAAATTAGACATCTGTGCGATTATAATGGGATATGAATTACCCATAAAATAACCTCTGATTCTAGTCTCTCTCTCTCCCCTTTTGACTCCTCCTTTGCCATTTTCTGTTACGGCATTACAAAACTGGAATTCATTGCCCACTACAATCAAAGATATACATACATATTCCACCTTCACAACATACCTTAAAACATAGCAGTCTGATAACTATAACTGTACACATTAATCTGTCAGATGTGATGTGTGTTTGATGTGACGTAGTCATAGCTGCTGTCGCTCCATCTCTGCTGCCTGCCTCCGTTATGTCTTGTATGTGCTTTCTATGTGGCCTCTCGAGACCTTTCTCTTTTCTTTCTCTATGTTTTAACCCTTTTTGCTTAGGCCTGCTGTTATTATAGATGTAATGTAACTGATTTTAATATGTTAATCATTGTATTTTAGGATGCCTATTGTCAGCTGGCCGGGGACTACAGCTGGAAATTAGCCGTTGAGGCTAAAGCTGCTCCTTTTACTGTATAGTTCATTAAAGGGGACTGTCCACGACATTATAAACTAATAAACTAAACTAAGGCCTGGAACTGAAACTGAAACCCTAAATAACTCCTCAATTTTGGGAATGTCAATATATTTATTTTTATAGTATAACTGCCCGCACCTCCAGAATGGAAGAGCTTCTTCTTCTTAGTGTGCACTAAATGTAGCCTGTCTCGAATCTCGTTTTTATATAATGTCGATTTTAAATGTGTAACACCACTTGATCCACGGTCAAACTTTGTTTTGTTTCACTATATACACACACTGTATATGTATATGGTTGAAATGACAATAAAAACCACTTCACTTGATTTGATATTTCATAGTTTTAATTCCAGGCCTCCATGGCTACCATGCAAAACGCCCAAAAAATAAATATACTTGATTCTTTGCTTTTTGGCTTGAAAACAAGCAGCTGCAGACACTGACGCTGTGAATGTGGTGGCAGAAAACTTGGGAATGCTTGAAATAATAATAATAATAATAATAAGATATGATTTAATTTTGTGTATTTGCACACATTTAAACCAATGGACCAGTTATGCTGCTCTAGGTTTAGACTGCCAGGAGACTTCCTATGACACACCGAGCTCCACTCTCATCCTCTTTCTCTCCATCTGTGTGCATTCATGTCTCATTAATACACGTAACTAACTTAGCCTCTTCCCCGGAGTCCTTGTGCTTTCTCTCCTCGCAGATTTCCTCGGATTGTGGTGGCACCTGGAACGTGGTTGCAGCTGCTACCGTGTTCCTGCTCGACGCCCACTGCTATTATTATCATTAGTCATAGTTCTATTATCTTTATCTTTGCTGTTACTATAATTGCCGCTGTTAATCGTGTCATTCCATTATATCCACTTCTATAATTATAATGAGTCATATTTCATATTCATTTCTCTCTCTCTCTCTCTCTCTCTCTCTCTCTCTCTATCTCTCCCCAACCAGTCGCCTCCGATGGCTGCCCACCAAAAGTCAGGTCCTGTTTAAAGGAAGTCTTTCCTCCGCTGTTGCACCAAATGTTTGCTCTCGTGGGAGTTGTTGGGTCTCTGTAAATTATAGAGTGTGGTCTAGACCTACTCTATCTGTAAAGTGTCCTGAGATAACTTCTGTTATGATTTGACACTTTAAATAAAATGGAATTGAATCTAAAACAAGTCCCTTTCTCTGGTATATATAGTCAGCAGTGGTTGACATCTGATTCATGTGTGTGGCTCACCTTGACGTTGTGCATGCTCATGAGATTCCCGCAGTTGTCCAAATACTGTTTAAGATCACTGTCCTGGAAGACACAAATGTCAAAGTGTTCACACTCAAATCTATCCATAGTCCACTGGTGTGATGGAGGGCAACACCTGCATGCTGAGCTGCCGATGTACTCACAAGATACTCAAACACCAGAGTGAGGCAACGTTCGGTGTGAATGATATCGTGCAGCGTGACGATGTTGGCATGTTTCAGGTTCTTCAGTAGAGACACTAGGTGGACAGAAGAAGGAGACATGAGTTGTGCTGTTTTCTCCAAGTGCTTAAAATGCGACTCCAGCACAACAGCGACTTCAGGTTTGAACTTGTGTCTGAAACAGAACTCACCTTGTCTCTTAAATCTCATACTGTAGTTGTGTCCTCACAGACTCCAGTTTGAATTACATTTGTGGCTTAGTCTAAACTCAGCCGCTGTGTCCTAGAGAAATCATGTAAATGCTACTCGATACGAGGTCATCGTATCTGAGTTTGAACTTAAACATACTGTATACATGTCTCAATTCAGGCTGTTCTCCTGAACCATTTGTACATATAGTTACAAAAAGTAATGCACTATAATTAGTATGTATTCCACGTGTTTTTTATTGTATGCGCCACAATGACTGCTGCATTATAAGAGTGAGTAAAATTTATTTCTACAGCGCTTTTCACAGACAGGGTCACAAAGTGCTTTACAATGTGCATAGACGATAAAAACATGGTAAAAATAGTCAGTAGAATAAACTACAAATACAACAGATAAAATAATCACTAAATAAAAGACATAGGCTACCCAAAAGCTAGCCTGAACAAGTGAGTCTTCACTTGTCCCTTAAAACAGTCCACATTATCAGCAAACCTAATGCTGGTTGGCATTCCAGGGTCTGGGTGCCACAGCAGCAAAGGCTCTATCCCCACATGTCTTCAGACGAGTGCGTGGCGTGGATAGCAGATTTTGATTGACAGACCTGAGAGACCGGGAGGGGGTGTGTATGTGAATTATGTTGGCAAGATAATCAGGGGCCTGACCGTGTAGAGCCCTATAGGTTATGGTGATAATTTTTAATTGGATCCTGTAGGTAACAGGAAGCCAGTGAAGGGAGTAGAGTAGAGGGGTGATATGGGTGCGCCTGTTTGATCTAGTAAGAAGCCTCGCAGCAGCGTTTTGAATGGATTGCAGGCGGTGAAGGACAGATTTATTGAGTGAGAAGAAAAGTGAATTGCAATAATCAATACGGGAGGAAATGAAGGCATGGATGAGCATCTCTAGTTCTGACTGAGAGACCACAGCCCTTAAAAGAGCGAACTTATAAGAGCGAGAAGATCTGCAAACGGAGGTCGGGATGGATGGTTGGGTCCTAAAACACAGGGCTGTCAAGCAGGGGAGTGGAGTTTGAGTCCCTGGCGAAGTTAAGGGTCTGTGTGTGTGTGTGTGTGTGTGTGTGTGTGTGTGTGTGTGTGTGCGCGCACGCGCGTTTACCTTCTCTGATAGCAGTGCAAGGTGCTCCCTCCTCGTGCTCCAGCCGAATCTCCTTTAACGCCACGAGGTTCTCTGTTAGTTTGCTTCGCCCTTTGAACACTGTGGCGTACGTCCCCTAAGAACAAACACACACACACACACACACACACACACACACACACACACACACACACACGCAGAGACACGCTCACACACAGACACGTTCACACACACAGACGCTCACACATGCAGAGACACGCACGCACACACAGACACACACACACAGACATGCACGCACACACACGCAGACACACAGACAGACACACACACACAGATGCGTGAATTCCTATAATACTTTATTCAATAAAGAGCTGTTTCTTAACTGCCAGCAGGTACAGTATTTCTTTTCATTTTTTTTCTATTAATAGCAATAGAATAATTTAGTTAGATAGTTAGTTAGTAAATGTATTGTCTCATCATCTTCCAAGGCACAAACATAAATTGTAACAGATAATGTATTCCAACTGACTAAATGAGGTTAAACGTTTTAACTAATTACCCATGAACAGCCTCATAACATTACATGGACGTAATGCAATCTCCTCAAACTCCTCCTCTGATTTTATCCATTCATTTAATGCATATTTATTTCTTTAGGATAGCATGACTATCCTTCATATATCCTAGCTTTGAACTGCTGACCATTCTTCAATCATTATGTAGTTGATTGTAGGTGTCTGAAGTGTATACCAACTACTCCAAGCTGAAAAGAGCAAAACCTTTTTAGATATTGAGGAAAGGAACAGTAATGAAGGAGGAACGTGTGTCATGGCAAATCACTGTCTTCCACTGCATATAAACCAAACTATGCCTTTGTGAAACACAGGTTATGATAATTGACTACAAATCAGTCGATCCCTCACCACTGCGGCTATCTGCTGACTGAGACCGAAGCAGACAGTTTCTGGGTCCTATTTTAACGATCTGAGGTCACGGCGTGAAGCGCCTGGTGCAGGTTTGTTTAGGGCGTGTCCAAATCCACTTTTGCTAGTTTGACGGCAGAAAAAAGGGTCTGTGTGCCGGGCGCATGGTTCAAAAGGGTTGTTCTTAGTGTCTTCATTAATCAGAGGTGTGTTTTGGGCGTAACATGCAATCAACCAATCAGAGATCATCTCCCATTCCCTTTAAAAGCCAGGCGCGTTTGGACCTTGGAGCATTGCTGTTATGATGGAGGATTAGCACCGTAATATTTTTATTTGTAATCTTCTGCATGTGTGTGTGCTGCTGTGCGTCCCTGTGTGTGTAACAAGCATAGTGTGCATGCCGTGCACGAGCCTCGGAGAATTTTACTAATGCTCTGTTAAAATAACAATGAAATGCTGCGTTGTTGACTTTAGACCAGGTTTTTGTTGGTCAATGGTGCCATCACTTCCCGCTGCCTCAAGATAGCAATACGCCCAGAATGCACCTGAACACACCTCCCTGTAAGACCAGCACGCCCAGAATGCACCTGAACACACCTCCCTGTAAGACCAGCACGCCCATGGGCCACAGATGGGTGCAGGTGCATTTGCTATTTAAACAACGTGGGCCCTGGACGGGAAATTAACAACTGCGTCGGTCTTAAACTAGCAAAGACTCTTGTGTTGGGCTTTGTGCTGCGCTGCGCCGGGTGCAATATAGGACCCTCTGTCTCTAAAACTGTTCTCAGATAAATGGTGTGGGATTTAGGTACATTGGCCGTGTCCTGCAGTCTTTAAAGCCCTCCTCATCCGCAGCACGACCATGCACTGTGGTCCAAGCACACATTTTGAATGCACTTTCTATTCTTATTATATAAGCTGCACCAGCCGATCACAACTAATGAAAGCAAATGACCACACTGGTATTCTGTAGTTTGTCATGTTTTGCTGATTTGTTACCCAGCTCAATTTTAACATGTACGAGTAATCATCATTATTCACATAAATAAAGAGATTCAAGAATTCACCAGAACGCAGGAAATAAAAAGGTGTTTGATGCTCAAAATGTCCTGGAGGAGGACCCCGAGACCTCCAGCTTGTTAAAATAAAACGTACGCTCTTGACCATCTAAAAAATGTTAAAAGGTGAATGTGTGTAGCCTGACAAGACCCTGGCTGCAAATGACATGTGCTGCCGCGAGGGCGCGTCTAGATTTCTAGGCCAGAATGTGTGAGTAATCTGTTGAGACATACCTCACCCAGTTTGCCGAGCTTCACGTATGTCTCCAGTTTCCCAAAGCCTATGTCAGACTAGAGGTATGAAGAATGAAAAAGACAGATTCATCTTATAGTGTTCATGGTTATGATTCTCTCCAATGATTGAACCAAAGAACAGTCAAAAGATAATTTTGCAAACATTAATTCATGTTTTCTAAAGTTAATTACAGTAAGCACAAATCTTTCTTTACTCTGAACAGACAGACAGACAGACAGATAGATGAGTATGTAGTAATATAAAGCACTAACCAGTGAAGCACGTCGAGACATGCGACTGGCAGGTTTGCAGAGCGGGGAGTTGTCACTCTCCAGCTGCAGTTTCTTGAGAAACTCAGGAGGCAGATGGATGTCCATGGGCAAAGACATGCGCTTACTGACGTCCTGCAGGATTGTGGGTGCAGAGATTAGCCACCTTTTTAAACTACTACACATCTTTAGTACTGACATTAACATTATTCATGGCCTAGCCTAACTAACAATCAAACCTCATGACATATGGCCACGAGCAGTCTTAAAGCGCTCATATTCTGCTCATTTTCAGGTTCATAATTGTATTTTGAGTTTGTACCAGAATAGGTTTACATGGTTTAATTTAATATTTTAGTTGTACTGCTCATTGCTGCAGCTCCTCTTTTCACCCTGTGTTCAGGTCTCTGTTTTAGCTCCAGAGTGAGACCTCTCACTGCTGTAACATCTTTGTTGGCAGTCGCACATGCTCAGTAGCTAGGTAAGACCACATGCTCAATAGCTAGGTAAGACCACATGCTCAGTAGCTAGGTAAGATCACATGCTCAGTAGCTAGGTAAGACCACATGCTCAGTAGCTAGGTAAGACCACATGCTCAGTAGCTAGGTAAGATCACATGCTCAGTAGCTAGGTAAGATCACATGCTCAGTAGCTAGGTAAGACCACATGCTCAGTAGCTAGGTAAGATCACATGCTCAGTAGCTAGGTAAGACCACATGCTCAGTAGCTAGGTAAGACCACATGCTCAGTAGCTAGGTAAGACCACATGCTCAGTAGCTAGGTAAGACCACATGCTCAGTAGCTAGGTAAGACCACATGCTCAGTAGCTAGGTAAGACCACATGCTCAGTAGCTAGATAAGATCACATGCTCAGTAGCTAGGTAAGATCACATGCTCAGTAGCTAGGTAAGACCACATGCTCAGTAGCTAGGTAAGACCACATGCTCAGTAGCTAGGTAAGACCACATGCTCAGTAGCTAGGTAAGACCACATGCTCAGTAGCTAGGTAAGACCACATGCTCAGTAGCTAGGTAAGATCACATGCTCAGTAGCTAGATAAGATCACATGCTCAGTAGCTAGGTAAGACAATCACGGAAGCGGCACGCTGACGGCTGCAAACCACACGCTTTCTACACAAAGAACACTGTTGAAGATCGGGGTGGTGATGGTGCAGTGGATATGACATGTGCCTTTGGTGTGGGAGATCTGGGTTCAATTCCCACTGCATCAACCAATGTGTCCCTGACCAAGACACTTAACCCCTAGTTGCTCCAGAGGTGTGCAATCTCTGACATGTAAAGCAATTGTAAGTTGCTTTGGATAAAAGTGTCAGCTAAATAACATGTAATGTCTAAGACACTGAAAGAACAGTCTTGTCTTCCTACAACACCACTTTTGTAAGTACTTTTAAAACCTGAACGACAACAACAAGAAGAGCGGAAGTGGCCCCGCTAGGACGCCAACGGAGCGGTGGATGTGGAACAGCGGCAGGAGAGGCCGACGCCAGCAGGCCCGGTTTCAGAGTATGGAACGTGAATTGAAACAGCAGCTGGGTGAGTCAGTTATAACACAGCACAAAGCCCTCTTAGGTAGGAAAGTATACACTCATCCAGCCCAGTTTAGGTCCATCCTCACGTTGAAATCAACACCCAAGGAAAAGGAGACGGGAGATTAATGTTAAGAGCTAAGTTAGCCTTTAGTAGCAGTGTGTCTTTGTTACACAAGCGTCAGGTTAGCTTGGCCTTGTAACATAAACTCGTTATCATTAGTGCACAGGCCCAGAACACCTCCACAGGTGTTGTTTCCATTATTTCTGATTGACTGGACCGTTGCTTAGGTTGCAGCTGAGTGGAGCTATGCTGAGAATGACTTGTCAGTCTGTTCACACCACACACAGTCCTGAGAAGAGGCTAATTGGTCAAAAGTGAAATAACCTGAGTTATTGTTCCATGGACGTGCATGGCCTTTAAATGTTAAGAAGTCATTAATTAAAAGGTGCAGTAGGTAAGCCTTATAAAACTAACTTTCTGTCATATTTGCTGACACTGACCCAATAGGGGCTTTCCGACCGGAGGGATTTCTGCAGTTCTTAGAACTAAACGTTCCTATAACACATTTTTCATCGTGTTCCAACAGGAAAAATTTGGGGATTTTTAAGTTCCTCTGGCCGCAGTAGCGTACTTTTTTAGCTCCTACTTCAGAGCAGGGTCTTTTCCCTTTTCCTAGTTGGACTTGATTGGTCGAACTTATAAGTCCCGCCCACTGCCAACTCTGAACTTGCAGACAGCAACAACCAACAACGGGACATTTTTATTTTCACCATCTCATTCATCATTAAATTCACTTCTGACAACGTTTTAGGCGAGAAATTAACTGTTTAGATTTTGAATATCGGCAGTCTTGTGTAAATTGATGCCGAATTGACAATTTGCTTCAAAGTTGAGGAGTTGAGGAGCTCCATGAAGTGAGGCGACAGCCAGCAGGCGCCTGCCCCGGCTGCTAGCTCGTCGCTGGGCCAGTCCTGCTCAGACACCTCGCTGTGAGCTGGAGGTCTCTCTGACCACACACACACACACACACACACACACACACACACACACACACACACACACACACACACACACACACACACACACACACACACACACACACACACACACACACACACACACACACACACACACACACACACACACAGCGCAGCAGGCAGGGCGGGGTCTGTTCCTCCTACCAGTCCCTATGGCCACTTGGCCAGTGGGAATGCAAACGGAAAAAAAGATTTTGGGGGAGAATAGTTCTTAGAACTGCTTAGAAGTGTACTTTTCCTCTAAAAAAATCCGGTCGGAAAGCACCTTATGTTCGAGTAAACTACATGAAGCAGGTCATTTAAAAATAAAATCCGGCTCCTCTGGCTCCACCTACAGCCTGGAGTGAGATTTTCAAAAATCCACCGCTCCCTGTTCAGATGCACCAATCAGGGCCAGGGGGGGTGTCTAACTGTTCAGATGCACCAATCAGGGCCTGGGGGGGTGTCTAACTGCGTGTCAATCACTGCTCATGCACACACATTCATTCTCCCTTGTGGGGGGAGGGGCTTAGGAGACCGGTTTGGGCTTTAACAGAAAGGGGGGAGGGACTGAGAAGTTGTTGATGTTCACATTTTTTGGCTAAGTCCTGGATCTTCACAATCCTACCTACACCACCTTTAATGAAGGGCTCCTTCATGACAGTTATAAGTCAAGTCTGGACTTGTAAATGTTAATGAGGTAATAGATCAATTTTGGTCTGAATGCTCTGTAGCTCTTTTCCAGAAGATAAGTGGTTGAACTGTCCATTGGATAAGTCGTCCTGATGAACTAGCAAACACGCTAGCTACAAGGACAATATTATAAACCAAAAAGAGATTTTTGACATCCTTGCAACCACAAAAAGTGTCTTTATTAATGGCTTACTGAGCTATACAGTATGAATTAACCAATTAAATACAGCAATTAGTTACACATTCTAAACCCTTTTATTAGAAAGAGGTACATACATTTCCTGTGCTTGTTGACTGAAGCTATCAAATTCTCTCAGCTCTCAGCCCTCTCACTGTTGCAACATTATTTCTGTCTTCACAACCTGAGCACTCACTTCCCTCTGGCATAGCATCACTTGACTGTCTGATATGAATGGTGTAGAGTACCAGACAGACTCAAAGTGAATCACATTCGCTCCACAGGGACTTTTGAACTCAGTCAAATTTCCAATAAAAAGTCTGGTGCATTGGGGAGGGCCAAAAGCGTCCGAAATGACTCATCTCATTGAGCTGGCATGGGTGGAAATGGAGAAATTACTCCTGGGGAACAGTTTAAAAACAGAAGAAAGAAATACTTGAGATCTATGTCAGACTGCTTTTAATGTGCACTTGAACCTTGACAGTTTCCTCTCAGTGCTTAATCTGCAACACATACATCACTGTGGAAGAAAAGCTTGGCAGCATGTGACTAGAGCATGAAAGGGAACTTTTCGTCTGTTAACTTTCAACGCGTTCTCATTCCGAACTCGTAAAATCAGGACGTTTGGACAGTGGCTGTCAGCGTCTGACGCGACATAAAAGGCGTCTTTCAGCGTGTTTGTGTAACGCACCGGGGAGAGCAGCAGTTAGAGAGGATTTAGAGAGGAGTATGTAAGGGAGAATTTCCACATGAGGAGGTTGGTTGGGGGGAGGATGGGTCAAAACACAGGACTTTCACCCAGGAGAGCGGGGTTCACGTCCCGCTTGTCACGCTTGCTATAGTCGCTTTTTGTCTTTCCTCCCACGTGTCACAGAACCGTACGCCCACCCACGACCTTTTCCTTAACATAACTGCGTCAAAAGGGACGGCGATAGTCCCAACCAAGAGCGTTTATTATAGCGCTAAAGGGACGGCAATAGTCCCGACCAAGCGTGTTTACTTAAAGCGCTAAAGGAGACTTTTAGCGTCAATAAGAACGACAAAGGCACCTGACCAAGCGTCCATATTTTATGAGATGAGTGTGAGAACGTGTTGTAACTTGACCCGTCATCAGTCATAATAACCCTGGTCCTCCTGCAGCTGCTCTTTAAACCTCTGCTACTTGCCTCCATGGAGAAACGTCTGTGCTGGGCCTTGCTGTGGAAGTGGAGGTGTGACGGAGACTGAGCTCCCGGTGTTGTTGGTTCAGGGCTCGAAGGACTGGCATCATGAGACGGAGGACACAGACGATCTGGAGTCAGGCCTGAAAGAGGAGAATCACAATCACGTAACAATCAATGGCATAGATTCTTCACTCTCTGGAAATCAACATGTCATAACTGGTTTATTGGAATCACATGATTTTATATATATATATATATATATATATATATATATATACATACACACACACACATTGCCGGTCAAAGTTTGGGGTCACTGACAGAATACCAGCTGAGATCATCAGTTTTCAGATTACATTATGTGCTTACATAATTGCAAAAGGGTTCTCCGATGTTTTCTCAGTTAGCCTTTTAAAATGATATCAGATTAGTAAACAGAAGGTGCCTTTGTAACATTGAATGAATGGTTGCTGATAATGGGCAATGTAGATATTGCATTAAAGATCAGCCACATCTGTCTGCAACAGTCGAGAAGCCTTTTGACATTATGTAAGCACATGATGTAATCTGAAAACTGCTGCCCTGATTAAAAAAACAATGCAACTTATCTCAGCTGGTATTCTGTCTATAATGGAGTGGAGGCCATGTATACTCAAATGCCCCAAATCTTTGAGGGTTTTAAAATAACTTCAACTTTTTGTAATTTCCCCTCAGTCTCTGACTGGACCGGCAAATCAATGGAGCAAAAGTTCTGTTAGGCGCTGACACACCGAGCCGATAATCGGCCGTCTGACAGTCTAGAGTCTCTCAAATCCTGCTTAGGGCCCCCAAAGGTCTAGGACCGGCCCTGGTAAGAGCTGATCTGACCTACGTTCACTCTGCTGTTTGACAGCGCGGCCTACAGTAAAGAGTCTCCGTGATAGGAGGTGTGTGTGTCAGAACGTGTTTCTATGATGGAAATTCAACAGTGTTCTATCAATTAAACACAGTTGTGTGTTTGGTCTACACACACACACACACACACACACACACACACACACACACACACACACACACACACACACACACACACACACACCAAGCTGCTGTTATATGAATGACAATAAAAAGATAAAGAAGGCAGACAGAGGCCAGGTGGTGCTCAGACCTGGCATTAACGTGCGTCTTGAGTGACCACTTGTGCTCGGATCTGTCTTCCTGCTCTGTATATCAAATAAATATGTACATAATTTGTTTTGAACCGGCTGGAGGCAGCGGTAGTAATATCTTTTTGTTAATTTGGGCATCTCTCTCTCTCTCTCTCTCCCCCCCCCCCCGGTGTCTAAACTCCATCGAGGGAGCATCTCATTCTCCTCACGGCTTCTCTACCCCTTCAACATGTTGACGTCACGATGGGTCTGATTGCTAAAGACTTTCTCATTTATCATCTGTTGCACGTATAAATACATAGAGCTACCTACAGTATCAGGCCGTAGCCCCACCCCACGTCACGCCTGATTAAATCAAACCCATACCGACTGGGTTTTACAGTCGCCTTAGCCGAGCTTGCGCGCGCAAAGGCATGGATACCCAAACCGAGCCCGACGGCCAGGCCGGGTTCGGACAGATATTTTGAAATTATGGTCTGGTTCGGGTCGGGCTCGGTCACTACCATTTTACAATGGTGCTGCGGCTCCTTTAAGAGAGCTCAGTGCGTGCATCTGTGTGTGTGTGTGTGTGTGTGTGTGTGTGTGTGTGTGTGTGTGTGTGTGTGTGTGTGTGTGTAAAGTGGGCAGAAGAGAGATAGAGAAAGAGGAAGCAGACGTGTAGATGCGACCGGAGCAGAGTTGATAAACTCCAGACTGAAAGCCAAGTTCATTCATCGTCTCACCAGAAACGGGATATACATGTACATGTGTCATTAGTATTCTCATACTAAAAAAATAGATTTTAACTGTGTCGGGCTCAGGTCGGGTTCGGTTACTGCTCTGTCAGACGCGGGCCGGGCAGAAAAATTCGGCCTTCCTGAAATTCAGCCTTGGTGCAGAATTCCAGCCACTAGAGCCAGTCCCACAATGAGCTTTCCTTAGGATGAGCCATTTCTGTGTCTGTAGCTTTAAATGCTATTGAGGAGGAAGGGGCAAGGTGGAGGGTGGGGGTGTGGCCTTGACCAACTGCCATGCTTTGCATGTTTGCAAGCCATGATGTCTCTCTCTCTCTCTCTCTCTCTCATGGGGGGGCCAAATTCTCTGGGCGGGCAAAGCAGAGAAAGGGGAGGTAACCTTTCCCCTTATGACCATAGGCAGGCTGGGGGAACGCATATTAATATTAAAAAACCTCAGTGACATTTTCATGCCATGGGACCTTTAACGATTAATCGATTATCAAAATAGTTGGCGATTATTTTTCTTCTTTCGCTTGACTAATCAATTAGTTGACGTATCGGTGCAGCTATAGTCTGAGCGATCGCATTTCAATGCATCCTCAACGCGTCTTGTGTGCGTTCACACCTGCACTGGAAGATGTTTATGCCAGGTCTGAACAGGGCCTCAGATTTTTTTTAAAAATGCCTGGATGAGTTTAACAGCGCTACAGAGAGGCTTCTAACAGGCCACTTTGTGGCCGATTGATTCGACAGTCTAAATGGGCTGGGGGGTTGAAATGACATTCTGTCTGCCAGTCATTTAAATATCACAGCTACAGCGCTCCTTTGATCTCCCGATGCTAATTAGGGTCAGTAAAGGCGACACTTACATGAGCGCACACAGTGCCTGATTGCTAAGATATGGATGGATGCTTGCTAGACATGTTATTATGAAAAACCCAATCCAATATCGTATGGCACATTTTTGTCATGTTTCCATCTGAAATTGTGGTTACAGTGATCGGCAAACAGGCTCAGAGTCTAGAAAGAAATAACCGTGGAAGTGTTTTGGGGAATAAGCTTCACAAATAATTGCAGAATTTTCCCCCTAGGCAATGTTTGAGGTACATTTTCATATTGACAGTTTTAGTTTAGATTAGTTTTAGTTTATTAAGGATCCCCGTTAGCTGACGCCTTGACGACCAGCTAGTCTTCCTGGGGTCCAACACTACATTTAGTCAAACAATATTAAAACATTTCATAACATATACAAAAAAATATATAATACATGCAACAATATCTGCCAAAAGCAAAAAATTACAAATTAAATGAAAACAATAACAAACCAAGCAAATAAAGAAATATCTTGAAAACAAAGTTATATATTACAATATATTACATTACTAACATTAAGGTGGCTTACATTGACAAAGACACACAATCAGAAACCTCATGATAAGTAATTTAAATGAAGGTAAGATTGGACTTTCTTTTTAAAATGGTCCTTTCCTGTAATAAAACGAATATTAATTAGGATTTTATTCCACAAAGAACTTGCTCTGTAAATACAAGTTATTTTCAAGTTATTGGATTTTGGTAACGGTAACATCATCTGCCCCCTACTGGCTCCTCTTGTTAAATAAGTATGGATATGTGAACTGTATGTTACGTTATCAAAAATAAATGGTGTCTGACTTTAAACAGAGTGACACACATTTTAGTCTTGCACTGCCAGACCTACTGTATGTCCCCAGCGCTGTAGCGATAGGTCTGCACAATCGTTGCTACGCTCCGAATGCAGCGACGGTGGCTCTGCAAAAAGCTCTCTGGAGGCAAACTTGTTTTGGTGGAACATTTGCACATGGCAAAAGAAAATGCTACAAAATGTTGTAGTTGTTCACACAATACAGTAACTAGAGCTTAGATCAGGCCCAAAAAGAAAAAAGAAAAAAATCAAGCCTGACCCTACCCGAGCCCGTGCACGTTGTGTCCGAGCCCAAAACATTAACTGTAATTATACAGTACACATAGACCATTTTTTAATACGTGGGCCGTTATTACTGACGTTCTCAACTACAATTCAGAGTTGTTTGAACTACAGAAATCTGTTTAGAAGGGTATGCTTGGAGAAGTAACAAAAGAGGACATTGAAGGCTGACTGTCATCTTTTCTGCCATGGCGAGCCTGCGTCATGTGTCTGTTCATCGTCCACGTTTTTTTTGCTGGTCTGGACTTGATCCGTTGTGGAGCAACTATACTCGAACCAGAGCTGTTCGGACCAATCAGATTCTCAGGGCGGGCTTTATACGATGATGGACAGATGATCAACAGTAATGTAATCAACCACGTCACCAAAGAGCGCTTGGGTTGAATTTGTTTACAACAAAGATGGCTGCCATCGCGTCTGTTATAGAAGATATCGATAGCGCATTCATTTTAAAAGAGGAACGGAGAACCGTGATCATGTATGTATACACATTGGCACACCCGTCCACAATACGGAAACTGACGCCTCTGGCTCTGTCGAAGCCTGCCTTTGACTTGCAGCTTCTATGACGTCCGTCTCCGTTGCTCTGATTGGTTGGAGGTCTAGCCGTTGCTCCGATTGGTTGGAGGTCTAGCCGTTGCTCTGATTGGTTGGAGGTCTAGCCGTTGCTCCGATTGGTTGGAGGTCTAGCCGTTGCTCTGCTTGGTTGGAGGTCTATCCGTTGCTCTGATTGGTTGTAGGTCTATCCGATTGAGTGCAGAGGAATTTTCTTTCCTGTCGGTTGAAACATGCTCCATAATCACAGCCCAGTGGAGCAGAATCAGACTCATATTCTGACTAGAGTTTGAGTATGACCACGTCATACTCGGCATTGACATTATGCATTCCCTAGCCCCTTACCCTAACCTTAACCATCACAACTAAATGCCTAACCTTAACCCTTACCCTCACCCTAACCATAACCTAATTCTAACCCTAATCCTAAAACCAAGTCTTAACCCTCAAACAGACCTTTAACCTTGTGGGGTCCAGCAATTTGGCTCCTAAAAGCTGTGCAGACCCCACAAGTATACTGTATTCCCCGGTTTTTGGACCCCACGAATATAGTTAAAGACACACACACACACACACACACACACACACACACACACACACACACACGGTTTTGCAGGACAGGATTTTTTTGGGGGGCAGTCACGTGATTGGGATGTGACGGGAGTATTATCGTGGGGTCCGGATGGGATGGGAGCGACCATTGATTCCCGTGTCACCCTCTAATTCCGAATCATATCAATTGAAAAATCAATATCTTTGCCGTGGTACAGTAGTTGAGTTTAGCCAGAAAACGTGAGAGTCATCCGGCGATGACGGTTAAGTTTAGGCACCAAAACGACTAGTTAAGTTTAGGAAAAAGACCGTGATTAAAACACATTTTGTTTTCGCCGCAAAGTGAACTCCGCTCTCCGGCTTGAAAGCGTTGCGTTTTACGTTGACTCCACGTTGTGCTGTGTCACGTTGAGATTATTTTCCATTGGATATTGAAGTTCATAAATCCGTGTTTTGGCATGACTAGCCATGGTGTTGAAAGGGGAATTTAAATCTTGCATGTTTTATTTTGTCGTGCATGATCAAAAAAGATGCTCTCCCCCTCTCGCACCCTGCTAGGAGGCATATTCCGCTTATAACATTTTATATAACATTTATAAGATAGCTCTGCATTTCTTGCCAACAATGAGATTAGACGATTGATGCCACACTAGAGCTTAGTCTGTTTACTCAAAACAGGCGGAAGCAGCTAGCCTGGCTCTCTCCAAAGATACAGATCCACCTACCTGCACTCGCTAAATAACATGTCTGGCTTGTTTAATCCGTACACAAACAGAACAGTTAAAATGATAATCAACTCTGCAATCAAGCTATTCATCATATTTTTGAAAATGTCCAATATCAAACCTTGATGAAAAATGCTGTGCATACTAAACAAGACATGTAGTCTTAAGCCATGCTAGTAAGTGGTATAACATACAGCAACATGGCATTATGACTTCGCGTAAACGTACACGGCAACTTTCTTAAGCCAAGTGGCGTGTTATCTGTACGCTTTTTCAGCTATCCAAGTGTATGTCTTCGCTGTATGGTGCGGGCGTACACATATACGCCACTTGGCGTGTTATCGTGAGAAGAGAAGTACGGTTGAGTTTAGGAAACGTCACATGCGGTCACACGCGGGACCCGATCCCCGGTCTCCTGGGTGAAAGTCCTGCGTTTGATCCGTCCTCCCCCCCGACCAAGATCCCTACGCATTTTCTCCCTTTCATTCTACTCGCTACGGCGTCAATTCCCACGCAATCGCAAGGTAATGTAAGTCAATGGAGGCCAAACGGCGTTGATAAACACGCTACAAAGCGAGTGCACGTCTTGATAACACGCCAATAATGGCGTACGAATTGGCGTGTCATACATACGCCACTTCATGAGATCAGTCTGCATATAGCCTGCCACACCCTTAATATTCACCAGAAAATGTCAGAAGTCTAAACAGCAGTATATGCTGTGCATCGCGCTGTAGGAGCATGACATAAACCCTCACATGTGAGAGAGGAGAGGAAGATGGAAAAAATAAATGAGGAGGAAAATCTTCGAGAGGAGAGTAAACATCTGCTGGGTTTGGGTCAAACGCTTGGCCTACTTTCTACTTCACTCAGCTCTTTATCTCCATTTCTTTGTCCTCTTCCTCGCTCTCTCTGTCTGGTTACCTCTTTCCTGACATTTAAGAGTAGACAGTGTACTTTGAGGGGTTAAACTACATATCCAGCTGCTTCTCTCTTCACACAGGAGGCAGAGGCTTTAGTTCAACAAGTCCTCCAAACCATATGAGACTTGGGGTCCTATCTTATACCGGCGTAGCACAAAGCCCGACGCAAGTGTCTTTGCTAGTTTAAGACCGACACAGTTGTTAATTTCCCATCCAGCGCCCACGCTTCAATGGCAAATGCACCTGCGCCCATATGTGGCCCATGGGCATGCTGGTCTTACAGGGAGGTGTGTTCAGGTGCACTCTGGGCATGCTGGTCTTACAGGGAGGTGTGTTCAGGTGCATGCTGGGCGTACTGGTCTTACTGGGAGGTGTGTTCAGGGGCATTCTGGGTGTGCTGGTCTTACAGGGAGGTGTGTTCAGGAGCATTCTGGGCGTGCTGGTCTTACTGGGAGGTGTGTTCAGGTGCATTCTGGGCGTGCAGGTCTTACTGGGAGGTGTGTTCAGGAGCATTCTGGGCGTACTGGTCTTACAGGGAGGTGTGTTCCGGTGCATTCTGGGCGTACTGGTCTTACTGGGAGGTGTGTTCAGGGGCATTCTGGGTGTGCTGGTCTTACTGGGAGGTGTGTTCAGGTGTATTCTGGGCGTATTGCTATCTTGAGGAAGCGGGAAGTGATTGGGCCAGCAGCACACACATTTACGGTGCAAATCCTCCATCATAACAGCAATGCTCCAAGGTCCAAACGCGCCTGGCTTTTAAAGGGAATGGGAGATGATCTCTGATTGGTTGATTGCATGTTACGCCCAGAACACACCTCTGATTAATGAAGACACTAAGTCCAACCCTTTAGAACCATGACCCGGCACACGGACCCTTTTTTCCACCGTCAAACTAGCAAAAGTGGATTTGGACACGCCCTAAACATTCAAATAAGGCGTCCAGTATTTGGATCAAGCCTTTCATTCACCATAAAGAACTCATCTTAACCCAGTAAGTTTATAAGAGAGACTTGCAGTCACTCTGAGAGTCCTGGCATCACGTTACCCTCGAGCTCGTCCATGCTTCCTGTTTCCACTGTCGCGCACCGCTGAAAAAAAAATAAAATAGAGTGGTGCACGCCCTCTGGACACACACTTAAAATCCCGGCGCACCAGCGAGATCTACGTCATTTTGACGTCACATTGGCGCGCGCCAGCTCGGCTACGACGACTGTCAAACAGCCTTTACACATCTTTACCTTTCTTGCTTTCCACTTGATTCACTTCTCTCCTTCTATTGACTTGTATGCATTAAATATAAATATGAAGCATCACATCTACGCTTTATTTCCCACCTTAAAGCAAAGCATGAAGCATGAACAACAACGTACAGTGATGATATCCTGATGAAAGCTCTGAGATCTAAAGAGGTGCATAATGTTTTCACGCAATTCATTGTTATTCCATCTCTTTGTACTATCTTCACAATCAAACTCTGCATACATACATACATACATACATACATACATACATACACACACACATACATACATACATACATAACGCAGAGACACTTGAATACGTAATTCTGAATGCATTTAGTTCCTTTGCATTATCTACCCCTACTTATCCCACCATAACCCTAGTTTCTCTTTAAAACATGCTGATCCTCTGTGGCTAAGCTCCGGTCATGGTACCAGTCATAGCTGGAAAAGCCCTGGGTAATCTGTGAGGGTCCGCTACAGACACGGACAGAAGGAAGGAAGGCTTTTGTGTTTGGTATTAAAAACCAGAATAAGATTGCAGTTTGTGCTCTATTAATAGACATGAGCTGTTCATTCATACATGGACCAAAAGCCACTAGGAAGTAGAGGAGCTCAGGCTTCAGGACTTCAGAACATGCTTAATTAACCAAAGGTTTATTACGCCCACCGAGGAGGCCGTGTCTTTGGCTCAGTTGATCTGTTCTTTTCGTCTGTAAGCAGGATTATGGAATAGCCTCTGCCCTGATTTTCTGGGAACTTGGTGGAAGGGTGTAGCATGAACCAAGGAAGCACCAATTACATTTTGGAGAGGATCCGATTCACGGGGCGGATACAACCGTTTTTCACAGGCATTAGTAACCAGTGGTGCGGTCTGACTTTTCCACTAGATGGGGCTTCGGCTTTATCAGTAGCTCTGTGTATTTTGGCTGTCTGTTTGCTAACGTTTGCGGGTGCGACCTGGGACGCCGCAAACAGACTCTCTCTGGCGACGTTTAGATGATGAGTTTCATTTTTGTGAGTTTGTGTAATTGATTATCACTTTATACAGTCATGTGAACAAATTAGGACACCTATGCTAAAGTTGACTAAAAAGAGGAATAATCATCTTTAGGAAATTGATCTTAATGCCCTAATTAAAATAAGTCAGTCCACCACTATGTTAAATTCCCATAGAGGCAGGCAGACTTTTATTTTGAAAGGCCAGTTATTTCATGGATCCAGGATACTATGCATCCTGATAAAGTTCCCTTGGCCCCCACATCATCACATCCCCTTCACCATACCCCCACATCATCACATCCCCTTCACCATACCCCCCACATCATCACATCCCCTTCACCATACCCCCCACATCATCACATCCCCTTCACCATACCCCCCACATCATCACATCCCCTTCACCATACCCCCCACATCATCACATCCCCTTCACCATACCCCCCCATCATCACATACCCTTCACCGTACCCCCCCATCATCACATCCCCTTCACCATACCCCCCACATCATCACATCCCCTTCACCATACCCCCCCATCATCACATCCCCTTCACCATACCCTCACATCATCACATCCCCTTCACCATACCCCCACATCATCACATCCCCTTCACCATACCCCCACATCATCACATCCCCTTCACCATACCCCCACATCATCACATCCCCTTCACCATACCCCCCACATCATCACATCCCCTTCACCATACCTAGAGATTGGCATGGTTTTATTTCAGTTAGTCTAATGGCTGGTTTGATTTCAATTCAATTCAATTTTATTTATAGTGTCAAATCATAACAGGAATTATCTCAAAACATGATGTTTGTTTGTTTGTTTGTTTGTGTGTTTTATGGAAAGTACCCCATGCCAATCTCTAGGTACGGTGAAGGGGATGTGATGATGTGGGGGTACGGTGAAGGGGATGTGATGATGGGGGGGTATGGTGAAGGGGATGTGATGATGTGGGGGTATGGTGAAGGGGATGTGATGATGTGGGGGTATGGTGAAGGGGATGTGATGATGTGGGGGTATGGTGAAGGGGATGTGATGATGTGGGGGTATGGTGAAGGGGATGTGATGATGTGGGGTATGGTGAAGGGGATGTGATGATGGGGGGGTATGGTGAAGGGGATGTGATGATGTGGGGGTATGGTGAAGGGGATGTGATGATGGGGGGGTATGGTGAAGGGGATGTGATGATGGGGGGGTATGGTGAAGGGGATGTGATGATGTGGGGACCAAGGGAACTTTATCAGGATGCATAGTATCCTGGATCCATGAAATAACTGGTCTTTCAAAATAAAAGCCTGCCTGCCTCTATGGGAATCTAACATAGGGGTGGACTGACTTATGCCGCCTGTATTTTAAGGAAGAACATTTATTTATTTACGATACATTATTCATTCACAAAGAAAATTGGTGTCCTTAAAGATTGGATTTTTCCTCATATTTTTAATTAAGGCATTAAGATCACTTTCCAAAAGATGATTTTTTTGTTCCTCTTTTTAGTCAACTTTAGCATGGGTATATATCTCTATATAGATCGATCGATAGATAGATAGATAGATAGATAGATAGATAGATAGATATCACTTTTTGACTGGCCAGATGGCGGGGAGCGGAAAAACCAACTGCTAAAGTTAGTTGTTCAAAACCTTTTTTAGTGAACTGTGTGAACACAAACATTGTTGTCAATTCTTTCGTTAGCGTTTTAAAAATAGCTATTTTGATGCGATCATATTAGTGCCCCTAGCACTCCCATTCAAAAGGCCATTTGACCGAAAACAAGAATACGGTCCATCTTATCTAAAGTTTGACTCGAGTACATTCACAAAAAGACCCTAGGTTGCATTTTGGCGAGAGCTACGCTTTAAGGAGTATATCTTTGAGTTATGTGAGGAAAATGGGGCTTCTTACCTTGAGTGTGCCGTATGTTGAACTGGTTAATCTGCTCAGTGAACTCGTTCTCCTCAATGGTCTCAGTGCGAGGAACAGATAGAGAGAAACGCCTCTTAAAGTTCTTCATCTTGTTCATGTTGCTGAGGAATATACTCTGGGATAGAAAAAAAAGAGACAAAGAGAGAGAGAGTGACATACACCAAAACATATACAATCAATATTCCAATCCATTGATGAATACAGTTCATGCATCAACAGTCTTTGATGCTTTTCATCATCAAACTAAAGGTCCCATGGCATGAAAATGTCACTTTATGAGGCACCAAACTATTTATGCTCTTTCATTTCTACAGTCGAGGCAAAAGATACCTGTATAGATATATATGAGGCGTCCTTTTCGCCCGTCTCCCAGCGTGTGAGGCGTCCTTTCCCCGTAGGGTATTTCGTGCTGGCCACCACAAAAAAATGAGAAAAACATCCCCGTGAACACGTATCTATATATGTGTGAGATATGCACAAACGCCTGGGAGTTCAGGGGAAAAAAATCAAGGCATTCTCAGAGCCAGAGAGCGTGGGTGGCAGCCATAAATTGAACAGCGAGTGGAGGCAGCTGCTCAAAAGGTTGACGGGGGATGCAAATAATCCCCAGATCAGTACAGAGAAAAGGTGGATTTCTAATTATGAAAAGGAGAAGCCCTTTTAGAAAATCAATCAAATTCAGCTCATGTGACTCTTTGATGGATGGGAAATACGCTTCTGGTTGAAGAAAAGAGAAAAGCAACAGCCACAGCAGAAATGTCAACCTTTTTAATGCTGTTAATAGCACACAATCATGTTCAACGAGCAGCTGAAGCAGCAACTGAGATCTTGGCTTCATATTTCTAGAGCTGGAAAATGCTTTTGGCCCACTAGTGTGCAATTTCATCAGTCAGTAAAGGTGCAATTACCATCTATTTCGAACACATACAGATATCTTAGCAGCCATCATTTGCTGCAGCGTGGTAGGAGCTTTCTTCCAGCTCACAGAATTCCGTGAAATGATCACGAACTGTTAACGCATTATGTCGTGGTGGGACAGAATGTGTGAAAATTCCGTGTGGCCACCACGGAAAACAATGCCAATTTAAAGTGGCCATATTCTGCTCATTTTCAGGTTCATAATTGTATTTTGAGGTTGTACCAGAATAGGTTTACATGGTTTAATTTTCAAAAGACACCATATTTTAGTTGTACTGCTCATTGCTGCAGCTCCTCTTTTCTTACGCTGTCAGGTCTCTGTTTTAGCTCCAGAGTGAGACCTCTTAGCTTCTGTAACATCTCTGTTGTCAGTCGCATATGCTCAGTAGCTAGGTAAGACCACATGCTCAGTAGCTAGGTAAGACCACATGCTCAGTAGCTAGGTAGACCACATGCTCAGTAGCTAGGTAAGACCACATGATCAGTAGCTAGGTAAGATCACATGCTCAGTAGCTAGGTAAGACCACATGCTCAGTAGCTAGGTAAGACCACATGCTCAGTAGCTAGGTAAGGACTACATGAGCTAGCTAGCTGTTCCTCCAACTTCAGTAGAACAAGGCAGGATTAGCCGGGAGACTTCTTCTAAACGAGGGCGCACTTCCAACTTTGTGGTGAATACCTGCAGAACAGGGACATGGAAGTAGTTCTTTTGGAGATTAGGGTGAACTAGTGTGTGTTGTAGCAGTGTTTTTCCATTGAGAAAGAGCTAGCATGCTAACGGTTAGCCCCCTAGGCCCCTCGTCTCAGCATGTAAGGCCGAAAATCCGCATAAGGAGGTTGGTTGGGGGGGAGGATGGGTCAAACACAGGACTTTCACCCAGGAGACCGGGAATCGGGTCCCGCATGTCACGTTTCCTAAAGTCACTTTCTTCTTTTCCTAAACCCAACCGTCCGGTTCTTCTCGCGTGTCACGGAACCGTAAGTCCACCCACGACCTTTCCCTTAACCAGGCCCTCCAGGATTTTGTGATGTCGCGATCGCGCCAATTCAACCAATCACCGCGAATTTGGTGCGACTCGCAATTTTGACCAACTTTTCCACATATTTGACCAATAACCTGAAGTTTCCCGCGACTTCAACCAATCCCAGCAGTCCCCCGTGCACTCTGAGAGCCAATGACCAAGCGGGAGTGAGAACGGGTTGATCATTTCCTTGTTTTTGATGAAGACGAGACGTGTGTGACAGACTCGAACATCTCACATTTACCAACAAAACGTACAGCGAAAGACCGTGCAAAACATTTCAGACCGTCCTGCCAACCTGTAAACATTTTAACATCAAAGTTCGCTGTGACGTTTTTTTCTCTCTGAAGTCGCTAAAGCTGCTGCTGTTTCAATCGGCTCTCTGTAGCGGGCGGGGCTGCTGCTCAGTTCCCCTCGCGACACACACACACACACACACACACACACACACACACACACACACACACACACACACACACACACACACACACACACACACACACACACACACACACACACACACACACACACGAAAAACCGGAGATGAGACGACACGATGACCTAAATTGAGGACAGCTACACTTGTTATTGTAAGTGCAATGATAAGTTAAAGTCCAATAAGTGCTTTATCAAACCGTATGAATGTGTCCCAGGCCAGGTTAGTGTGTGTGTGTGTGTGTGTGTGTGTGTGTTCTTGTTTAACTGTATTCGTGGGGTCCAAAAACCGGGAGTCCAGTATACTTGTGGGGTCCGACCAGCTTTGTGGGGCCAAAATGCTGGAGCCCACAAGGTTAAAGGTCTGTTTGAGGGTTAAGACTTGGTTTTAGGATTAGGGTTAGAATTAGGTTATGGTTAGGGTGAGGGTAAGGGTTAAGGTTAGGCATCTAGTGGTGATGGGTAAGGTTAGGGTAAGGGTGTGTGTGTGTGTCCCTGGCCAGGTTAGGAAATTAACTAACAATGTAAAGATCAAAAAGCCTTGACACATATGTTCAAATTTGATTCATTCAATAAATTATTATTTTTTGTCTTAAATCCACCAGCCATTTTCATATTCTACCAACATTTGCAGCATCCTGAGCCTTTTTGGTTACTAGGAAAACTTTTTATTTTTAAAGAACTATACCAAAATAAATCGTAACATTTTTTGCAACTTTCACTGTCTCCCGCAACTTCATTGCAACAAACATACAAAAGACATCGCAACTTTTATTGCAAATTTTTTCAAAAGCTCCCGCGAAATCAGGCATTTTGGGTCGCAAAAATCTCAAAAAAGGCCGCGAAATCCTGGAGGGACTGCTTAACTTAAAGGGCCGTGTTCATTTCACAGAATTCTTCCGTGGACATCACGGAATTTTTCCGTGAAACTGCCACAGATTTTGAGTTAAGGGCCGTGTTCATTTCACGAAATTCTGTGAGATCAGGTTGTCCAGCTCAATGTGGATATTAAGACAGTGACACTATATGATAACATTGTCATTTGTCTGACAATCAGTTGACTGTCAGACAAAATCCACAATATCATAGAGAAGCCTATACGTTTAGGGAACTGGTGATCAGATAAAGTAGATCTGTATAGAGTGGCCTGCCTCTCTAAGTTATGCTATTACAGTTCTAGACTACGGGGGTAGTTCCTCCTTCCTGTGACACACCGAGCTGCTCTCTCCTCTATCTTTCCATTTGTTTCCATTTGTGTGCATCCATGCCCCAGAAATGCTTGTTACTAACCTAGCTCTGGGGAGTTTACTCCCCGGAGTCCTTATGTTTCTTTCCTGCCCAGAATGTTCCCTTTGATTAGGGTGGCACCACGATCTTGGTTGGAGCTGTCACTGTGGCCCTACGCTCTGCGATGCTCTGCAGTGTCCGGCTGCGTCTTACTGCGTCCTGCTACGTCCACCCATGCTCTGCTGTGCCACGCTACATCCTGTAACGCCCTGCAGTGCCCTGCTATGCCATGAACTACTACGACTACCATTTCTAGTCATAGTTCCATTATCGTTGTGACTATTATTGCCACTGTTCATCACACCCCCATCCGGCACTGTCAGACACTGCCTACCAAGAGCCTGGGTCTGTCCCAGGTTTCTTCCTAAAAGGGAGTTCTTCCTCGCCACTGTCGCATTAGCCTCCGCTAATGATCGCTCTTGGGGGGAATTACTAGAATTGTTGGGTCTTTGAGTGTGGTCTAGACCCACTATCTGTAAAGTGTCTCGAGATAACGCTTGTTATGATTTGATACTATAAATAAATTGAAAATTGAAACTGAAAAGGAATAAATGGAGGAGGAAAGAGACAAATCCGCACCACTAGGCTTGCTAAAGTGCCGCTGTGTTTGTGTTTGTGGTTGCGGCTCATGTTTTCCTCTTTGAGAATTCGTCAGGCAGCATTTGTGAAAGCAGACTTCCCCAGAGCCTCAGCAGGGGAGAGCTATATACATACAAGAGTACAACAGAACAAAAGTACACTGTAGTTGACACTGTGGTCTAAAGCAGACATGTAATCCACTCAAGCAAATTGGCGTCTGCATTGAAAAACAACAGTACAAAGACCTCTTTGTGTCACAAGCTGAGTATCAGCGCTGGGTCCTTTTACTAGTTTGAGATTTTCGTGTTCATTGTTGACGTGGACCAAAAATGACCTCAACTCTTTTGTTCCAGCATCTTTCTACTGATGTTATGTTGTATTTTCTATTCATTGCTCTCAGTCGGTAAGTGTTATTATTTCTGGGTTTATAATTTGATACCATACCATGATATTGATATATTTTATGACTTGATCATTTTTCCTGGAAAACATTTTACACAAGAAAATACATACAGGAGACAAGTTCTCCAAACTATTCGACGACATGGGCCGTGGGTTCCTACCCTCTACTACGACCCGCAGGAGGCTTTCATAAAATACAACCTCATATCTAACCCAGAGAACGTTGGTCGCCGTTTTAAAACGTAAAAGGTTGTATATATTTTAAATAATTTGTTCTTATATTCTATCCGATTTGTCTATCCTTTTTTGGGATCAATATCTATCTGCTTCTTTTTAGCCGGCTCAGCCATGACGATAGTGTGAAGAACTCCATCTCTACCTTGTTAGCCGGGTCCTGATTGGCCGTATGTGTGCAGTGCCGTGAAGCAATTGATTACACGGCGAGACCTGATATCACGCCATACTTCCTGACGCTGAGGCCGCCGGCTCGCCGGCCCAAAGTTGCGAGGGTGGTTATTCAGCTCACAGGCGCTGGGGGGGAGCGAGACGACCACCATTCAACCCGAAAAAAGTCATATAACCACTCCAATGACTCCGTAGCTGTTCAGTTAAGGTCAATTAAGCTAAAAAAAAACCTGCATAAGTTCCCTTGAAGTTGTGAATGGTCGTAGTTTGGTCATGTTTAGGCTCCAAAACTACTCAGTTAAAGGGTAACTACTGTTTTTTCCACCTGGACCCTATTTTTCTAGAGATGCACCGATTACAACTTTCTAGGCCGATTCCGATGTTCTTTGAGTTAGGCCAGCTGATACCGATTTTAGCCGATTCTGATTTCATTTTTTCTAACCACTTTACAGCACACACATATTTATTTTCTATCTTTTCTTTAATAGAACATGTTTTGAACAGATAATGGATCACTATGAAATAGAACTATATGAATGACTCCTGGTGTGGGACATTCACACACATCTAAAGGTCAATGTTAGAACCATTTCCTTCTCTTCACGTCCAATATCAACTAAAGAAATGTGATTTGGGTTGTTGGTGTGGTCCCTCCACGCCCTACTCTTTCCTTGCAGCTGTTGCATATTGCAAACTTGTTATCTTCTGCACACACGCTGAAGAACCCCAAACAGCTGACATGTTGCAGGTTAATTCACCAGGTTCCTACATGTGGGAGAATAGCGCCGACACGCCTTCACACCGCGAGCGGGTACACGCCACACACGGCGGAGAAGTTGAGAGAAAGGAAGAAGAGAGCGTGCTGTGGCGTCCGTGTGTGCGTGCGTCCTTGAGAACTGTAACTGGTAGAACTTATGTTGGCAGTTAATTGGAGCGTTGACCGGCATGAGATCAGCATATGTCAGACTGACCTGCCGGTCGCCGGTCATGGCCGAGCACGTGAAAACCGGCCAATCCCGGTCACCGGCCGCTCTATCGGTGCATCTCTACTGTCCAGCCAAGTTTGATCAAAATACGTTTTGTTATGAAAAATATTCAAATGTATGTTAAAAAAAAAGAAATAGTAACAGAACTAGTTAATTATTATCGAAACGGTTTAAACCATAGAATAAGGATCAAACAATTAGGAAGCCTTGGAACGTAGGTGGTTGCTATGGTAACAACAGGCACACTCTCCGGGCCCATCAGCGAGAGAGGAGTGTGTTTGAGTTGTTGATGGTTGACCATGTTGTAGACAGTGCTGCTATTGCCGTTGTAATGCAGTATGTGTTGGAAGATAAAATTATTGCTGTTTTTTTCAGTTTGTCCTTATTGCTACTTCTACGTCTTTTTGAAAATGGCCCACTCACTTTTGTACTGGCCCGCCCAAAATACTATGTATGCCATAGACAGTATATATAATGGACCAACAGGTCCCGTGTCTCTGGACGGAGACCAGTGAAGGATGTTAGAAGCTCTTTTCCGGTGATGGCTGAGCGTTACTGAGCAGCCTCCAACTGAGCTTGAAGACGTAGATGTGACGTGAGCAACCTGTCTGAAAGTTGGAAGTCTTCTGGTAGCTGTGCCAAGAGAAATCTCAATCATTCCCAATCTAGCAGAGACGGAGAGCGTAGGTATATGTAAGGAGATAACATAGGCACAGGCTAATTACTGATCACTAACATGATAGTTAACATTAGTAATTACACTTAAACAGCTAATGGAAGTCCAAACTGCCTGAGAGCTTCTCCTGTACTATACGGTAATTCCTCTACTATGAGACAGTAAGTCTCGTGGTTATGACCCAATCGTTAGCCTATTTTTATAAAAACGTCTGCTACGGAGCCATAACGTGAGCTACAAGGTAATGGAGCCTTTTATACATTGTCGTGTTTCTTTAGAAATAAACAACGGACAAATAGAGTCTTTAAACGCTTCAGATGTAAAGTTATTCTCTGTCAAAGTGACGTCAGAATGAATGGCAGTCAATGGGATGCTAACGGGAGGTGATGGCTTGGTAGCATCAGAATGGCGCCATAGGAGGTACATGTTCCGAGGAGAAGCTGACCCCCTTGGTTTCTGCCTACGCCACGTTTATAAATGAGACCCCAGAGCAGTTCAGTGGTTGTTGCTTCTGCAGGGTTGAGAAATACGTTTGATTCAGCAAAAGGCTGTATGCCAGTGGTCCAGTGACCCATGTCAGCTTCGGCTAAATGAATATATACATCTCCCCTCATTCAGAACAGGGCCAGCTGATGGAAAAGCTTCGGAGTAGAGCCCTGCGCGGGACTGTTTTCTTCATCCCACTCCCGGCGAATTTCTGACCATTACCGCCCGCACCATGTGTGTTACACTCCCGCCCGCTCCCGCAATGTGTATGTCCACTCCCGCACAATAATAGAGATGCACTGATGTTGTGTCTTCTCCCGTCCACCATGAGAAAACACGTCATTTTATAGTTCAATAAGGAGAAGATGCAGGCAAAGAAGCCAGGTGGTAGCTGCTGTTAGACGGGGAGGAAGGAGCAGAGGATGAGGGAGAGAGGAGAGGGAGAGAGGGGGAGGAAGGAGCCGAGGATGAAGGAGAGAGGAGATGGAGAGAGGGGGAGGAAGGAGCAGAGGATGAGGGAGAGAGGAAAGGGAGAGAGGGGGATGAAGGAGCCGAGGATGAGGGAGAGAGGAGATGGAGAGAGGGGGAGGAAGGAGCCGAGGATGAGGGAGAGAGGGGGAGGAAGGAGCCGAGGATGAGGGAGAGAGGAGATGGAGAGACGGGGAGGAAGGAGCCGAGGATGAGGGAGAGAGGAGAGGGAGAGGGGGGAGGAAGGAGCCGAGGATGAGGGAGAGAGGAGAGGGGGAGAGGGGGGAGGAAGGAGCCGAGGATGAGGGAGAGAGGAGAGGGGAAGAGGGGGGAGGAAGGAGCCGAGGATGAGGGAGAGAGGAGAGGGGGAGAGGGGGGAGGAAGGAGCCGAGGATGAGGGAGAGAGGAGAGGGGGAGAGGGGGGAGGAAGGAGCCGAGGATGAGGGAGCGGGCGGACGGTGGACAGAGCTCCCCCATCCTGGGAGGCTCAGACACGCTGGTGTCTGCTCATAGATGGGCTATACAGTATATACCCAGTCAGTATATATGTATATCCTACAGTAGCCTATATATACATACTCAGTCAGTATATATGTATATCCTACAGTAGCCTATATATACATACTCAGTCAGTATATATATATATATATATATATATATATATATATATATATATATATATATATATATATATATATATATATATATATATCCAGTCAGTGTATATGTATATCTATGGTTTCTGCTGGTGGGGGGGGGGATTCCAGGCTACATCCCGATCCTGCAGTGTTTTTTTTAGCCGCCCGCTCCCGCGAGATTTGCGTTGGGTCCCGCGGGATCCGGCGGGACCCAATCCCAATGAGGCCTTCTACTTCGGAGCTTGTTTAGATGGGCTTCATTGTTTTATACAAGTCAGTGGGCACCGTCAACAGAATAATCTCTCTCGATAGATCTATCTATCTATCTATCTATCTATCTATCTATCTATCTATCTATCTATATATCTATCTATCTATCTATACAGGCATGGAGATACACATCTATGTGCACATATAAAAACCCCAGGCAAATATTTTTTTTCCTCCATCATTTGTTGAAATTGAATGACCCTTTGAGGCCGTTATAAAGAAGCTCTGGCACAGCGTCAGGGCAGACGGTAAGCCCGCTAACAGCTCCATCCAACCGCTGTGTTTCTCCAGTGAAATCTGGCATGACAACTTCCTGTTTCTGACAGCCCAATGGGCTGCCAACACAAGCTGTGATCTCTAGGAGGGTCAAGAGGGAGGGGGGAAACGACAGAGAGCAACTAAATGAAACGGAAAGATAGAGAGAAAAAATAAAGAAAGGTACATTGCAGGACGTTCTGCTAGTTCTAGATCCAACATGCAAGAGAAGATGAAAAAATAGAGGGAGGACAAAAAAGAAGATACGCTCAGACTTTCTTTCAATGTAATTTTAAAATGGTTACTTATTATCTCCAGAATATGTTGCCAGACCAATCTCCACAGCGCTGTGGAGATTGGTCTGGCAACACCAAAGATACAGAACAACACGCTCTCAGTTGTTTGCATTTCTTTAAACCAATCACAAGGGTCGGTTTTGGGCAGCGCTAAGCTCCGGACGCAGCATGCAGGTCACACATTCAAAAACACAAGACACAGCGGTCTCCTCTAATTTGTGTGTGTGTGTGTGTGTGTGTGTGTGTGTGTGTGTGTGTGTGTGTGTGTGTGTGTGTGTGTGTGTGTGTGTGTGTGTGTGTGTGTGTGTGTGTGTGTGTGTGTGTGTGTGTGTGTGTGTGTATGCACGCAGTTGCCCAGGCAAAGCTCCATATGAATTACTGGAGCACACAGTAATGTAACCTCAGGCCCAAGTTCAGTTTTGACCCATCACACATGTACACAGACACAGATGTGTGCATGTGCTTCTCTGTACCCCCCCCCCCCCCCCCCCCCCCACTCTCTCTCTCTCTCTCTCTCTCTCTCTCTCTCTCTCACACACACACACGCGTCTCACTATCTTTGTGGGGACCCATCATTGACATAATGCATTCCCTAGCCCCTTACCCTAACCTTAACCATCACAACTAAATGCCTAACCTTAACCCTTACCCTCACCCTAACCTTAACCTAATTCTAACCCTAAAACCAAGTCTTAACCCTCAAACAGACCTTTAACCTTGTGGGGTCCAGCATTTTGGCCCCACAAGGCTGTCCGGACCCCACAAGTATACTGTATTCTCCGGTACACACACACACACACACACACACACACACACACACACACACACACACACACACACACACACACACACACACACACACACACACACACACACACACACGAGAGTAACGGTGCTGACAGTGGTGCTTCACAGAAACCAGAGTGGTTAAACAGCTGGTGTGTTTAGTCAGTAATCCAACTGATCTCATTTTCGCTGCCATTATCCAGCCACCCAACAACAATACACACCTATAATACACGTTTTCGCACCAGTGCAGTGTCCGCTGAAATACACGGCATAATAGGAAGTTATATTAACACGGCTAGACTTTACAGAGCATTTTTTACATTATGCCAGCAGGTGGACTAGAGCTGAGGTCCTGCAGCCGTTGATGCAGTCGTGATGTACAAGGCTGGATTTGCTTTTGCCCCAGTTCTTACAACAATCCTAACAGGTCTAACACAAACTACATATTATATTAAAAGGTGCAGTAGGTAAGACTAACTTTCTGTCATATCTGCTGAAACTGACCCTATGTTTCAGTAGAACTACATGAAGCAGGTCATTTAAAATAAATCCAGCTCCTCTGGCTCCACCTACAGCCTGGAGTGAGATCTGCAAAAATCCACCGCTCCCTGTTCAGATGCACCAATCAGGGCCAGGGGGAGTGTCTTAACTGTTCAGATGTACCAATCAGGGCCAGGGGGAGTGTCTAACTGTTCAGATGCACCAATCAGGGCCAGGGGGGGTGTCTAACTGTTCAGATGCACCAATCAGGGCCAGGGGGGGTGTCTAACTGTTCAGATGCACCAATCAGGGCCAGGGGGGGGGGGGGGTGTCTAACTGTTCAGATGCACCAATCAGGGCCAGCGGGGGTGTCTAACTGTTCAGATGCACCAATCAGGGCCAGCGGGGGGTGTCTAACTGTTCAGATGCACCAATCAGGGCCAAGGGGGGTGTCTAACTGCGTGTCAATCACTGCTCATGCATTCATGCTCCCTTGTGGGGGGAGGGGGGAGGGGGGCAGTGTAACGCTTATCAGTTCAATTTTCTAAGCACAAACGGACATTTGGAAAAACAGAAAAATGAGTTCAAATATCCAATTTTTCATTTTTTTCCGCCTTGACATTAAAAATTGGATCTTTAACCTGTTTTTCCAATTTTCTGTTTTTATTCAGAGGATCAGAAATTTAGAAAATTACAAAATTGCGTCTGGGCTCCAATTATTCAATACTGCAATGATATTCTCTCCCTCGTTCCGCTTAGCTACGTCCCGCCCCCCCCAACTCGAAACCATCAGTTGCAAGCACCTCTTTTTTTGTTTGTTTGGTCCATATGCAGTTAACGACCTGCATATTCCACAAAGTAGAGGGAGAGAATACCATTGCAGTTTTCATTTTTGGGAGACAATACAGATTAGTGTTACCCGAGTTGGCCAAAAAAATGTGCCACGGAACACACCAAAGCGATGCTTTTCTGATTGGATGAACACGTCACGTGGGTCTGGTTTCTCCGGAAATTCAAAGCCAGACTGTCATGGCGGCTCGTTCAGAATACAATCTCATATTGTCCTAAAATAGTTCACCGAAACGTGTTCCTGAGAACATGTTAAGAGAGGAATAGGCCGTGCAGTCGCTGAATCTGTCTTCATTTCAGATCAACAAAGGTCAGCTTAACAGATTTCCATCAGATTTTGAGAGGCATCACGCCAATCCCGCTCCTCGTTTCCGGGTTAGCTCTTCACCAATCAGATGGGTCATTTGAGTCCGACTGCCGGCAGTGCCCGCCTTCTGACTGAGCATGTCAGGTCGGCCAAAATGAAGGCCAACGGCCCCTCGGACGGACGACGGCACGGTACACACCGAACAGACTCGAGTCACCGACTAAGCCAGACTGTCCGATGGCTGATTATCGGGTTGGTGTGTCAGGGGCTTTACACATCATCATTTGTCCTCTGGAAGCAATCATTTTCTTCACCAGACAGAAATTTGGTGCAGGAGAGGTCTTACAAACTAAGTAGCTCGGTCAGATCACCATCAGATTATATTCTAATGAACTCCAAACGACGCCTAAAGCTTTAGTGCGTACCTTTTTTATATAATAGACGTCCGTTACATTCAAGCCATTGCCAAATTAGTTGCTACAAAGCTAATTAAGACTATCAGCTGCACACAGCTCTCTCTGGATTTCTCAGTATGACAGGGACAGTGCATATTAATAAACATTTCTGTCAATATGCCAGAGTTCGCCAGAAGGCTATTTTTCATTTGCAGTCCCTAGACAGATGGTAAAAGTCACCCTAAAAGAAAGTTTAATTACATATTTACATAACAATTACAATACGTTTAGTAGAAAGTACTATTAAGCTAAAATGTACAACAGAAACACAGCAGAGCAACAATCAGACAAAGAAACATGAACACATGCACAAGGCAAGAAGCCAGCAGGGGGCGACTTTCGCGCGCAGAAAATCAAGTGAAGATGATGACCTCTTCTGAAGAGTCCAGCATGTTTTTTTAATCCTCCGTGTCCTCCGTGGATACTAGCAACTGCGTGGAGGAGGGGTCGGGTCACGGAAGGCTTGTATCATGTGGGCGCGCCGACAGTTTAGTTGTCATTACTTAGAATTCCTCATGGGGGAGACAGAAACTACGCACTGTAGCTTTAAACAGTCTGATCGTTGCCTTAAGCCGAGTTCAGGCGAAAGATTTGAGACGAGACAAAACCGTTTTAGAACATTGTCGACTCAGCTTGTGAAGTCGCCAGCGCAACGTGATATCATGACTTCTCTGCGTGTATGTCTACGCTGTATACAGCGGATGGCAGTCTGCAACGTCATAGTGTAAACAAATATAAAAGACTTCAGATACAGTATAAGGGGACCACTAAGGCCTATATAAAAGAGACTTCAGATACAGTATTAGGGGACCACTAAGGTCTATATAAAAGAGACTTCAGATACAGTATTAGGGGACCACTAAGGCCTATATAAAAGAGACTTCAGATACAGTATTAGGGGACCACTAAGGTCTATATAAAAGAGACTTCAGATACAGTATTAGGGGACCACTAAGGTCTATATAAAAGAGACTTCAGATACAGTATTAGGGGACCACTAAGGTCTATATAAAAGAGACTTCAGATACAGTATTAGGGGACCACTAAGGCCTATATAAAAGAGACTTCAGATACAGTATTAGGGGACCACTAAGGCCTATATAAAAGAGACTTCAGATACAGTATTAGGGGACCACTAAGGTCTATATAAAGAGACTTCAGATACAGTATTAGGGGACCACTAAGGTCTATATAAAAGAGACTTCAGATACAGTATTAGGGGACCACTAAGGCCTATATAAAAGACTTCAGATACAGTATTAGGGACCACTAAGGTCTATATAAAAGAGACTTCAGATACAGTATTAGGAGACCACTAAGGCCTATATAAAAGAGACTTCAGATACAGTATTAGGGGACCACTAAGGTCTATATAAAAGAGACTTCAGATACAGTATTAGGGGACCACTAAGGTCTATATAAAAGACTTCAGATACAGTATTAGGGACCACTAAGGTCTATATAAAAGAGACTTCAGATACAGTATTAGGAGACCACTAAGGCCTATATAAAAGAGACTTCAGATACAGTATTAGGGGACCACTAAGGTCTATATAAAAGAGACTTCAGATACAGTATTAGGGGACCACTAAGGCCTATATAAAAGAGACTTCAGATACAGTATTAGGGGACCACTAAGGTCTATATAAAAGAGACTTCAGATACAGTATTAGGGGACCACTAAGGTCTATATAAAAGAGACTTCAGATACAGTATTAGGGGACCACTAAGGCCTATATAAAAGCATCCAAAAAGCAGCATGTCATAGGACCTTTAAGCCTAGACAGAAAGTTATCAACCTTGAGCTTGTGCCGGAGGCCATGTCCCTCTAAACAATTATAAAAGAAATTATGTTCTTGTCTGACATCTTTTACGTTTAGTTACACAAAGCATGTAGTCAGAAATATGATGTCACATTCTCCTCTTCTTCTCTCTGTCCGGCCTGTAGCCGTAGTAAAGATGACCTTTTGTTTCCTTCCATTCCTTCTTTTCTTGGAGTCGGTCCTCACTAGACAACAATAACTGCCTTATTTGCTCGGTTATATATGGCTGTCCACTACAGTCCCCATTTCTCTGCCAGACATAGTTATGTTTTTCTTCACTTGTTTATGTTGTATTTGGCTCCTCATCCAACTCACTTCTGAGAATTTTCCTCAGAATAGTTAGAAAATAATAAGTAAGGTGCTCATAACTAAGGGTGCACCGACCCAATATTAAGATCGGATATCGGTCTCGATATTGACAAAATAGCTGGATCGGGGATCGGCAAAATGAACAGACCCACAGGCCGATCCAGTTTTGTTCATTTTTTCCCCTCTGTTGCACGTGTGTTGCATGCTGGAAGAGTTGAGTGTACAAATAAATAAGAATTCAATACATTACATCTATGTTATCTTGTCTTAGTTAGGAAAGTAATGTTTAGTTAGTAAAGTATGGTGCCTTCAGTCTCTTCCACATGGTGAAGGAAGGTATACAGCGTATTATTAATTCAACAACGGTATCAGATCGGTACCGACAGATACACAAAGCCCAGGCATCGGTATCGGGGCTGAAAAAGTCGGATCGGTGCATCCCTACTCATGACGCTGTCAATAGCAGAACATTTGACAACAGTGTTGACAGCAACAATACAACCCTGTGTCTTCCTCTCTGTGTGTGTCTACATGTCACCCACTGTGCCCATGTGAACAGTTGACCTACTGTGTCCAGTGGCTGAGTGGATAACAACGCTGCTGGGGGGTCAACATCAGACTGGCCTATTATCACAAGACACTATGGTTTGTGCAACAGGCCACACATGTGGTGGTTGTCAACCCGTTCTCATTCTCAGAGGGATGTAACCAAGTACTGTCCTCAAGAACAAATTGGAGGTACTTGTACTTTAGTTAGTCTTTTCTTTTCATGCCACTTTCTACTTCTACTCCGCTACATTTTCAGAGAGAAATATTTAACTTTTTACTCCACTATATTCATCTTTTACAGCTTTAGTTACAAACTGTGCTCATGGGGATGAAGACAATGAAGGAAGGGGAGGGTAAAGCTTCAGTGGTGAAGAAGAATCAAAGAGGAAGAGTCAGGAGATAAAGAGCGAAAGAGGGATTCATTTTTTAAATTTATTTTCAGGGGAGATAGCAGAAAGACAGACGGTTATCAACCCCAGACAGGCTCTGTCTAATAGACATCTCTTGTGACTGAAAGCATGAAATTATTGGCGCAAGACCAAAAGGGCAAACTAAAAATTAGATTGGGAAACTTTTTTTGCTGACAGAAATATTAAATTCAGCCAAAGCTTTCTGAACTGCAACGGGGCTTCATCTTTTTCAAGAGTAATTTCCACGTTCCACCTCAGACACGTCTGTGTTTGTGGACTTAACCTAGAGATTAGTATCTCTAGATCTGATAAGTATTGCTGCAGCCATATCAGTGCTTTATTGGCATCCATGTGCATTTCATTCATTATGTATCTGACCCTAACTACTACAAGTACTACATCAGAAACGCCTTAGAAAATTGCTGTCACACCAACATTCAGTGATGCATTGGCTAACTTTTTATATAGTCAAGCAAAATCAAAAGTAGCCCTCAGTATCTGGTGTGGCCACCAGCTGCATTAAGTACTGCAGTGCATCTCCTCCTCATGGACTGCACCAGACTGGTCAGTTCTTGCGGTTGTTTTTGCCATCCTGTACCTGTCCCGCAAGTGTGATATTCGGATGTAGCGATCCTATGCAGGCGTCGATACACGTGGTCCTTAAACGTCTCCCAGTAGTTCAAACAGAGCGTCTGGGGTGAGATGGATCCTTTAGTATGCTCTGGGCTTTAAGGGCGTATCGTATCGCCAGATTCTTGCCAATACACAGCCCTATTATTTTCCAATTCCATTAGTGATCATTAGGTCTTTCTTACATGGTTAAAAGACTTTTATTTTTTTTAAAAGCCAAGAATTACTTCTTAATTATTTGACTAAGCAGACAAAACAAGCCATGACCATTACATTAGCTACACAAGACTTAACAGTGCAGATAGAAATAGCCTCAGAGTTTTAGACCTTTACGTCTGTCAGACTGCTTTACGTCACATTATGTATGTGTGGTTTTTCTGATGTGTTATCTCTCATGTTTTGGCTTTTGGTCCTGCTTCTGACGGGAGCAGCTTTGTGACTCACAGCTTACCTCACACCACAACACATTATACGTTCCCCATGGTTGCTTCTGCCTGTGTCAGTGTGCGAGCCAACCTCTAATAAGCCCTCACAGCTGCATCACTAGACTAGCAACTTGGGAGAAAGAGGGTTGCAATTATCTAAAGCGCTTAAACACACAGCTGAGCACGACGACTACCCTCCTGCACAGAGAAGCTAATCCTGGACTTCAGGATGCCCAACCAATCATCAAGCAGCGTCTCTCCTCCACCTGTCAAAACATTTGTGTTTGTCCAGTGTGCCCTGAAAACAACATCATTCCTTCTAAAGCGTTGACAGCAACAGATAGGGTGGAGATTTTTAAATTAGCTGGATATCTCGGCTGTGAATGCGTCACCCGCCCGCCCACCTGTGGAGAGCTTTTGAAGTGTATTGGGCGCGAGTAGCATGCCCAGCAACCCTTTAGGTCCTTCAGATCTTTTTTTTGTAATTCAATGCGACCCTGGCAGCAGCAGTAGCACAGGATGGAGTATGTGGCTGCTGCTCATGCACACTAATGGCGTTTTTTCCACTACATGGTACCTGCTCGACTCTACTCTCCTTTTTTGGTTTTCCGTTATGATAAAAAGTCTTTATTTAGTACCACCTCCGTCCAGGTTCCCAGCGGGCTGAGGCGATACCAAAAGGTGACGTGAACACCTGCAGACTCCTGATTGGTCGGAGAGAATCGTCACTAATCACTGCGTCATCATTTCTAGCGACAGACGGGGGGGGGGGTCCTGAACATTGACCTATATATATATATATATATATATATATATATATATATATATATATATATATATATATATATATATATATAATGGACCAACAGGTCCAGTGTCTCTGGTCGGAGACCAGTGAAGGATATCAGAAGCTCTTTCCCGGTGATGGCTGAGCGTTACTGAGCAGCCTCCAACTGAGCTTGAAGACGTAGATGTGACGTGAGCAACCTGTCTGAAAGTTGGAAGTCTTCTGGTAGCTGTGCCAAGAGAAATCTCAATCATTCCCAATCTAGCAGAGACGGAGAGCGTAGGTATATGTAAGGAGATAACATAGGCACAGGCTAATTACTGATCACTAACATGATAGTTAACATTAGTAATTACACTTAAACAGTTAATGGAAGTCCAAACTGCCTGAGAGCTTCTCCTGGACTATACGGTAATTCCTCTACTATGAGACAGTAATTCTCGTGGTTATGACCCAATCGTTAGCCTATTTTTATAAGAACGTCTGCTACGGAGCCATAACGTGAGCTACAAGGTAATGGAGCCTTTTATACATTGTCGTGTTTCTTTAGAAATAAACAACGGACAAATAGAGTCTTTAAACGCTTCAGATGTAAAGTTATTCTCTGTCAAAGTGGCGCCAAAATGAATGGCAGTCAATGGGATGCTAACGGGAGGTGATGGCTTGTTAACATCAAAATGGCGCCGTAGGAGCTACGCGGTCCAAGGAGAAGCTTACCCCCTTGGTCCTGAACTAACCCGCCATTTTTAAATAGTTTATCCAGCGGTGGTGTTTTTGCTGCCTCCAGCTTCTTTAGAAACTAAATGTGTCTTCTGGCAAACAGCCACATGATGAGAATCAACAACACACACCTTCTACGGTCTGTGTGTTCAGGGGCGTCGGACTGGGTGTAAAACCAGTACTGATTACCAGGGCATTACCAAAGAAAACTTTGCAGGGCATCCTGTTCTGTGACAGTGACAGTGGATAGACTGGAAAGGGGGAGAGAGATGAGGGATGACACGCAGCAAAGAGCAACAGCAACAGGTCGGATTCAAACCTGCGCTGCTGAAGGACTCAGCCAACATGGGGCGAACGCTCTACTGGGTGACCCCCACAGTGGCGTTTTTTTGACATCAGGAATCACCCTGCTTCCCAGCATTGGACGCTTGATGGGCTAGCAGATATCAATTTCTCTTCAATGACCAGTGACGAGCAAAGAAAACAGGCTACACCCTCCTACAACCGGGATGGCTGCATCTGATTGGACGAATGCTTCACCCGTGGGCTGTCTGCTCCCAAATTTCTAAACGCTTTCTTTCGCTATATGGAAACTTGCTCTTATTTTACAAAAATTAGTTCACTGAAATGTGTTTCTCAAAGCATTTTATGCGAGAAATATGCTATGCAGTTGCTGAATCTGTCTTTATTTTAGACTGACGGTCAATTGAAAAGACTTTCGTGGGTCTGAATTCAACTTTATGCAAATGAGGAGCAGGCAACTCAATGCCTCGCTCTTCGAAAGTTGCAGCAACGCAGAATGCATTGCCCGGCTGCTTACATAGACAATGAATGGGAAGCGTGGAAATGACGCTTGCCATTGTGAGTGTGTGCCAGTGTCTTGCTTTGGGCGAGCTGTGTGCATGTACTACTTCATCAGTACGTACTGGACTAGCTCTCACTTCTTTGTGTTGGTTCATTTAACTGTACACTGACCTATGGAGAAGTACCGTCCAAAGCAGCAGCGATTGGTCGATCAAAAGAAAAATAATCTGCAACTATTTTGGTAATTGTTAAAGTAATTTTGTATGCAAAAATGGCAGAAAATGCTGTTTTTAGCCTCTCCTGCTCTTTTCTGTTTTATATCATATTAAACTGAATATCTTTGAGTTTTGAAAATCGACAAAACAAGATATTTGAAGACATCACCTCAGACTTTGATAAACTATAATGGACATTTTTCACTATTTTTTGACATTTTATAGACCAAATGATTAATCAATAATGAAAATAATCGTTAATTGTAGCCCTGGTACTGTAGCCTGGTTGACACCAGACCCTTCTCAGTTGTAACTGAGAAGTTTCATTCAAAGCCCATGTCCAAAGGGGTGTCACACGGATGTCGTTTAAATGCCTCTGGGCACGATTGGATAGTCCTTCAACCAATCAGAGCAACGAACCGGGTGACGTAGCAGCGACAGCGGCATCAACGGGCTGCTGCGCTTCGGTGGCCGTCATGTTGAATGTAAACAAGAAGCTGCTCGCCTCAACGGTTGTGATTGGTCTAAAGCCCGCCTCAACGGTTGTGATTGGTGTAGAGCCCGCCTCAACGGTTGTGATTGGTGTAAAGCCCGCCTCAACGGTTGTGATTGGTGTAAAGCCCGCCTCAACGGTTGTGATTGGTGTAAAGCCCGCCTCAACGGTTGCGATTGGTGCCTCGATTTGGAAAAATTGGAAATGGGCTTGAATGGGCTCTTGGCCAGACTGACTTGCAGAACAAATATCAAATTTGCTGGAAGTTCGTCAGGGTTTTCCAAGGCAACTGGTACTGTCCAATTAAAATAGAGCAATAATGTGATGATATAGCTTCTTGCAGTTAAACAGTAGAGAGTGAAAAGTAACAAGAACACACTGGAACACAATGTTCATTTGTTCTACTGCCAATTTTGCATGCTGGCATCTTAAAATGGCAGTAAAGCTGATTTACCTAGAAACTGTAGTGTCAGTGACACTGACTGAACCAAGATATCTTGGGCCCTGTCTTGCACTCGGCACAGCGCAAAGCCCGACGCAAGTGTCTTTGCTAGTTTAAGACCAACGCAGGTGTCAGTTTCCCGTCCAGCGCCCGAGTCTTTTAAATAGCAAATGCACCTGCACCCATGGGTGTGCTGGTCTTACAGGGAGGTGTGTTCAGGTGCATTCTGGGCGTGCTGGTCTTACAGGGAGGTGTGTTCAGGTGCATTCTGGGCGTGCTGGTCTTACAGGGAGGTGTGTTCAGGTGCATTCTGGGCGTGCTGGTCTTACAGGGAGGTGTGTTCAGGTGCATTCTGGGCGTGGTGGTCTTACAGGGAGGTGTGTTCAGGTGCATTCTGGGCGTGCTGGTCTTACAGGGAGGTGTGTTCAGGTGCATTCTGGGCGTGCTGGTCTTACAGGGAGGTGTGTTCAGGTGCATTCTGGGCGTGCTGGTCTTACAGGGAGGTGTGTTCAGGTGCATTCTGGGCGTATTGCTATCTTGAGGCAGCAGGAAGTGATCGCGCCACTGACCAACAAAAACCTGGTCTAAAGTCAATAACGCAGCATTTCATTGTTATTTTAACAGAGCATTAGTAAAATGCTCCGAGGCTCATGCACAGCACGCACACACTATGCTTGTTACACACACAGGGCACACACAGCAGCACACACACACACACACACGATTACAAATACAAATATTACGGTGCAAATCTTCCATCATAATAGCAATGCTCCAAGGTCCAAACGCACCTGGCTTTTAAAGGGAATGGGAGATGATCTCCGATTGGTTGATTGCATGTTAAGCCCAAAAGATATCTATGAATTAATGAAGACACTAAGTACAACCCTTTAGTACCATGCACCCGGCACACGGACCCTTTTTTCCGCCGTCAAACTAGCAAAAGTGGATTTGGACACGCCCTAAACGCACCTGCGCCATGCGCTTCACGCCTTATTTCATTAAAATAGGGCCCCATGTGTTAGTGATCTTTGTGTTGTTTGGGAAACAGGCTCCACCACTTGAACGCAGCCATTGCAGTATAATTTAGCCACATGAGGACCTATGGAGTCTCAGGTTATGGAGATGGATATTTTTTCACAAAACATGCTTGCTTGCTAAAGCATTAAACCGTTCAGGCTTTCATCACAGTAGCCAGGAGACCCGGTGCTGTGTAAAACGCAAACTGTCTTCCATTTGCTGTGTTTGACCAAATGATTGCTTGCGTTTGTTCATCTGTGAGTGCAGATCAGTGCTTGTGCCAGGGCTATTGTTAACAACAGTAGGGTCTATCTTCACATTATCCTGGCTGAGTGGGCCCAGGGCTGTGCGATGAATCAGGGACTCAATAATAAGCTTATGTAAACGGTACTATTGTGCTTCAGCTGCAGCATGTTAAGGCAAAAGATAGCTACTTTGGACTCAAAATTACAGTAACAAGCATTCACAGAGGCAAACGTAACTGTACTATTATCATGTGATGAAGGTTTACATGAGCTCTGCTAGTGCCATAAGGATAACTAGAATCCAGATTATGGACCAAGGCTTGACATTAACTTTTTAGCTCACCAGACACTGTGGCTGGTGGTTTTCCGAAATTGCTAGCCACTCAGCATTCTCACTAGCCATAATTTTGTGGGAAATTCCGTTTAAAGGTGCTCTAAGCGATGTCACACGTTTTAGGCTACAACATTTGTCACATACAGCAAATATTTCCTCACTATCTGCTAGCTGCCTGTCCCCTGAACACACTGTAAAATAATTGTGGTCTCTGCAGACAGCCCAGGCTCCACAAACAGCAACAAAAACAAACTGGCTAACCTGCACCACCAAACATAACAAACAGAGTTCCAGCCAATAACCAACAAGAAGGATTTGGGGGGTGGGGGGTTGGGGGGTTAGGGACGGGATGAGGAGGAGGGAGGGGTGAGCTAGTCTCAGTTTTGTTTGAAAATACTTTGAACGTCAACAAGAAGTGACGTCATCCAACATTGCTTAGAGCACCTTTAATCTGATTAACATGGACTGTGGTGTGCTCCAATTAACTCAAAGAACCACATTTGCTTTTGCTACAATGCTTTTAAATGTAAATGACCACCCAAATCAAGACATATAAATAAAATGTATAATACTACAGACATAAAATATTTATCTCTGATTAGTGTGTAAAGCTCCTTTTGTATGAAAACATGCAACGGATTAAAACACAGACATAAAAAGAGTATGTGGTTTAGTAGCTAAGTAAGGGTGTAGAAGATTAATTCAAAGTGGAGCGAGCACTCAAGTAGAGTCAGCATCTGGCGACGGGAAGCAGAGTGCACAGAGCACACGGTCATGACCATTTTGAAAACCAAAATTAAGACAACCAACCAAAATTAAGACAAAAAAAAGGCAGAAAGAATGAAATGTTTAGTAACATGATGGCTAGGTTTGGCATATTACGATCATTTTGTATTAATCCTAAACCCAGTCAGCCTGGCTCCGCCCTCCTACGTACTTCTGCTCAATTTTCATTTCCCTTCACTACTCCATCTTTGTTTGCGGTATATTCTTGTGTTTTCTCTGGCCAAATATTTGGCGGTCCAATCAGAGAACAGAGGGAGTGGCTGAGAACGATGACGTTGAGGTCGTGCACTAGTTTGAGTTGTAGTTCCGTAATGCCGACGGAGAAAGATGCGAGCGAAGCCATTCGGTCCGTTGTGGCAACGCTGCTGAATATCCAGAAGTTAAAGCCCGAGCAGGAACAGTCTTTGCTGAGTTGTGTTGGGGGCCATGATGTTGTGGCCCTCCTCCCCACGGGGGTCAGGAACAGTTTGATTTTCCAGCTTGCTCCGTTAGTGGTGAAGGAGTTGGCTAAGGCTAACGCTAGCGATGCTAAAGCTAAATATAAGCCTTGACGGTCTCCCCTCTTGTTGCACATGCTCATGATATACGTCACCACCAAACGTTAGCGATTGGTTACGGCAGATCCAGAGTGGATCTGGGTAGATCCAATAGTTTTAAACTTCAACAGAGTACCCACCTTCAAGGAAGTTAATACTAGTCAATGGAGAGAGGCCAGACTCTCTGGACCAATGAAATGTACCAGAGTCTGGTAGGACCAGGCTAGTGTACCAGAGTCTGGTAGGACCAGGCTAATGTACCAGAGTCTGGTAGGACCAGGCTAATGGACCAGAGTCTGGTAGGACCAGGCTAGTGAACCAGAGTCTGGTAGGACCAGGCTAGTGTACCAGAGTCTGGTAGGACCAGGCTAGTGTACCAGAGTCTGGTAGGACCAGGCTAGTGTACCAGAGTCTGGTAGGACCAGGCTAGTGTACCAGAGTGTGGTAGGACCAGGCTAGTGGACCAGAGTCTGGTAGGACCAGGCTAATGGACCAGAGTCTGGTAGGACCAGGCTAGTGGACCAGAGTCTGGTAGGACCAGGCTAATGTACCAAATTCAGTGCTCTATATTTAACTTGTTAGGTAATACAACATTTGAAATAAACCCAACACTGCTGCCAGTCACAGTTACTATTTTATTTGTGAAACTTCAAAATTCTGTTTGTCTGATTTCATTTGATTTACCTACAAATGTTGCTTCACTGCATTTAATCAATTCGCCCTCTGAGCTGTGTTCCCCTCGCTGTCGCTACACCTGTCATACGCATTTTAAATGTACCAAGGCTCAGTACTTACCGCAGCGGCCCTTTGCTGCATGTCGCCCCCCTCTCTCTCACCCCCTTTCCTTTTCAGCTGTCCTATCAATTAAAAAGGCCAAAAAGCCCCAAAAAATAATCTCAAAAAAAGAGTAACTTCTCACCAACATGTTGTCAGTTATCTAGTGATGGTTTCAGCCAAGCTGCAGTCTAAACTTTGCATGAAAGCTGCAGCTTTGCAACGCTGCTTGAATCAACAATGCATGACAGTCATATGGAAAAAGGGAACAAGTTTCACACGCACACACACACACACACACACACACACAGACACACACAGACAAAGACACACACACACACAGACAAAGACACACAAACACACACACACGCCATTAAACTGTAGGTAAACAGAGTTTTGTGTATTTAAGAGGTTAATATGTACAGACTTCTGTGTATTTGAGGCCCTTCCTACATTACAACTGTTCCAGTGTCAGTTTACACATGAGTACTAATGCATGAGGCTCATCGGAGAGATGATTGAGCGAGCGGGTTGCTGCGTTGGTTTCAGATAACCGTAGATGTTCATATAGCAGTGAACAGAAGACACTATGGGTAGGAGAAAAAAAATCAATACAGCATAGTATCGCGGTAAGTTGAATATGACATTAAAACAGAAAAGAAGAGGAAATCTCCATTTTTGAGAGCATTTTCTGCATTTTTTGCATGAAAAATTACTTTAACGATTAATCGGTTATCAAAATAGTTGCCGATTATTTTTCTTTCAATCAACTTATCGTTGCAGCTCTACATTTGTGATTCCAATTAGTCAAATAACGATCAATATGGCCAATAGTTCTGTATGGAACAATATGTGTTTTCTCCCG
>CM042319.1:2501935-2519435 GCA_023566125.1 Zingel zingel | reverse complement strand
AGTAGCTAGGTAAGATCACATGCTCAGTAGCTAGGTAAGACCACATGCTCAGTAGCTAGGTAAGACCACATGCTCAGTAGCTAGGTAAGACCACATGCTCAGTAGCAAGGTAAGACCACATGCTCAGTAGCTAGGTAAGATCACATGCTCAGTAGCTAGGTAAGACCACATGCTCAGTAGCTAGGTAAGATCACATGCTCAGTAGCTAGGTAAGACCACATGCTCAGTAGCTAGGTAAGACCACATGCTCAGTAGCTAGGTAAGACCACATGCTCAGTAGCAAGGTAAGACCACATGCTCAGTAGCTAGGTAAGATCACATGCTCAGTAGCTAGGTAAGACCACATGCTCAGTAGCTAGGTAAGACCACATGCTCAGTAGCTAGGTAAGATCACATGCTCAGTAGCTAGGTAAGACCACATGCTCAGTAGCTAGGTAAGACCACATGAGCAGTAGCTAGGTAAGGACTACATGAGCTAGCTAGCTGTTTCTCCAACTTCAGTAGTACAAGGCAGGATTAGCCGGGAGACTTCTTCTAAACGAGGGCGCACTTCCAACTTTGTGTTCTATACAATTTATTTTGTAGATTAGGGTGAACTAGTGTGTGTTGTAGCAGTGTTTAGCCATTGAGAACGAGCTAGCATGCTAACGGTTAGCCCCCTAGCCCCCTCATTTCAGCTAGTGACGTAGAAAGCCGTGCAGATGTTGACCAGCTCACCCGGAGACTGAAGGCAGGACACATTCAGAAACCGGTATCTCAGAAAAAGTCTTTTTTTTTTTCATAATATGGGCACTTTAAAAAGATAGATTATAAAGACAGTAGCGTTCGTGTTTACATTCGGACACCATGTTGGAAAACAGTCATGACCAGTCGACCGACGAACGCCGTGCAACCAGTAACCAGTAACATAGCTCAAGTGTAAACATGAACGCTACTGTCTTTATAATCTATCTTTTTAATAAACTGTATACTTACAAAGTTCTCAATGCTTCTGTTTACATGTAGGGACCCTCATTATGCTACCGTGGAAGTGTGGTGATATTTGGAGCCTTGTTAGTGATATAAAATTGGGATTTACCCTCTGCCCCGAAAGCTAGCGTTAGCAGCTAACCACCGGTGGTGATGAAGATCTCACAGAACTCACGAAAACTAATACTAATACTAGTACTAATTGAAGAATGAAATAGACTGCCAAAACATGATGACAACTCACAATAAAGCCTAAGTCTAAGATATGCTCCAGAGTTCGCCTCATTGGACCTTTTCAGGTGGAGTGACATCACCGTCTGATAGCTGGGAAGTTTGGCTTTGGGTATGACTATGATATCGTATCATAAGAGGGAAATATAGCAGGAACAAGTATCGACAATACTTTAATAGTATGCACAGGAACATGAAAAATTACATACCTTCTTTCACACACACACATACACACACACACACACACACACACACACACACACACACACTACTTAATACACAACAATGAACAGGGTACAGCCTGGCCAAGAACATTCTTCAGTGTGATTAGATTGCCCTTGCCCTTCAGTACAGGACAAGTCTCTCTCTCACACACACACACACACACACACACACACACACACACACACACACACACACACACAGCATTACCGAAAATTAAAATCTATCCTGGGGAGCTGCTGGCACCAAGTAGGCGGTTTCATATTTGATGAGCAAACATAGAGCGCTCTCTCTCTCTCTCTCTCTCTCTCTCTCCCTTTCTGTCTCTCTCTCCCTTTCTCTCTCTCTCTCTCTCTCTCTCTCCCTTTCTGTCTCTCTCTTTCTGTCTCTCTCTTTCTCTCTCTCCCATTCTCTCTCTCTCCCTCTCTCTCTACCATTCTCTCTCTCCCATTCTCTCTCTCTCTCTCCCTTTCTGTCTCTCTCTCTCTCTCTCTCCCATTCTCTCTCTCTCTCTCTCTCTCTCTCTCTCTCTCTCTCTCTCTCTCTCTCTCTCTCTCTCTCGTCCAGCGCTGGTCGAACCCTTAACAGTTGCAGGCACAGAGGTAATAAACATCACATAATCTGTGCCGTTTTAACAAATACATCTGAAGAGGACAAACAAAATCTTCAAAATGCAACACACTGACTGTATAATGATTCCGAAAAGCTTTTTCATGAAACCAACCTTCAGTGTCTGCACATTAATTTAACTTATTTTTTAAAAGTAAGTGCTGTAGTGCAACTAGCAGGAGACAAGTTATAATTGAGGTAAGTTTGGAGACACTACCTTATTTAATCATCAAATTAATAAATATTTTTTAGCAGTAGCAGCAGAGAGCAAGTGTTATTTAAATAAACTCCTGGTGTACTTACAAACTTTCCAATGCCTCTTTTTATGAGTACAGAACCTATTTGTACTACTGTAGAAGTTTGGTACCATTACGGGCATTATTAGTAGGGTTATACATGCTTTTATCACAACTCGCCAGGATTACTGTAATGCTTTATATGTAGGTATTAACCAGGCCTCCCTCTCTAGATTACAAATTGTTCAAAATGCTGCCGCTCGACTCCTTACCGGAACTCGTAAATAAGATTACATTACACCTGTCCTTGGCTACCAGTTTGCTTTAGAATACACTTTAAGATTCTGTTGTTCGTTTTTAAAGCTCTTTATGGTCAAGCCCCAGTTTATATCGCTGAACTACTGAAGCCGCACGCTCCTCTGAGGTCGTTAAGGTCTGCTGACCAGCTACTCCTTGTTGTCCCCTAGAACAGGGCTCAAAGATAGGGGGAACGAGCGTTCTCAGCCGTGGCCCCGAGGCTGTGGAATGACCTGCTTCTGCAGGCACCGAAATGAGGCACCGAAATGTTCGTTCCTATTCAATCTCGTTACTACTATTTACGTTGGAACCGGTGCCCTATTGGCACCGCGTTTCGGTACCCAACCCTAATTATTAGTGGGGTAATTTACGAGATACAGCTTTGGTTCCATTAGCGCCTGCACTAAGCCCTTCGGCTGATAGCGCTAACTCGACCAGTGTTAGACCAAGGGTTTGACTCTAGAGTCACTACTCACTCCGAAGATAATCACCATCACTCTCTCACTTCTCCCTCGCTCCCTTTTTTTAGAATACACTTTAAGATTCTGTTGTTCGTTTTTAAAGCTCTTTATGGTCAAGCCCCAGTTTATATCGCTGATCTACTGAAGCCGCACGCTCCTCTGAGGTCGGTAAGGTCTGCTGACCAGCTACTCCTTGTTGTCCCCTAGAACAGGGCTCAAAGATAGGGGGAACGAGCGTTCTCAGCCGTGGCCCCGAGGCTGTGGAATGACCTGCCTCTGCATGTCACATTGGCCCCCAGCCTTCACATCTTTAAATCACAACTTAAAACTCACTTTTATTCATTGACCTTTAAACCTGCTCGAGAGTTGTATTCTGCATCTTCATTTTCTAGTTTGTAACTTGTTGTAAATGTTTGTATTGTTAGTCGTGTGTTTATAATCATGTCAAAGTCCAGCACTTTGGTCAACCTGGTTGTTTTAAATGTGCTTTACAAATAAAGTTGGATTGGATTGGATTGGGTATCATTTGGGTTTATTCCGATACCGGTACTAAAACGATACTTTTATGGTGCAGGTGCCTAAACGGTGCCTGAACTGAAATATATATAATATATTTATAATGTATATAATATAAAATGTAAAAAAAAGGAGGACAAAACGACAGTTGGCGACATTTAAGAACGGCTTGTTTATTGCTAAGGCCATATGGTCAAAATTAAATGATTGATTAATAATGTACTAACAATAACTTATAACAATGACTTATTTCACCAGTAAATTGCTGGTAAACGACAAAAACTAGCACCAGATGGGAAAAGGGTATTTTACAATAACTTTGAATGCACCACAAGGCTGGCGAGTTTCAAGTGAACGCACAGTCTGTGTTGGTTTTTCCGACGTTGGCAGCTGCAGTCAGACCGTTACGTCCCGCTGTTGGAATCCTCTACAGGGAAATACAGTCACACGTTACACCGCTTAACGTTAGCTGTCAGCATTTTAACCGTTGGGTTTAATCCAGCTACTAGCTAACGGTAACGTAGCGTCCCGTGCAGCGATGCTTCTGAAAAAAAATAAAGTCAGGCACAGAAATGAGGCACCGAAATTTTACTACTGTTTACGTTGGAACCGGTGCCCTATTGGCACCGCGTTTCGGTATCCAACCCTAATTATTAGTGGGGTAATTTACGAGATACAGCTTTGGTTCCATTAGCGCCTGCACTAAGCCCTTCGGCTGATAGCGCTAACTCGACCAGTGTTAGACCAAGGGTTTGACTCTAGAGTCACTACTCACTCCGAAGATAATCACATCACTCTCTCACTTCTCCCTCGCTCTACCGCACACACACACATGCCTGCTCAATGCACACACCAGCGCACAAGTGTAAACATCAGACCACTAACGTAGGCTACGGAGAAAGCTCTGCGTGGAGCCTCCACAGAACCATACAACAGGCTTTATGTGTCAGGTTAGGAATCCGGAGGACCATGAAAAACCCACAGTGACATAGGGAGAACATGCAAACAGTTTTATTGTTTTTTATCAGTTTCATACAGGAAGTAGGACTGTATTTATTAAAGGACACTAGTTTGGTATTATCATTGTATCCCGTAGTGATGTTGGGTGCTTCCTGAATGATCACTGAAGCCCAGAGTTGTAGATTGTGGCAGCATACGCTTATACCTTATGATGTGGACAGTATGTGCTAAATGTGGGCAAGTGAGAGCAGAATATTTAACTTGACCCAAGTTGTTTGCACCCTCTGCCACACAACCTTGCCTATAGCTCATACCCTGGCCACCCGCAACTGGCCTTGCAATGGCCTTCTCGGACCACAGAACCCTTGGTGCTCCGGCCTTCTCTGGTGCACTATATACGATGGTCTGTTCTCTGGTCTTCTCTGGTCCGTTTAGGTTTTTTGTACTGATCCACTCTGGTAAATAGAGCTTTGGTGTTGCGGGGCGTTTTCTGGTGCTCTTTTGTTTGTTTAGGTCCTTGGTTCTTTTGCTCTCTGGTACAGAGACCTTAGGTCTAGTGGGCCGTTTCCCAGTGCTCTCTGGTACAGACACCTTGGGTGTTATGGGCTGTTTCTGGTTGCTCTCTGGTACAGACACCTTAGCTGTTGTGGGCCGTTTCCCGTCGGTCTCTCGTACAGACACCTTAGCTGTTGTGGGCCGTTTCCCGTCGGTCTCTGGTACAGAGACCTTGGGTGTTGTGGGCCGTTTCCCGGTGCTCTCTGGTACAGAGACCTTGGGTGTTGTGGGCCGTTTCCCGGTGCTCTCTGGTACAGAGACCTTGGGTGTTGTGGGCCGTTTCCTGGTGCTCTCTGGTACAGAGACCTTGGGTGTTGTGGGCCGTTTCCTGGTGCTCTCTGGTACAGAGACCTTGGGTGTTGTGGGCCGTTTCCTGGTGCTCTCTGGTACAGAGACCTTGGGTGTTGTGGGCCGTTTCCCGTTGCTCTCTGGTACAGAGACCTTGAGTGTTGTGGGCCATTTCTGGTTGCTCTCTGGTACAGAGACCTTGGGTGTTGTGAGCCGTTTCCCGTTGCTCTCTGGTACAGAGACCTTGGGTGTTGTGGGCCGTTTCCCGTTACTCTCTGGTACAGAGACCTTGGGTGTTGTGGACCGTTTCCCATTGCTCTCTGGTACAGAGACCTTGGGTGTTGTGGGCCGTTTCCCATTGCTCTCTGGTACAGAGACCTTGGGTGTTGTGGGCCGTTTCCCATTGCTCTCTGGTACAGAGACCTTGGGTGTTGTGGGCCGTTTCCCAGTGCTCTCTGGTACAGAGACCTTGGGTGTTGTGGGCCGTTTCCCATTGCTCTCTGGTATAGAGACCTTGGGTGTTGTGGGCCTTTTCCCGTTGCTCTCTGGTACAGACACCTTAGGTGTTGTGGGCTGTTTCCTGGTGCTCTCTGGACTTGGTACCATAGGTTCAGTAGTGCCCTCTGGCATGGGAATGCTGGATTTGGATAGTCCTGCTCTTGATCTCAGTTGCCCCACATTTTTGTGTTCTAGAGGCCTGGTGCTGGTCCTTTCTGGCACCACTTCCCTGTTCACTGGTATATCTTTCCTGGGTTTAGGATGACTAGAAGGTGCAGACGGTTTACAGTCATCACTTTGTTCCGGTGCGGGGATGGCTTTAGGCTTGGGCCGATGTGTTTCAGCCATGTCAGCTTTTCCAATACTTACCGAGGACACTCTACGTGTCTTCGTGCTTTTATCGCGGGGAGGTGGTGCAGGCTTCATTTCTCGTGCCATCTTTCCTGATTGTTGTACCACACAGCGAGGTGGCGCCAGTCTTGGATGACTGGAAATTGGAGAGGGCTTACGGTTCATTTCTGATGTTTTATCCGTTGTTCTCCCATTCTCCTTGTGACTGGAAACGAAAGACACCTTATGTGTCTTTACTTTGAGAGGAGTTGGCTTTAAAGGGGTTGCAGCTTTCGGTTGGGTTACAACGGGGAAACCTTTTCCGTCTGGTGTCTTGATGTCCTTCCCCACACTTTCTTCATTGCAAGACCCATAATCAGAATACAATGTCTTTAAAAACTCCTCTATCTCTGTCAGAGTTGGACATTTTGCTGCTGGTGTAGACGTCTCTGTGGTGGCGACTGGAAACTGTTGTCTTGCTGCAGTCCCAGTCTTATTTCTCAAGAACTTTTCCTCTGGAAAGGCATTTACAAAAATATGTGTAAGAAACAGAGAAAACTTTCAAGAACATACATGAGGCATAAATAAAATACACTTGTGTATGCTCTATTCTTCTTTGCCTCAGCTTGTATTTCAAGTACTCAAGTCTACCAATTCTTAGCCAAAGTAGCTCTATAATTTTTAAGATCATTAGAGTTTTATACCAGATTCAGCATCAGTTAAACTACACAAATAATACAGTTGTATTAATGTTATCCAATACATCACAAGTATGGAATGAAAAAAAAGCCTAATATACATGCTAAAATAAATAAGGAACCGTCCATAGCCTGTCGCAACAGTAACATTTTTTGAATGCATCAGGATGACCAACTGACACAATTTTTTTGGCACCGCACTTGTTCGGACCCCATTCGCATGCAGTCTGCGAATCTCCAGAGGAAATGAATGACTTCCGGTCATTTTGCAGCCATATCAGAGCTGATTTTGAAGTGCCAGTGGGAAGGCGGCGTAAAATCGCAAATTACTGCTTTAAAATATGATCACCCACCATCAAAATGACAGAAACGTTCTTAAGGTCTCATAGAGTATTGAGTTACTTTTTTGCAAATATTTTGACTTCTTGAACAATGAGTCCTTACAGTAACGGACAACGTGTCTACTGACTGTTTTTTCAAGAATTGTCCCAAATGATTTGCCCAAAATGTGTCAGTCAAACTTTAATATGTGGGTAAGACCTGAGCCCAGAGCCAGAAACCAATCAGGCTTATAATTCCACGCATTGATATGTTATGGAACTTTACTGTGCTTTTTGTCGGAAGCGTTCGGCCTACAAGTTGCTGTACAGAGGCTCGTAGGCTCTCCGTTGGTAGCAGAGCTGGTGAACTGCAATCAATGGCCTGTCTATAGGTGCATCATATAACCCTTATTCGATAGCTCCTCGACTCCTTGGTCCTTGGCTGAATTGGATGTTGTTCTGGCCCTCTTCCGTGAAGGCCTTCTCAAAGCTCTTATTCCTGCTCTGAGGAGCTATGAGCGGGGACACACGAGAGCAGCCTTCCTGGAAGCTGTGTAGCTGAAAGCCGTTGCTAACTCCGCCCATACAGCTGACGAATTCACGTGACGCTTCGCAAGGAAGGGACGCAAGCGGACGAGTCGAGGAGGCAATTTAAGGGTTATGAGATGCACCTTATGTAACTCCCCGCAACACAGAGCCTCGCAACAGCATGCTGCATGTGACACACACACACACACACACACACACACTCACACACACACATGCACACACACACACGCACGCACGCACACACACACACACTCACACACACACACACACACACACACACACACACACACACACACACACACACAACACACTCACGCAAACACACACACACACACACACACACACACACACACATCAATAATAATAACACTAACTTTAGCACTTAATTGGAAGTCGCTTTTGGATAAAAGCGTCAGCTAAATGACATGTAACTTAATGTAATGTAACTTACCCCACAGGTCTTGGTACTGGAAGGAGACCTCTTTGTCACCATCTTCATGGTTAACGTTAGAGCACCTGAAGTGGATCACCTCTAACAAATACTCAACCAAGAAGTTTGGGATGTCAGCTGGTTTTGATAGAAGTGTTGCTCTGGAAATACACTCCACCAAGCTCTTCAGTCCATATGGACACAAACTCTGGACACTCATCTTTTACTCATCTAGCACTTCTTTAGCGCTTTCCAGTGAAATGTGAGTCAGTGTGTGTGATCTACAGAAAGGTGTGCTGAGTGTAGAATGTCTTTATGATGTCACAGCATTCTGGAACAGCTGTGTTCCGTTTACGTTGAGTTCTGTTTGAAGTTTGAAGTTTATTTATTTCAAAAAGGGACAGTGTATATTAAAGCCTAACTCTCGCCAAAATGCAACCTAGGGACTTTTTGTGAATGTACCCGAGTCAAACTTTCATTTAAAAGCATAATTTGGACGGAAACGCCACTTTTAAGATTTACCAAGGTCTCTGTCAAATGGCCTTCTGAATGGGAGTGCTAGCGGCACTTTTATGCTAGCCTCAAAATAGCTATTTTTAAACACTAAGAAGGCTCGACACAACATGAGACTTTGCTTCAAGTATCACCAGGGACTCTACACCTTAACTCCACCGGTGACCAAGATATATACTATAACCAGGGGCTCTACACCTTAACTCCACCGGTGACCAAGATATATACTATAACCAGGGACTCTACACCTTAACTCCACCGGTGACCAAGATATATACTATAACCAGGGACTCTACACCTTAACTCCACCGGTGACCAAGATATATACTATAACCAGGGGCTCTACACCTTAACTCCACCGATGACCAAGATATATACTATAACCAGGGGCTCTACACCTTAACTCCACCGGTGACCAAGATATATACTATAACCAGGGGCTCTACACCTTAACTCCACCGGTGACCAAGATATATACTATAACCAGGGGCTCTACACCTTAACTCCACCGGTGACCAAGATATATACTATAACCAGGGGCTCTACACCTTAACTCCACCGGTGACCAAGATATATACTATAACCAGGGGCTCTACACCTTAACTCCACCGGTGACCAAGATATATACTATAACCAGGGGCTCTACACCTTAACTCCACCGGTGACCAAGATATATACTATAACCAGGGGCTCTACACCTTAACTCCACCGGTGACCAAGATATATACTATAACCAGGGGCTCTACACCTTAACTCCACCGGTGACCAAGATATATACTATAACCAGGGGCTCTACACCTTAACTCCACCGGTGACCAAGATATATACTATAACCAGGGGCTCTACACCTTAACGAAAGCATTGACAACATTGGTTGTGTTCACAGAGTTTACTAAAAAGAAGTTTTAACAACTCACGTTAGCTGTTGTTCTTCCGGTCTCCGTCTATCGAGCCAGTCAGAACTAGTCGAGGGAGGAGAGTAAAGATGGAAAGCTCCTAAAGCTTAGTTCCATATAAATGCACGGATAATTCCTTGTTTTGTCGTTAGTGAAAAACAATATTGACCTTGTAGATGAAAAAGGAGCCTCATATAAGATGACATTTCCTCCTATGGAGTCCGTTCATTTGCATTCGGAGATCGCCACTTTTTGGATTGGGAAATGGCGGCTAGCGTAAACAACAACAGCTAACGTGCGTTACTGACAGGTTGATGGTCCCTATAAGTTAAGTTAAAGGGTCGCTATGCAGTTTGGGCCATTTCTTTGCCTTTTTTCTCGCATTTTATGTTTGAAATTCTTTTATTAGGATAACCCCTTGAGATGTACCATCTCGTTTTCGAAGGGGTCCTGAACAAAATACAACAAAAAAACATTGCACGCATACATGATAAACAAAACAGAACAGAAACAAATAGCCAAACAACAACAAACTCAAAAGAGACAACAAAAAAACAAAAAAAGAACAGGTTTCTCTATTAGAGCTGTCCACTGAGAACGTACGTAGCCATGTCCACTGAGAACGTACACAGCCATGTCCGCTGAGAACGCACATAGCCATGTCCACTGAGAACGCACGGAGCCATGTCCACTGAGAACGCACATAGCCATGTCCACTGAGAACGCACATAGCCATGTCCACTGAGAACGCACATAGCCATGTCCACTGAGAACGTACGGAGCCATGTCCACTGAGAACGCACGGAGCCATGTCCACTGAGAACGCACATAGCCATGTCCACTGAGAACGCACGGAGCCATGTCCACTGAGAACGTACGGAGCCATGTCCGCTGAGAACGTACGGAGCCATGTCCACTGAGAACGTACGGAGCCATGTCCGCTGAGAACGCACATAGCCATGTCCACTGAGAACGTACGGAGCCATGTCCGCTGAGAACGTACGGAGCCATGTCCACTGAGAACGTACGGAGCCATGTCCACTGAGAATGCACGGAGCCATGTCCACTGAGAACGTACGGAGCCATGTCCACTGAGAACGTACGGAGCCATGTCCACTGAGAACGTACGGAGCCATGTCCACTGAGAACGCACGGAGCCATGTCCACTGAGAACGCACATAGCCATGTCCACTGAGAACGCACGGAGCCATGTCCACTGAGAACGTACGGAGCCATGTCCACTGAGAACGCACGGAGCCATGTCCACTGAGAACGTACGGAGCCATGTCCACTGAGAACGCACGGAGCCATGTCCGCTGAGAACGCACATAGCCATGTCCACTGAGAACGCACATAGCCATGTCCACTGAGAACGTACGGAGCCATGTCCACTGAGAACGCACGGAGCCATGTCCACTGAGGTAGACAGCTAGTAACAGATAGCAATCATAATAAAAACCTTTACAGGCAATAGCAAACATCCTGAGGTCACAATAACAAGAAATACAAAGATTAAACTGAGTTCATCCCAAAGATAATTACAAGTGCAACAGCAAGAACAGCAGGTCAGCATCAGATCTACAGGCTTGTGTTTGTCTCCGTTCTCGCCATTCTGGAAAAAAAGACGTTACGTTATTTTTAATCTATTGATTCTTGTACACAGACACGTTTATCTTGTTTATTTCGTGGCGGGCAGCACGTAATGGGAAGCATCTATACGGATGTTGGGTTTAGGAAAAGAACAATGGTGAAAGGACACCTCACACGCCGGGACACGATCTGCGGTCTGTGGGGGACGTGCGACAACAACGGGACGGCTGGGTTTAGGAAAAGAACAACGGGGAAAGTTAACGTGACACGCGGGCTCGATCCCCGGGCTCCTGGGTGAAAGTCCTGTGTTGTTTGACCCATCCACCCCCCCAACCAACCTCCCTACGCGGATTTACGGCATTTCATACTACTCGCTACCGTATCACGAAAGATGCTTCCCATTGAAATACATTAGTTTAAAATTAGGGCTGTCAAACGATTAACTTTTTTAAGTCCATATTAACGATGGAAAGCCATTCTTACCAGAGGATCTTGATTGGGAATCAAATGAATGCAAAGAAAGTGACTTTATGAACTTGATTTTAAGATTTGTATTTGTTTATTATATATTTAATCACACATTTGAATTTAACAACAACTTTGAATGCACCGCAAGACTGTAAATTACCAGTTTCATTGAACGCACCGTCTGTGTTTTTCCGACAACGGCAGCTGCAGATTGTTACATGCCGGTTACATGCCATACAGACACACTTTACACCGTTTAGTGTTAGCTGTCAGCAGTGTAACCGTGTTTAATCCAGCTACTAGCTAGCGGTAGGCTAACGTTAGCTGCTGTCGAGTATAGTGTTAACTAGCTAGCGGTAGGCTAACGTTAGCTGCTGTTGAGTATAGTGTTAACTAGCTAGCGGTAGGCTAACGTTAGCAGCTGTTGAGTATAGTGTTAACTAGCTAGCGGTAGACTAACGTTAGCTGCTGTTGAGTATAGTGTTAACTAGCTAGCGGTAGGCTAACGTTAGCTGCTGTTGAGTATAGTGTTAACTAGCTAGCGGTAGACTAACGTTAGCTGCTGTTGAGTATAGTGTTAACTAGCTAGCGGTAGACTAACGTTAGCTGCTGTTGAGTATAGTGTTAACTAGCGTCCCGTGTAGCGGTGTGTGTGTAGCCTGTATCGTCTGTCTCAGAGCATCAGAGAGAAGAGCAGACATATCAGCGGCTCCAGAATGAGGTACCGAAATCGGCGTTGCTATTCCTGCAGCAGGATGTGTTACGAGGAAGTACGGCGAAATAGTCGCCTGTTAGGCACGACGCAAAGCCGAGTGAAGTGAAAATCAATTAATAAATGGCGGCATGTGATTAATACAATTAAAAAAAATGTATGCATTATGATCGACCCTTAATCGCATTGCGATTAACGCGTTAATGCCGACAGCCCTATTTGAAATACGTGCTCGCCACCACCACGAAATAAACTAGATAAACGTTTTCCGTGTACACGAATCATTAAATAACGTGACCATTTCACGAACTGCCGTGAAACAGAAAGTAGCGGCTGGTGCCTAGTGTGCGCCAGTGTTTGTGCGTTTGTGTGTCGGCCCGCCCACACATTTGGCGACTGGCGAGTGTTAATTTTGGACCCTGCATAGCACTGTGAAACAGTAGCCGTTTAATTGACTTTCTAAATATAAGAGAACTTGATTAAAGAAGAATTTTCAACATGCTTGAATCATCTCCACAATGGAGTTCTGTTTGTTTTTCAACAGTGTTATGTTACAAAGAAAACAGAAGTCTTATATCTTTGGCTATTTATTTATTTTACTTAGGTATATTGTTAATAATTTGCACAGTTAATATTTTTCTTTGGTGTGGCCGGGTTGGATCAGTGGGTAGAGCAGGCGCACATATACTGAGAGGCTTATGCCTTGACGCAGAGGTCCAGGGCTCGAGTCCGACCTGTGATGATTTTCTGCATGTCTTCCCCCCCTCTCTCTCTCCCCTTTCTCACCTAGCTGTCCCCTTGATTAAAGGTAGAAAAGACCAAAAAATATTCTGTTGTAGAATCGATGTTTGAACTGAATCGTGGGTTTGGTGTATCATTACAGCCCTAGTGGCTTGTGAAAATTGGGTATAATATTTACTTTGGTGACTGTATGGGGTGAAATAATTGGTCATAATCTCTGTTTACGTTCACTCCCACTGAAATCAATACAGTCCGGACCCAGCAGACTCAGCGGTCAATCTGGTGCAAACAGCAATTAATACGTGGACTACATATGGATTACAGTGCTTTACTTTTCATAGCTATACACACCAATCGTTCATGACACGATGATCACACACACACACACACACTCACACACACAGTGCGTCTCACTATCTTTGTGGGGACCCATCATTGACATAATGCATTCCCTAGCCCCTTACCCTAACCTTAACCATCACCACTAGATGCCTAACCTTAACCCTTACCCTCACCCTAACCATAACCTAATTCTAACCCTAATCCTAAAACCAAGTCTTAACCCTCAAACAGACCTTTAACCTTGTGGGCTCCAGCATTTTGGGCCCCACAAAGCTGGTCGGACCCCACAAGTATACTGGACTCCCGGTTTTTGGACCCCACGAATACAGTTAAACGAAAGAGCGAAAGAGAAAGCGGAAAAAAAAAATGAATGCGTCATTGTACCCAGCACTTCTGGAAATGTACTTCCGAATGCGTCTCTGTCCCCAGCACATTTCAAACCAAACTGACGCCCGTGGAGTTTCCCCTTTGGATTGAACCGTGCATGAGAGATGGAGCGCTGCAGAATAGCTCTGCTCTCAGCAGGAGGATAAATACACCTCCTCCTGCCTCTCAGCCTCGCTGAGACCTTTGTTCTCTACCTGCAGCTACACCACCTCCGACAGACAGCACGGATATTTTCAGTAACAGTGGCTGTCTTCTGCATCTCTGGTATTTGCTTTGTCTAATGGTACGTGTGCACAGGCAAGCGTCATTTCAATGCTTCCCATTCTTTAGGTATGTGTTACCCAGTGTTTAGTTTGGTTTGAGTTAACGTTATTTTAGACTTAATCAAGCTGTCAGCTAGCGGTTAGCCCAATTAGCTGTTAGCTAAACTAACGTTAGCTTCCCGGTGGAGGCTAACGGCAGAAGCATGGAACAGATCATGATTCGTGCAGTGTCGTGAATCCTCGTAAAACAGGATTATCATTTTGGGCATGTGCATGACGGATCTTGCAGGCAGCTCTCGGCAGCTCCCCCTCCTCACCAGCATGAGTTCCACCAATCAGAGGCATCACTGTGGGATTGTGGGATTGTTCAGGATTGTGGGTAATGGAGTACTTATCCAAGACATCGCGAATAAAAGACATTTATCTCAAAACAAGGTTGGTGCCCCGTGAACTTTTGGCATCTATATGAGCATATACAATCGCTGTGGGTGGGACCGTTGAGCTCTATAGGCATGTTTTTAATTGAAAGGACCGCCCCGCTTCCCACCATTGCACGCTATAGAGGGATTACTGGGGGTCCCACGCACCCATTTAACAACTAGAGGGGACCGTTCCTTTGAAGCGGTGGCTCCAAACCTGTGGACCGCCCTTCCTACTGTCCTACGTTCTGCAGTCTCTGTTGACGCTTTTAAAAAGCTGCTTGTTTACATTTGCTTTTGATTCATGTCTTTTAATGATTGTTTTTAGTCTTTTTTTACAATTGACTATGTTTTGTATAAATGTTTATCATGTGAAGCACTTTGTGACTTTGTCTGTGAAAGGTGCTGTATCAAATAAACTTATTATTATTATTTTCACGACGCGTCATCAGACCAGAAGTCGCCATGTTGGAGGTACTCCGCATCACAACAGAGCACGGACACCGAAGTAGATCCCGAACGGCGTCAAGGAAAATGGTTAATTATTGCCGTGTTTTCGGTTGTACCAATAGGTCAGACCGAGAACAACATCTGGAATATTATCGCCTTCCAAAAGTTATTAAAAACCAGAGAGAGGAACGCCAGAAGTTATCAGAGGAAAGGCAACGCTCAACCAGGATCTACGAGGGGAAATCTGTCTTGTTCAGTCTTTGAAATGAAAATAAACGATTGAGAATCACTTGGCTACACCTTGAGTATCACAATGATGTCATACAGTTAAGGTTAGGTTGATTAAAGACGTTATTGCATTACTTATATCGGCCTTCACAACACAACGGTCGTTGATGACTTTGTACTGCGTCTCCCTCACCCATCCACACACCATCTGGTGATAAGCCTCCAAACTTCTGTAGGATTTAAGGTCTTCTGCTGTGTATGGGCTCGGCAAGAACACCAGGTAGTTGACTATATCGGGATATGCAACTGAAGGAAGAATCAGGGTCACCATGGGTCCAAGAAGAGGGAGCCAACTCGTAGGAATCTGCACCGCCAGTAAACTGTAATTTCTCAAAATATCGCGCCTTTTCTTGTGGTCCAAGTCCTTCCCTATATGCCTTTGCATCTTGGACATAAAGTATTAAAGTATCCAAACGCACAATACTCCATTACTCCATTCAGTTGTTTACACCGAGTGCCTCCAATATGGTCGCACATCCAGGTTACCGCCCAGAACGTGACGTCGGTGAAAACCCTCTATGCGGTTGTCACTACCCGATGTGAGTCGAGTGCAGATGTGAGTTGCGCATGCTCAGATTTAAACGGTTTACGGCATAACGTGTCATACTGAAATTTGTGAAATCCATGAAATAATACACTTTTCTCTTTACATACAATAACAGAAGATGGAAATAATTTCAAAAACGTTGTAGCTATCTATGATTGTTTAATTGCTAACGTTCAAAACGCCGTTAGCATCTTGTAGGCTACTTGTCGCAAAGTGACGCATGCACGACTCACATCGGGTAGTGACACTATAACTAGCAGTTTCTCTTCAATGGCAGCTGACAAGCAAAGAAAACAAGCTACACCCTCACACGACCACAACGGTTAGTTTAAAAGATTTTCGTGAGCTTTTGAGAGGCATAAAGTAGCCTGGATTCAACTTTATGCAAATCATTGCTAGTTAGCCGTCAGCTGTAGTCTTTGCGGTGTGTTCAAGTGCAAATTTTTGGCCAAGACAAAGGTGACGTGGTGTGATGTGAGGCGACGCCACAGTCAGCCTTTGTCATCTTACAGTTGGGCCAATATAAGATTATTCTGGTCACTATGTCACCTTCCTCTTCATTTCAAATGTTGCTCGTTCCTTCAAATGAAAAAGGATTTGTAATCAGCTCGTAATTGTGTGTGTGTGTGTGTGTGTGTGTGTGTGTTCTTGTTTAACTATATTCGTGGGGTCCAACAACCGGGGAATACAGTATACTTGTAGGGTCCCGACAGCCTTGTGGGGCCAAAATGCTGGAGCCCACAAGGTTAAAGGTCTGTTTGAGGGTTAAGACTTGGTTTTAGGATTAGGGTTAGAATTAGGTTATGGTTAGGGTGAGGGTAAGGGTTAAGGTTAGGCATCTAGTGCTGATGGTTAAGGTTAGGGTAAGGGGCTAGGGAATGCATTATGTCAATGATGGGTCCCCACAAAGATAGTGAGATGCACTGTGTGTGTGTGTGTGTGTGTGTGTGTGTGTGTGTGTGTGTGTGTGTGTGTGTGTTTGTATAAAAGCCCACATCATTGAGGCCAAGTCAATTTTCATAATGAATAATGCAGTCCTGGTTTTGGATACACATAGATGAAAGTAGACAGATGGCTGCAAAAAAAAAGAACGAGTGGTTAATAAATAGCCAAAATAAGTCCAGGCTTGGATTCACTGTTGTATACTGTTTTCACATGGTAACAGTTCCATTACATTGAGTTTGTGAGCAGATAATATGGAACAAGTTGTGTGATTGTAGTGCTGTCTGCCCCAGTGAATTCCAGACGGACTTAGAGATAAGCAAAAGGAAAAAAGACATATGGATAGGAATGCCCCACAGACAGCCAACACAGGACACCATGCACCCATGCACGCTACTATACTCAGTTTGATGAGTTCTTGAAGCATGGTACCCACACCAGACATCATGAAGCTAAAAAACTGCTGTACGGAAAAAGTGATATGCAATAGCAAATCATATATCATAATCATATTTTAATCTGACAGTCTGAGCAGTGATGTAATCATTCAGTAAGCTGACGAGCCAGATGGGTTGTTAACATAGTATATCAGAATGGACCAGCAGGTCCCGTGTCTCTGGATGGAGACCAGTGAAGGATGTTAGAAGCTCTTTTCCGGTGATGGCTGAGCGTTACTGAGCAGCCTCCAACTGAGCTTGAAGACGTAGATGTGACGTGAGCAACCTGTCTGAAAGTTGGAAGTCTTCTGGTAGCTGTGCCAAGAGAAATCTCAA
>CM042319.1:2491935-2496935 GCA_023566125.1 Zingel zingel | reverse complement strand
AACGTGCTTCATGTTGCTCTGGCAGGAAAAGATCATTGTTTGCTTGAAATTGAATTTTTGAATTTCTGTGTAGTTCCTGTAAATACAAGACACCAGAACACCAGAATTGATGAATTATTATTATTATTATTATTATTATTGATCCCACAGTGAACGTCAAAAGATGAAGAAAACATTTCTACATTCTGTTGGTTCGTGTCGTCCATACGTCTGTTTAGTCCTTTTGTTCGCTTCTCGACAGCCAGACATCCAATCAGGTTTCAGATCCTCAGACGTCGGAAGTTCACTGGGAGTCCTCCTTTAAAGCTGTCCTACAAAAATATGACGAATGACGACCAACGCATCACATCGTCTGATCAATAAATCAAGAAAAATACAATCAGGATATGTATACATACAGTTTTATATATAGATTTAGATCTCTGCCAGGAATAGAAGCACTAACACACACACACACACACACACACACACACACACACACACACACACACACACACACACACACACACACACACACACACACACACACACACACACACACACACACACACACAATCCATCCATCCATCCCAGTAGCTCTCGGGCTACGGCTGCAGTAAATCTCTTAATACACAGAAAAGTTTGAGAACAGAAGTGGCCGGGTTGGCTCAGCGGGTAGAGCAGGCGCACATATACTGGTACTGAGAGGCTTAAGCCTCGACGCAGAGGTCCAGGGTTGGAGTCCGACCTGTGACGATTTCCTGCATGTCTTCCCTCTCTCTCTCTCTCTCTCCTCTTTCTCACCTAGCTGTCCTGTCAAATAAAAGGCAGAAAAGCCCCAAAAATAATCTAAATACAATATATTTGAGATTAGACCAGGGCCACGTTCAGCCCCGACATAACGTAGCAAAGCGGGGGGGTTTAAAACTGAAACTGGGGTGTGTTTGAACCCCCTGTTGTGTGTGCAAGTGCTCTGCCTTTGCATCACAAGTTTACAGACACGTCTCTGCTGATTGGTTGTCACCTGTGACACAGCCAATAAGAGAGAGACACGCCCACCAAATGGGAGAAAAAACTAAACTCAAAGCCTTGCACACTGTTTTGAGAACGTGCGCCAGTAGAGCTGACCAGAGACTGGACTGCATTTCCCAGAATGCATCTGGTCTCTGCCAGGGAGCTTCCCAGCAGGGCTGTAACCAGAGAAACACTGTGGTCCTGAGCCTAAAATCTCACAGCAGGACCCCGAAAATATAACAGAATGTGGAACGTAGAACGTAGAGTTGAAACTATAAGATTAGTTGAGCAACAGAAAAATAATCCGCTATCATTTTTCATAATTCATAAGCCAATAATCGCAAAAAATGTCAAAAATTACTGTTTCAAATGCAAATGCTGGTCTTAGTCTATGACTGTAAACAAAGTATCTTTGGATTTTGGACCGTTGATCAGACAAAGTGAGACATATACAGTTCAAAATAATAGCAGTCCAACATCACTAACCTCATAAATCACATTTTTTGGTAGAAGTGATATTTCTACATGGCAAATAATTTCCTAGTAAGTGTTGTAGAGTCCTAGAAACCCAACAGACCAACAGTCAGACATGCATGCTGCTCATTCTGTGTAATTGAATCTGTAATTGAAAGGGACATGTTCAAAATAATAGCAGTGTTCTGTTCAATTAGTGAGGTGATTGATTCTGTGAAGAAACAGGTGTCAGTTATGGCCCATATTTAAGGAAGGAAGGAAGCAAATGTTGTGCATGCTGGTTATAGAGCATTTCACACTGAAATACTCAGCAAAATGGGTCGTTCCAGACATTGCTCTGAGGAACAGCAGACTTTGATTAAAAAGTTGATTGGAGAAGGGAAAACATATAAAGAAGTGCAGAAAATGATAGGCTGCTCAGCCAAAATGATTTCAAATGCCTTGAAATGGCATCCAAAGCCTGAACGACGTGGGAAAACGGTCAACTACCATTCAAATGGATCGAAGAATAGCCAAAATGGCAAAGGCTCAACCAATGATCAGCTCCAGGAAAATCAAAGAAGACTTAAAGTTACCTGTGAGTACTGTTAGGATCAGAAGAAGGCTATGTGAAGCTAAGCTATCAGCTAGAAGCCCCCGCAAAGTCCCACTGCTGAAAAAAAGACATGTACTGAATAGGTTGGAATTTGCCAAAGGACACACTGACTGGCCAAAGGACACATTGACTGGCCAAAGGAGAAATGGGGCAACATTCTGTGGACTGATGAGAGCAAAATTGTTCTTTTTGGGGTCTGGTTGGTGTGTAACAGCTATAACACAATGTAGCTTTAAGGAGAAACCCCCCCCCCCCCGCTCTGGCTTGTTTGTATTTCTTTAAACCAATCACAACCGTCCTGGGCGGCGCCAAGCCCCAGATGCAGTGATGCTGGCCTTGCATAAAGAGAGCTAAATGGGCGGGGCATCCGGTGCGTGAGAGACGTGCCGGACGTCTGGCTTCACCCCAGCAATGTACATCCGTTGAATCAGATTAAGTCAACTTATAACAACTTATAACAACTAATAAAGCTGCGTTGATGGAATTCACACTTGTTGCTTTTTTTACTTGAAGATTACACCGCTATTTTCTGAGATGTGAGCAGTGACTTAGGTCCACACACACACACACACACACACACACACAGTCTCACTATCTTTGCGGGGACCCGTCATTGACATAATGCATTCCCTAGCCCCTTACCCTAACCTTAACCATCACAACTAAATGCCTAACCTTAACCCTTGTGTTGACTTTGGGTCACATTGGCCCGTTTTAAATTTTTGTTTTATATCAGAAAATATTAAACGTAGAAATAAGCGCTGAAAATGTGTAGAAAAAATAATTTAAAATTTCAAACGTTGGAAAAAGCAAAAAAACAAAATTGTGAAAAAAAAGGCGTAAAAAATGTCAGAAAAAAAGTTTTTTCAAGGTTGAAAGGAAGACAACACAAGAGTTAACCCTTACCTTCACCCTAACCATAACCTAATTCTAACCCTAATCCTAAAACCAAGTCTTAACCCTCAAACAGACCTTTAACCTTGTGGGGTCCAGCATTTTGGCCCCACAAGGCTGGTCGGACCCCACAAGTATACTGGACTCCCCGGTTATTGGACCCCACGAATATAGTTAAACAAGAACACACACACACAATGAAGAACATAAGAAAAAAAGCAAAAAGAACCACAAGATGTACGAGATTACAGGTTAACAAATGAACAGACCTAAATATTGAACCAACTTGGAACAGGATCCCTAATAGAACCAGCTATCGGAGCCCAACCAAACTCTGTAGATAAATATAGTTTCATTTACAGTCAGAAGTTGTTGCAAACAAACTCCTCACAGTCCTGTACTCTGATTGGCTGTACGCAGGTTTTCCAGTTCAAATGCTGACCGTACAGAATTTCAATGATTCTTCAGCTGAAGTTAAAAACACTCAAACAAAATCAAATTCCAGCAGTGTCTTTATTAAACATATCAGATCCTGTATCTGTAGAAGCAGTATTTTTAATGTGAACTCTTTAAGACAGTAAAATGCACTGATTTTTGCCTTTGGAGTAAATCAAGAGACCATTTAAAGGTGCTCTAAGCGATGTCTCAAATATTTTAGGCTACAACAAAAATTATTTGTAAAATACAGCAAATATTTCCTCATTATCCACTAGCTGCCTGTCCCCTGAACACACTGTAAAAAAGAATTACGGTCTCTGCAGACAGCCCAGGCTCCACAAACTGCAACAAAAACAAACTGGCTAACCTGCACCACCAAACATAACAAACAGAGTTCCAGCCAATAACCAACAAGAAGGATTTGGGGGGTGGGGGGTTGGGGGGTTAGGGACGGGATGAGAAGGAGGGAGGGGCGAGCTAGTCTCGTTTTGTTTGAAAATACTTTGAACGTTAACGAGAAGTGCCGTCACCCAACATCGCTTAGAGCACCTTTAAGTAGAGTTTGTGTTCTAATAGTTGAGATGGAAACACGCCATGTTGGAGGAGGGACCGACTCCTCCGTCTACCGACAGAAAATCTCTAAACTTTATTATTTATTATGTCGGGTGTGAAAATGTCAATTTAAACTGGTCGAATAATTAACTGGAGCTGAAACAATTAGTCAACTGACAGAACATTAATCAACAATGAATGAATTATCATTTTTGAAGCAAAATAATTAAAAGTTCCAGCTTAAAAACTTAGCATGCAAAGGGCGTTCTTTCACAATTTTCTATCAATATAAAGACAAAATAATCAGCATTAGTTGCAGCCCTAAAAACATTCAGTGTTATTTAGGGCCCCGACTCGTCAAATATTATTTTTTTTATTATAAACAACATGAATACTCGGATATGGAGCCCTTAAATTTGGTTATTAAAGAATTGTGACCAAGAAATGTTCTCACCTGGAAATGTTAGTGCAAAAATAAAAATGCATTTGTTTCTCTGATGGACAAACTTTGTAATGGGAACACGGCTTCTAAACGAATTAAACATCAGACAATTCTGTACTCATATTTCTTGTTATATTCTCTTTGTACCGGTGCATATGGCGGATGCCAAATACCAAAAATATGTATGTGGTCAGAAACAGTTGCTCCATTCAGAGGAAGTCTTGGTCACCATTCCCTATAACCAAATTTAAAGCCTAACTCTCGCAAAGTGCCACCTAGGGTCTTTTTGTGAATGTACCCGAGTCAGACTTTCGTTTAAAAGCATAATTAGGACGGAAACGCCACTTTTAAGATGGACCGTATTCTCATTTTTGGGTCAAATGGCCTTTTGAATGGGAGAGCTAGGAGCACTTTGATGCTAGCCTCAAAATAGCTATTTTTAAACACTAAGAAGGCTCGACACAACATGAGACTTTGCTCCAAGTATCACCAGGGGCTCTACACCTTAACTCCACCGGTGACCAAGATATATACTATAACCAGGGGCTCTACACCTTAACTCCACCGGTGACCAAGATATATACTATAACCAGGGGCTCTACACCTTAACTC
>CM042319.1:2479435-2486935 GCA_023566125.1 Zingel zingel | reverse complement strand
TGACAGTCTGGCGAGGTCGGAGACTCGAGTCTGTTCGGTGTGTTCCGTGCCGTCGGCCTTCATTTTGGCCGATTTGACTTGTTGGCAGTCGGACTCAATGACCAATCTGATTGGTGGAATGCTAGCACTTGACTAGCAAATCAGTGCACTTATATTAAAATACTTACCGGAAATGACAAGCGGGATGAGCGTGACTAGAGCCTCTCAAAATCTGATGAAGATCTTTTAAACTGACCTTTGTTGATCTGAAATGAAGACAGATTCAGCGACTGCACGGCCTATTTCTCTCTTAAAATGTTCTCAGGAACACGTTACGGTGAACTGTTTTGAATTTCTAGAGAAGCCAGACCCACGTGACGCGTTCGTCCAATCAGCTGCCGGTTTTCATTTTTGGGCGACAATCCAGATTAGCGCCGCCTGCTGTTATGGAGACGTATTACGTATCGTCTCTTCGGTGTGTTCTGAGGAACTTTTTAGATCAACTCGGGGAGACTGATCAGTTAAGTTAAGACAGTTAATGGAAACAATACAGAGCAGCGCTGCCTGCTGTTATGGAGACGTATTACATCTCGTGCACGCGCAGAACGTACGCTCAAGTCGGCGTCTCTTCGGTGAGTTCTGAGGCACTTTTTGGACCTCGGGGAGAATGACCAGTCCGACTGGCTTTTCTGCCGACGGTCGGCCGTCGGGCTGGTGTGTCAGAGCCTTCAGCCAACAAAAGCTGAACCTAACTGGATTTGATAAATAAATGCAAAGCTGGACGCAGACGTGATGACATGCAATCAAAGCCTGTCCCTCGCTGTGAGATAAAGAGGGCAAGAAGGCAGACACACAGGCACATAGACAGGTAGTCAGAGACCTACCATAGAGGGGAGGATCTCTCTTTACAGCTGGAAGAGAAGGAAGGAAGTTTAGCAAAGAAAACACAAAACTACCACAAGAACACAACAGAGAACCAGAGAGGAGATATTACAACGTAGCACAGAGAAATACAGAAGAGAGATGACAGAGTCCGGTGCATCCAAACAGGAAATAGAAATACAACATCAAGGAGCTGAGACGTTCAGTCATACAGAGGAGTTACCAGCTTTGGAGCTCCCTGTGTGTGTGTGTGTGTGTATATGTCTGTGTGTGTGTGTGTGTGTGTGTGTGTGTGTCTCTGTGTGTGTGTGTGTGTGTGTGTATATATGTGTGTGTGTGTGTGTGTGTGTGTGTGTGTGTCTGTGTGTGTGTGCGTGTGTGTGTGTGTGTGTCTGTGTGCGTGTGTGTGTGTGTCTGTGTGCATATGTGTGTGTGTGTGTATATATGTGTGTGTGTGTGTATATATGTGTGTGTCTCTGTGTGTGTTTATATATGTGTGTGTGTGTGTGTGTGTGTGTCTGTGTGTGTGCGCGTGTTCATTGTTGTCTTTATATGAAAACATTCATATCTCATTTTTTCAGACTTGTTGGTTAGTTTGTTGGTGAAGGTGTGTTATCTACTTACTGTGTGTACGTGTATATGTGTGTGTGTGTGTGTGTGTGTGTGTGTGTGCGTGCGTGCGTGCATGTGTGTGTGTGTATGTGTGTGTGTGCATGTACTCACTGTGTGTGTGTATGGTGTCCTCGGAGCAGGACGGGGTGGTGGTCTGGGTGCTGTAGCCGCTGGAACAGTGCAGAGAGTCCCTGCTGCTTCTCGGGGCGTCCGAATTCAACGCACCCAACGTCAAGGCCAGCTGATCCCGAGCCGAGCAAGTCTGAGAGAGAAAGACACACACACACACACACACACACACACACACACACACACACACACACACGTTTACTGATTTCTACATTTTTCGTTCTTTCTAATTTAACTGAGAGAGAGAAAGGATGCTGAGGTTATTACGTTTACTGTAATGACTTTCATTTATGATTTTTGAAAATAACATGACAATAACATTTTCTAATTTTAAACAAAGAGATGATCAAGTTAAGTCCTTTTTTGTGGCTCCAATATTCTTTTTGTAACTTTCTTTGGTAAAGTTTGGTGTTCCCCACAGTAATAAGTATAGAATTCCATACAGTAATAACCCCACTGCTATGTGTGTGTGTGTATATATATATATATATATATATATATATATATATATATGCGTGTGTGTGTGTGTGTGCGCTTGTTTAACTATATTCGTGGGATCCAAAAACAAGGAGTCCAGTATACTTGTGGGGTCCCGACAGCTTTGTGGGCCCAAAATGCTGGAGCCCACAAGGTTAAAGGTCTGTTTGAGGGTTAAGACTTGGTTTTAGGATTAGGGTTAGAATTAGGTTATGGTTAGGGTGAGGGTAAGGGTTAAGGTTAGGCATCTAGTGGTGATGGTTAAGGTTAGGGTAAGGGGCTAGGGAATGCATTATGTCAATGACGGGTCCCCACAAAGATAGTGAAACAAACGTGTGTGTGTGTGTGTGTTCGTTTGGGTTACCTTCCCGGACGCCGACATGGCTCGAGCTCTCTCTCCATGGTGTGAGTAGGCGTTGTGTGGGGGGGCCAACAGGCCGTTCTCTGCCCCTCCGCTCCCCCCAGCAGCAAGCTGATTGGTTGAGCCGACTGCATCCTGTCACAAACAAACAAAGTCAATTTAATGAACATGTGCTGTCAGTGCAAACGAAAATATCAAATACACAGAATATAATCCCATGCAGCCATCATAAAAGTCAAGCAACTGTGAGAGCAGATTGGCATCTTAATGACTCAGTAGTACTATTATTACGGTGGCTCTCAGGCCCAGGGCAACTGGCTCCTAACGAAATGGGTCCCTTTAAAAGAGTCTACGGTTCATTTTAAAGATATTGTGTGAAGAACTTCAGGGCGTTTTCACACCTGAAAGTCTGAACTATGGTTGTTATATTGTATACATTTGCAGTTATGCAAGCGCACTAAAGAACTATACGTGACAAAACTACGTCCTGTCGTCATCACATACAGTATCTCACAAAAGTGAGTACACCCCTCACATTTTAGTAAATATTTCATAATATCTTTTAATGGGACACACTGAAGAAATTACACTTTGCTCCAATGTAAAGTATGAAGGGTCCAGCTTGTATAACAGTGTAAAGTATGAAGTGTACAGCTTGTATAACAGTGTAAATGTGCTGTCCCCTCAAAATAACTCAACACACAGCCATTAATGTCTAAACCGCTGGCAACATAAGTCAGTCCACCCCTATGTTATATTCCCATAGAGGCAGGCAGACTTTTATTTTGAAAGGTCAGTTATTTCATGGATCCAGGATACTATGCATCCTGATAAAGTTCCCTTGGTCCCCACATCATCACATCCCCTTCACCATACCCCCACATCATCACATCCCCTTCACCATACCCCCACACCATCACATCCCCTTCACCATACCCCCACATCATCACATCCCCTTCACCATACCTAGAGATTTGCATGGTTGTATGTCAGTTAGCCTAATAGCTGGTCTGATTTGCATTGAGAGATGATTTTATGGAAAGTACCTCATGCCAATCTCTAGTTCTGGTGAAGGGGATGTGATGATGGGGGGCTATGGTGAAGGGGATGTGATGATGGGGGGCTATGGTGAAGGGGATGTGATGATGTGGGGGTATGGTGAAGGGGATGTGATGATGGGGGGGTATGGTGAAGGGGATGTGATGATGTGGGGTATGGTGAAGGGGATGTGATGATGGGGGGGTATGGTGAAGGGGATGTGATGATGTGGGGTATGGTGAAGGGGATGTGATGATGTGGGGGTATGGTGAAGGGGATGTGATGATGGGGGGGTATGGTGAAGGGGATGTGATGATGGGGGGGTATGGTGAAGGGGATGTGATGATGTGGGGGTATGGTGAAGGGGATGTGATGATGTGGGGGTATGGTGAAGGGGATGTGATGATGTGGGGGTATGGTGAAGGGGATGTGATGATGGGGGGGTATGGTGAAGGGGATGTGATGGTGTGGGGGTATGGTGAAGGGGATGTGATGATGTGGGGGTATGGTGAAGGGGATGTGATGATGGGGGGGTATGGTGAAGGGGGATGTGATGATGTGGGGACCAAGGGAACTTTATCAGGATGCATAGTATCCTGGATCCATGAAATAACTGGCCTTTCAAAATAAAAGTCTGCCTGCCTCTATGGGAATTTAACATAGGGGTGGACTGACTTTTGTTGCCAGCGGTTTAGACATTAATGGCTGTGTGTTGAGATATTTTGAGGGGACAGCACATTTACACTGTTATACAAGCTGGACACTTCATACTTTACAGTGTAGCAAAGTGTAATTTCTCCCATTAAAAGATATTATGAAATATTTACTAAAATGTGAGGGGTGTACTCACTTTTGTGAGATACTGTACGTGCGCTGCATCTCCCTACAGTTATAACTGATTGGTTTGTAGACGGGCTTCCCCGTCCTTTCGTATCCTCTCTCTGTCAAAGTTTTCGGTGGCTCTTTTTGTTTTGTTGCGTTGTTTTAGAAGCGAGACATGGGAACTTTACTTGGGCTTTGTTCTCAGCTCTGATAGCTGACAGCTGTCTGCTCGGAGCACATTCACCGTCTCTCTCTCTCTCACATACACGTAAGCACTGAGCTATCCTTAAGGAGCTTCCCCGGTCTGGTAACACAAGGAGAGCCTGCCAGAGCTTCCTGTAATTGGTCCGAAAGTCCGAACCATCCAAAAAGTGTTTTCATACTGCAAAACGAACCAAACCATGGTTCAGTTTGGTCCGGACCGAGACCGCCTCTTCTGATTGGACCAAAATTTGGTCTCTTGATCCGGACCGTGGTCCGAGGCAACTTTCTCACCGGCAATTTTGGTTCGGACCAAACTGACAAGTCTGAATGTCCGGACCAAATGAGGTAGGTGTGAAAACGCCCTTAGTTTACTGAATTATCACACATCTTCCTTGTAGATATTTGGAAATCAATCTTCAATTTAAAAGCACACTAACTTGGTTTCCATCATCACTCAACGAGCAGAGATCACAGGACTGCAGACAAGACACCACTGACAGATATATTGATGCATGGTTGAACGGTGTTAGAAGACGGCTTAGGTCTACGTTGCTTGGGTGTGTTCTGGATGGCTAACGATGGCTAATCAGAGAGAAGAGCAGACATATCAGCGGCTCCAGATTTCGGTAGCCAGGGTTGGCAGGAAGAAGATCTTTATAAGTAAATGTTCCAATCAATGATCCAGCAGCACATTCTCGTCTCCCTCCTTCATCTTACAGTCCAATGGAGGCTAGAACGGCTCCGGGTCAAACGGCGATATGGAATAGATTAATCTGCGTTATTTTTTTTAATGCGTTTATATTATTTTTTCTCAGATTAATTAATTGAAATTAACGCATTATTTTGACAGCCCTACTTCTTTCCTATGTTTTATATGATTGTAAACTGAATAACTTTGGATTTTAGACTCTTGATCAGACAATGTAAGCTAATTATAGATGCCACCTTATGCTGTGCGAAATGTTTTTTTAAACTATTTTCTGACATTTTATAGATTAATCGAGAAAGTAAAATGCTGAAAACTGTTGGAGCTAGACTGACAAACTCTGATACATCAGCCGATATTAGCTTGGCGCAGACATATTGGTGTATATGTCTGCTAAAAAGTACCAAGAAATGGCAGGAGAGAAATGGCAAACGTGTGTTTGGGGTCATTTAGGCCGCGTTTACACTCATCGTTTAAAGAGTCTCGCATCCCGATAAAATCCAGATGAGATTTGTGCATCGCTTTAAAAAGTTTCTCTCTTCTCCTGTCACATCTGACACAGGCACATTACAAAGAACAACTGTCATTTAACAGAACGTAAGGGGTAGCAGCAATACGATTTTTTCATTTGAAATAAAACAAACAACGTTTTTGGTCACTTCTGACTAGGGTTGGGTACCCTAAACCGGTGCTAATACGGCACCGGCGCCTAAACGACCGGTATCTACCGGACAGAAATGCAACGCAGATTTCGGTGCCAATTAAATGCCTTTTGCGCTGCTCTTTGATGCTCCGAAACAAACGTTAGTGGCAACAGGAGCATCACTGCACGTGAAGCTAGTTAACACTTCACTCGACAGCAGCTAACGTTAGCCTACCGTTAGCTACCAGCTGGATTAAACACGGTTAAAATGCTGACAGCTAAACGGTGTAAAGTCTTGTCTGTATTTCACCGTAGAGGATTCCAACAGCGGGACGTTAAGCAGTGTGCAGCTGCCGTTGTCGGAAAAACAACACAGACGGTGCATTCACTTGAAACTAGTAAGCCTCATGGTGCATTCAAAGTTATTGTAAAATACCCTATTACCCTATTTCTTTTAAGTATCGGTTCAGGCACCAGCACCATTTTAAAAGTATTGTTGTAGCACCGGTATCGGAAAGAACTCCAAATGATACCCAACCCTACTTCTGAGCCATGTACATCTCAAAGTGCATAAAAACTAAAAGGAGATATCAGTGCACAGAACTAGTAGCAATAAGATCTGCCTCCCTTTTCAAATAAATGCATTTTTATTTTACGTGTTAAAAAAAACAAACATGATTGGCCGGCAAGTCATTTGATTTTTTAAAATCTTGATGATCAATATCATCAAAAATCCAGTATCCGTGGCGGCTGTAATGACTGTGAGAGCTGAGCTTTTCACAATAGTTTTGAATTGTTATTGAAGTGAAGAACGTGGTTGGTGTTACTGGCTTTAAAAAGAGAGATGCACGTCACAGCGTGAAATAAGAAAAATCAACCATTAATCAGTCATTAATGATCTTTTGAATGACTTTAAAGGAGTCAGGTGTCACTTGGAGACTACGGGCTGAAAACAAAAGACGTTGCAGCTTTAAGTATTTGCAAAAATGTACTAAATTGTCAGTCAAATACGTACTGAAAGACAAACACAATGTATCAGAAGAGTCAAAGACACAAAACAATGACAGATTCATAAAGATACAGACAACTGATACAACACGTTAAAAGAAGACACTGGGAAACAGAAAATACACCATCAATGCACGTACAGTCAGGCAAAACCTAATCACTGTACAAATGAACACACACAAACGTACGTTTTAGGGAATAGGATCAGGAATTAATCTTAAAATGACTTCATGGGATGAAACCAGAGCTGAGTTAGAGATGTATGAGGTTCAAACTGAGTCATTTGGAGTGGATGAAATCGAAAACTTAAAAGGTCCCATGGCATGAAAATGTCCCTTTATGAGGTTTTTTAACATTAATATGCGTTCCCCCAGCCTGCCTCTGGTCCCCAGTGGCTAGAAATGGTGATAGGTGTAAACCGAGCCCTGGGTATCCTGCTCTGCCTTTGAGAAAATGAAAGCTCAGATGGGCCGATTTGGAATCTTCCCTTTATGACGTCATAAGGGGAAAGGTTACCCCCCCTTTCTCTGCTTTGCCCGCCCAGAGAATTTGGCCCCCCATGAGAGAGAGAGAGACATCATGGCTTTCAAACGAGCAAAGTGGCAGTTGGTCAAGATCACACCACCACCCTCCACCCCC
>CM042319.1:2466935-2474435 GCA_023566125.1 Zingel zingel | reverse complement strand
GATGGTTAAAGTTAACTTAACTTAACTGACATTATAGAGGTCAGTGAAGTTAGCTAAATGTCAGCTATCGTAGCTAACGTTAGGCTGTGACGGCCAACGGCAGAGAGAACCAGACTTACGTCCTGATTGGGAGCTCCAGGTGAAGTTGTGAAAGCCGTTGCTGTAGGTGTAACGTTACGGTAAAGCAGTGCATGGAGATGAGGCGCTCTGTTATTCTGTGCTGGTCGCCGTTCATCTTCTTCTCCAGCATTTAGCGGCAGACTAGTACCCCGTTTACACGTACATGGTTATTTTGAAAAACAGACATTTCCCTTCGTTTGTGTCCTTCGTTTACACACAAACGAGAATTTGCCTCTGAAAACAAGTCTTTATAAAACATCTGGCCAGACTGGAGTTCTTGGAGATCTTCGTTTGCACGTTTGCACGTAAACTAGACAAACACAAGTTTAGGCATTGACATAGAAGAATGGACCAGCAGATCCCGTGTCTCTGGACGGAGACCAGTGAAGGACATTAGAAGCTCTTTCCCGGTGATGGCTGAGCGTTACTGAGCAGCCTCCAACTGAGCTTGAAGACGTAGATGTGACGTGAGCAACCTGTCTGAAAGTTGGAAGTCTTCTGGTAGCTGTGCCAAGAGAAATCTCAATCATTCCCAATCTAGCAGAGACGGAGAGCGTAGGAATATGTAAGGAGATAACATAGGCACAGGCTAATTACTGATCACTAACATGATAGTTAACACTAGTAATTACACTTAAACAGCTAATGGAAGTCCAAACTGCCTGAGAGCTTCTCCTGTACTATACGGTAATTCCTCTACTATGAGACAGTAAGTCTCGTGGTTATGACACAATCGTTAGCCTATTTTTATAACAACGTCTGCTACGGAGCCATAACGTGAGCTACAAGGTAATGGAGCCTTTTATACATTGTCGTGTTTCTTTAGAAATAAACAACGGACAAATAGAGTCTTTAAACGCTTCAGATGTAAAGTTATTCTCTGTCAAAGTGACGTCAAAATGAATGGCAGTCAATGGGATGCTAACAGGAGGTGATGGCTTGTTGGCGCCATAGGAGCTACGCGGTCCGAGGAGAAGCTTACCCCCTTGGGTTTAGGCAGCCGAGAGAGAGAAAGAAGAAGTGAGTCCTTGCTGTTGTTGCTATTTTCGGGATTCTGATTGGCTAACGTGGGCTTGAGCTTCTGGCGTGCTCTTGACGGCATATATACACAGGTACATGTAAACGAACACTTTTCTGAAAACTGACAGCTGTGCACGATGAAAACAGAGAGGTTGAAATGTCCGTTTATGAAAATAGCCGGCTACGTGTAAACGTAGAACACTTGTAGGCGTATACTGCCCCCGTCAGGTCCGGAAGAACTGCATTCCCCGGTACCTAAGCACATACTCAACACATTGCAGCGTCATTTTTTTTATTTTATGTAATCTCCGGTTCCGTCCCGCCCGAAAAATTGTCTCTAGTGTGGGGTTGAGTCAAAATAAACTGCAGTTTGTGTGTGTATGGTAATGAGGGAACATTTCACTCAGACCAAGTGTGGCTGACTGATGTGTTTTGAATAGTTTTTGGGCAACAGTGGAGCTCTATGGCACAGAGGAAGAGGATATATATCAGGCTTTGGATACACACACAATACTCGTTAGTGTATCAAGAAAAATATAGAATATCACATGACCTAACCTTGCCGTTTGTACCAGTAGTGGAGCTAAAAATGTAACGTTTGGCCCCTGAGGGTGGCACTGAAGGAAATGTCTGAGGAAGACGAGTACCTGCTCGCTGGCAGCTGGGAGTTTATTGGGCTCAGCTGTCAGGTTGGTCAGATCTTCCAGAATAGTCTGCAGGTGGGTCACCTCGCCTAACATGTTGATCTCATGGTCCTACACACACACACACACACACACACACACACACACACACACAGAGTCAAGTCATCTTTGACCCAAAGTGCTTTACAACCACAGCAGGCCACATAAATATAAAAGTAAAAGTAAGTAACAAACACGAAGAATTGTCTCACACACACACACACACACACACACACACACAGAGTCAAGTCATCTTTGACCCAAAGTGCTTTACAACCACAGCAGGCCACATAAATATAAAAGTAAAAGTAAGTAACAAACACGAAGTAACAAACACAAAGAATTGTCTCACACACACACACACACACACACACACACGCGTTTGTTTCACTATCTTTGTGGGACCCGTCATTGACATAATGCATTCCCTAGCCCCTTACCCTAACCTTAACCATCACCACTAGATGCCTAACCTTAACCCTTACCCTCACCCTAACCATAACCTAATTCTAACCCTAATCCTAAAACCAAGTCTTAACCCTCAAACAGCCCTTTAAACTTGTGGGCTCCAGCATTTTGGGCCCCACAAAGCTGTCTGGACCCCACAAGTATACTGTATTCCCCGGTTTTTGGACCCCACGAATATAGTTAAACAAGAACACACACACACACACACACACACACACACACACACACACACACACACACACACACACACACACACACACACACACACACACACACACACACACACACACACACACACACACACACACACACACACACACACACACACACACACCACTGACCAGTACAGGCTTCAGCATGCTGACGAAGCTGCAGTAACGCGCTCTCTCTTCTATTAGCGCTCTGCACACGGCACGTTTCTCAGTCTCTTCCAGGACGGCGTAACGCACGTTGACGTCTTGCAGCGCGCTGTCCAGCTGGCCCCGCGCCTCGTCCTTCCCTACAGAAACGCACACAGGAGGAACTGATGAAGATCCGGGGGAGAGGAACTAAAATCATCATTAAATCATCATGTACATCAGACCCTGTGACAACACAGACAGATCTCAAACGGCCTCATCTTACTACTCCTTATATAAGCAGATACTCTGGCTGTGATGAGTTACAGTGTCATCAGTAACGCTCAGGCTGTGATACCCGGATACTACCAGCAGGGGTCAGCATAGCACAGCGCACGCACACACAAAATCACAAGACAAGAGACATAGGGTGAGCAGACGTGTAGTAAAAACGGTGGGGCTGAAGAGAATCTGACAGAGAGGGTGGGCATCAGAGTGAGTAGGCCAGTTTGAACAGGTGAAGTGGGATTTAAATGTAGTTACGTGTCAAGGCCCTGACACACCAACCAGACGGGCCGACCGTTGTTCTACATCATATCATCCATACAGGGATAGTAGTATACAGCTGTTATACATCATATCATCCATACAGGGATAGTAGTATACAGCTGTTATAAATCATATCATCCATACAGGGATAGTAGTATACAGCTGTTATACATCATATCATCCATACAGGGATAGTAGTATACAGCTGTTATACATCATATCATCCATACAGGGATAGTAGTATACAGCTGTTATACATCATATCATCCATACAGGGATAGTAGTATACAGCTGTTATACATCATATCACATCCATACAGGGGTAGTAGTATACAGCTGTTATACATCATATCATCCATACAGGGGTAGTAGTATACAGCTGTTATACATCATATCATCCATACAGGGATAGTAGTATACAGCTGTTATAAATCATATCATCCATACAGGGATAGTAGTATACAGCTGTTATACATCATATCATCATACAGGGATAGTAGTATACAGCTGTTATAAATCATATCATCCATACAGGGATAGTAGTATACAGCTGTTATACATCATATCATCATACAGGGATAGTAGTATACAGTTGTTATACATCATATCATCATACAGGGGTAGTAGTATACAGCTGTTATACATGATATCACATCATACAGGGATAGTAGTATACAGCTGTTATACATCATATCATCCATACAGGGATAGTAGTATACAGCTGTTATATATCATATCATCATACAGGGATAGTAGTATACAGCTGTTATACATCATATCATCCATACAGGGATAGTAGTATACAGCTGTTATACATCATATCACATCATACAGGGATAGTAGTATACAGCTGTTATACATCATATCACATCATACAGGGATAGTAGTATACAGCTGTTATACATCATATCATCCATACAGGGATAGTAGTATACAGCTGTTAAAACATAATAAAATATATGACACACTGGTATCGGCCGATACGCAAGTTAAGGTATCAGAATCGGTATCAGGAAGCTGTGGAATGCCCTCCCTGACACCTTGAGGTCACCTTAATCCACTGACTGTTTTAAAAAAGGCCTTAAGACATTTCTTTTTAGCAAAGCTTTTGGTCCCTTTTAGATTATTATTTTTTTGCTTCTAACCTGTAGCACTTTGAGATCTTTGATGAAAAGTGCAATATAAATCAAATGTATTATTATTATTATAAATGGTATCGGGCCATCTCTAGTGGAAAAGGGGTATGTGTGAGGGCAGGGAGCTCCCGAGCCTGGGAGCAGCTGAAAGCACCCATAGTATGGCTAGTATCTGAAGCTGAATTAATCAGAAGCATGTTTCCTAACCTCACGGAGAGACACTGACTGAGCTGAACGCTGAATGTTGATCTGGTCTGAGCCCGCTGGCTTCAGACAGACAGACCACCCAGCTCTGGAAACACACCCACTGAATGTACAGAGTAAGGCCCTGTTTACATCAACACGCTCGCAGGTGAAAACGACAACATATTTTATCAGATGCGATTTTTGGGGCTTAAAAACCCCCAAAAAAGGTGAAACCACCCTCCAGAGTGGAAATCTTAACAACGCTCCACTGTCCCGTTCCCGTCTAAAGGGTAAAGACACACTGTGGTTGTGTGCATGCGTGTGCCGTGTGTGTGTGCGTGAGTGCCCTTTGTGTGTTGTGTGTGTGCCGTGTGTGTGTGTGTGTGTGTGTGTGTGTGTGTGTGTGTGTGTGTCCTCGTCTTTCCAGACAGAATTGTCCACTTTTGTCGTTCTCTCGGTGCTACTAGGGAGAGAAGTAGAAAGAAGGATCTACGCAGGCGCGCGCACTTGGTGGATCGCATTTCACACACTTTTGAGTCACCATACGCACGAAGATTTCCCCCCCATAACGCTCGTCTAAACGCGGAATAAAAAGTGAGAACGCAACGCCACTTTTGCGTTTTCTCTTCAGATTGTTTCCATCTAAACAAAGCCTGAGTAAGTCCAGAAATAGTGGAGGCAGCGCACAGCTCCTACAACACGGAGGAGTTAAAGGTCGCTTTTTGGATGCTTTTATATAGACCTTAGTGGTCCCCTAATACTGTATCTGAAGTCTCTTTTATATAGGCCTTAGTGGTCCCATAATACTGTATCTGAAGTCTCTTTTATATAGGCCTTAGTGGTCCCCTAATACTGTATCTGAAGTCTCTTTTATATAGGCCTTAGTGGTCCCCTAATACTGTATCTGAAGTCTCTTTTATATAGACCTTAGTGGTCCCCTAATACTGTGTCTGAAGTCTCTTTTATATAGGCCTTAGTGGTCCCCTAATACTGTATCTGAAGTCTCTTTTATATAGGCCTTAGTGGTCCCCTAATACTGTATCTGAAGTCTCTTTTATATAGGCCTTAGTGGTCCCCTAATACTGTATCTGGAGTCTCTTTTATATAGGCCTTAGTGGTCCCCTAATACTGTATCTGGAGTCTCTTTTATATAGGCCTTAGTGGTCCCCTAATACTGTATCTGAAGTCTCTTTTATATAGACCTTAGTGGTCCCCTAATACTGTATCTGGAGTCTCTTTTATATAGGCCTTAGTGGTCCCCTAATACTGTATCTGAAGTCTCTTTTATATAGACCTTAGTGGTCCCCTAATACTGTATCTGAAGTCTCTTTATATAGGCCTTAGTGGTCCCCTAATACTGTATCTGAAGTCTCTTTTATATAGACCTTAGTGGTCCCCTAATACTGTATCTGAAGTCTCTTTATATAGGCCTTAGTGGTCCCCTAATACTGTATCTGAAGTCTCTTTATATAGACCTTAGTGGTCCCCTAATACTGTATCTGAAGTCTCTTTTATATAGGCCTTAGTGGTCCCCTAATACTGTATCTGAAGTCTCTTTATATAGACCTTAGTGGTCTAATGTCAGTCAAAATAATCGCAATTTGACATTTTCCTCATATCGTGCAGCCCAATAAGCTACACGCTGAAAATGGAAAGTTTTGAAGAACATTTGGATCGTGCAACAAGGCAGGCCTGCTTGGTTCTTTTGCAGAATGATTGTGAAGATTTACAAAGAATATGTTTAGGTCATTTCCTCTCTAACTGGGAGGTTTTGGGGACTGATTGGTGGGATTGCTGTGGACGAAGTACACACAGAGACACGCTGGTAAGAGATAATGAGGTGTAACCATGTATCAGCTGATTTAAACAGCTCACGTTACTGTATTGTGTCAACAGTTCACTTCGTTTAATATTGTATGTGGCGTTTTCTTTTGCGGGGTGCAAATTTCCACCAAAACAAGTTCCTTCCCGAGACTATTTTGCTGTGTCCAGAGCTTAGCGCCGCCCAAGACGATTGTGATTGGGTTAAAGAAATGCAAACAAGCCAGAGCGTTTTTTTTTCCTCCTATCCCAGAATGCATCTGTGGTGTAGCCAGACATTACTCCACAGTGCTGTGGAGATAGATGACTGTGACAACATTACATATTTTCTTACTTTACAAGAGTACAACTTTGAATGCATTACATGGCAGTATTGCTACTTTTACTTCCATAAAGTATCTGAATACTTCTTCCACCACTGCTTCCCGCTGACTGTTCTTGGTTGAAAAGTTATAACCATCTTATTTCTGAAACTCCAGATCTCTGGCTAAATCTCAGCAACTGATCTCTCAATATTTTGAGATATTTTTCAAGCAAACACAGCTAAAAGAAAACCTCTTTCTAACTTCAAGAGAGAGAAAGAGCCCGAGAAACAGAGACAGTAAATCCAATCCACAATGAGAAGTAGTTTCCAAATCTGAACCCACACACGGCAGACTTTGTGTCATAAAGCTCAACAACCTAAACCTACCTGATCACTCAGGGGTGTGTGTGTGTGTGTGTGTGTGTGTGTGTGTGTGTGTGTGTGTGTGTGTGTGTGTGTGTGTGTGTGTGTGTGTGTGTGTGTGTGTGTGTCTAATATCAGACCAATGGAGCCCATTTTCCAACAAACGACCTTCTAACAGCTGGAAATGCTGTCTCTAAATGTTTTTTTTCTGGCAATTCGTGGAGTAACCATAGTGAGTAATTCCTCAAAAGCTCCAGGAGCAAAACGGGCAAAATTCACAAAAGCTGGAATATCTTCTGAGCGAAGTTCTTGACACAAATTAAGATAGACACCCTGTTTTGCATGTCGCAATAGCCACGGTTTACACCACAGTCTCCTCCTGGCTCGTCTTGACTGCCGTCTCTCCTGGACACGGCTAGCAGCTTTACAGGCCAGGTAGACCAGAACTACTTTGGCCACATTCAACAAGGTCTCCACAAATACCACTTCAATTTCAATTTTATTTTATTTTT
>CM042319.1:2444435-2456935 GCA_023566125.1 Zingel zingel | reverse complement strand
GTGTCACTTTGATAGCGGGGCCCAGGTGACTTCCTGGCAGCGTTGCTTTGGCAACACGCCAACCGACAGGCCTAAAGTCAGTACAGGTCTCACAGGACAGAAGCTGCTCAGTCTGAACCATAGGTCATAAAAAAAAAAAGATGGACGACGCGTCTCCACTTCCTCCCACTGTACACAAGTAATGCCAAAATATCCCGGAAGGGCGCCACCATTCTTGTATTTTTGGAGCCACAGTCCGTCGGTCGAGTTGCAGTACCGCCCATACACCCGCCCGACCAATCACGAGTCAATCACAGCTGTCAATCATGACGTCTCATCCCGTTTTTAAAGCATCAAATATAACCGATAAAGAACTAACTTGAACCAACATCAGCGTGATCACAACTACTTCAAATGTGAGAAACCCTCTTTGGGAAAAATATATTTGTGTACTTTGACTTTTTAGTTTGGCTGATGTCCCGCCTGCTTAAGGTCGTTACACACCGACCAGACCCGGACCGTCGGCACAGAAGCCAGCGTGACTGATCAGTCTCCCGGAGTTGGTCCAGAAAGTTCCTCAGAACACCGAAGAGACGAGACGTAATACGTCTCCATAACAGCAGGCGGCGCTAATCTGGATTGTCGCCCAAAAATGAAAACCGACAGCTGATTGGACGAACGCGTCACGTGGGTCTGGTTGCTGCTTCCGGCTCGTTCAGAATCCGATCTCATATTGGACTAAAATAGTTCACCGTAACGTGTTCCTGAGAACATGTTAAGAGAGGAATAGGCCGTGCAGTCGCTGAATCTGTCTTCATTTCAGATCAACAAAGGTCAGGTTAACAGATCTTCATCAGATTTTGAGAGGCTCATCAGCTCCCCATTTCCGGGTGAGTCCCGACTGCCCTGTCTCCGACTGTCCTGTCTCTGACTGTCCTGTCTCCGACTGAACATGTCGGGTCGGCCCAAATGAAGGCCGACGGCTCCTCGGACGGCCGACGGCACGGGACACACCGAACAGACTCGAGTCACCGACCTCGCCAGACGGTCCGACGGCCGATTATCGGGCTGGTGTGTCTCCTCTTTTACAGTATCTCAGCACAAAGAGGGAGGATCAAACAGACTGCTCATGTTTACTGTGGAGGATTATCTCGCTCTGTGGAAGATAGTTTTCATATTAAGCAGGTGGCTTCGTCTTTTTCTGAAGCAAACAAGCACTCTGCAGCTTAACCAACGTGCAAACCTCGATGCTATCCTCTACGGTCTTTGTTTTGACGGTGTGAGAATATAACTTTACAGACAGCTTCATTGATGCAGTGTTCAGTTCTTACCTTTCTTCACCTTCTTCTGCAGTTTGATAGTGTCTGACGATTTCTTCTTGATGTCCGCTCTGGCCTTCTTGTACTCTAAACAGCAAGAACAAGCCGGCAGTGAGAGAGTGTGTGTGTCAGTGCAGGTCTGTGTGTCAGTGCAGGTCTGTGTGAGTGTGAGTGTGTGTGTGTGTGTGTGTGTGTGTGTGTTAGCATATTAGCATACCTTTAGCATGGTCTTTGTCCAGCTGACTGGCCACTTTTTTCCACTCCTCCATCTTCAACTCTAGCGGAGTGACAAGACCTTCTGAGAGAGCTCTGAAAGAAAAAGATTTAAAGTCTCAATTGTTTGAGATCAGTTTGGATGTCCCTCATTTCGGCCGAATGTCCGTTACCGATTTATCGACTAATGGTTCCAGCGTTGATTACTAAAACTACTGCTTTATGGTGCGGTCACACCAAACGCAAAGTGAACTTTTCGCGCAGCCCGATAACATATAAAGTCAATCCAAAGACACAATTTAGCGCAAATTGAAAATTCGCTTCACATTTGGTTCAAACACAGAATGAAACCCCGTTTTTTCTTTAAAAGGTCCCATGGATGAAAATGTCACTTTATGAGGTTTTTTAACATTAATATGAGTTCCCCCAGCCTGCCTCTGGTCCCCAGTGGCTAGAAATGGTGATAGGTGTAAACCGAGCCCTGGGTATCCTGCTCTGCCTTTGAGGAAATGAAAGCTCAGATGGGCCGATCTGGAATCTTCCCTTTATGACGTCATAAGGGGAAAGGTTACCTCCCCTTTCTCTGCTTTGCCCACCCAGAGAATTTGGCCCGCCCATGAGAGAGAGAGAGACATCATGGCTTTCAAACGAGCAAAGTGGCAGTTGGTCAAGGCCACACCCCCACCCTCCAACATGCCCCCCCCCTTCTCCTCCTCAATAGCATTTAAAGCTACAGACACAGAAATGGCACATCCTAAGGAAAGCTCATTGTGGGACTGGCTCTAGTGGCTGGAATTCTGCACCAAGGCTGGATTTCAGGAAAGAGACTTCAGATACAGTATTAGGGGACCACTAAGGTCTATATAAAAGAGACTTCAGATACAGCATTAGGGGACCACTAAGGCCTATATAAAGAGACTTCAGATACAGTATTAGGGGACCACTAAGGTCTATATAAAAGAGACTTCAGATACAGTATTAGGGACCACTAAGGCCTATATAAAAGAGACTTCAGATACAGTATTAGGGACCACTAAGGCCTATATAAAAGAGACTTCAGATACAGTATTAGGGGACCACTAAGGCCTATATAAAAGAGACTTCAGATACAGTATTAGAGGACCACTAAGGTCTATATAAAAGAGACTTCAGATACAGTATTAGGGACCACTAAGGTCTATATAAAAGAGACTTCAGATACAGTATTAGGGGACCACTAAGGTCTATATAAAAGAGACTTCAGATACAGTATTAGGGGACCACTAAGGCCTATATAAAAGAGACTTCAGATACAGTATTAGGGACCACTAAGGTCTATATAAAAGAGACTTCAGATACAGTGTTAGGGAACCACTAAGGCCTATATAAAAGCATCCAAAAAGCAGCATTTAAACCTGGGTCTTGTGTAATGCGATGGTAACGTTTGATGTTTTTACGCACTAGCTTCAGTGCTGATGCACCAAGTTGTTATTCAATCAAATATTACAAAGTAAATGTTCCCAAAATGTCAGTTACGATATTTCTTTGCACTATATGTGTGTACCACTACAGTACAAGTGTACAGGACGTCAAAGTTAAAGCGGGGCGTACAGGAGCTCAGCAAATTAGCAGATTAGATAGTTTAGTTTAGATAGTTGGATTAAACGATGTGCCCTCGTAGACTTAAACCTGCAATAACTGATTGTTTTCATATTGTCGTTTGACATTGTTATTACAAAAATAGTAACTATAGCCGCATACATGTTAGGTTGTGTGATGGCCCCTCTGCGAGGAAGTTGAGTTAAATTATGATAAAAACCGTGAGAATTAAGACCAGGTGGTAACAAAAAACGGATGAAGGTTATTTAACGTGAGAGCTACACTGTGTGTCTCATCTGACTGACAGCTTCTCTAATGACAGCAGACAGTAATGACACAGAAATAGCTGTGGTGTTGTAGCAGTGACAGTGATCTCTCTCTCTCACACACACACACACACACACACACACACACACACACACACACACACACACACACACACACACACACACACACACACACAGCGTGGAATATGTCAATTGTAATTAGCTGTAATTAGCATCTGGTTCCCAGTCAGAAATGTGTCATCACATAATTCACACCTTCACCTGTTTCACCTTCTCCATACGTGAGTGCGTGTGTGAGTGTGTGTGCGTGTGCGAGAGTGTGTGTGTGTTTGTGCGTGCGTGTGTGAGTGTGTGTGTGCGTGTGCGAGAGTGTGTGTGTGTTTATGCGTGCGTGTGTGTGAGAGAGAGAGAGAGAGAGAGAGAGAGAGAGAGAGAGAGAGAGTGTGTGTGTGTGTGTGTGTGTGTGTGTGTGAGTGTGTGCGTGTGAGTGAGTGTGTGTGTGCGTGTGTGTGTGTGCGTGCGTGAGTGCGTGTGAGTGTGTGTGTGCGTGTGAGTGTGTGTGTGCGTGTGTGTGAGTGTGTGTGCGTGTGTGTGCGTGTGCGTGAGCGTGCGTGTGTGTGCGTGCGTGTGAGTGTGAGTGTGTGTGTGTGTGTGAGTGTGTGTGCGTGAGTGCGTGTGAGTGTGTGTGTGTGTGCGTGAGTGTGAGTGTGTGTGTGTGTGAGTGTGTGTGCGTGAGTGCGTGTGTGTGCGTGTGCGTGAGCGTGCGTGTGTGTGCGTGCGTGCGTGTGAGTGTGAGTGTGTGTGTGTGTGTGTGTGTGCGTGAGTGTGCGTGAGTGTGAGTGTGTGTGCGTGCGTGAGTGTGTGTGTGTGTGTGTGTGTGTGTGTGTGTGTGTCTTACGTGGTAAACAGTTTGAGCTTGGACTCAATGCTGCGGTGTCTCATACACATCCTGGTTAGCGCTGAGCCAATCTCCTTGGTGGCACCTGAAAAACAACATCAATCAGACAACTAGGTTCATTTTTAAAAGAAACTGAATGGAGTGAAAACAAATAGCGATTCAAAATACAGCTAAAAATGTACGACATACATACAAATGAAGACATAGCATATTAATGCCACACACTGCAACATTAAAGCTCCAAATGAATGAATGAATATGACGGAAATGTCATAATAGGTCAGAGGGAGGGCTGGACAATATACCCAATAACTCAGATTTACCTCGATAGCAGTACATATTACAATACTTCTTAATCCTCTCTCATGTGACTTACTGTGTAATTACAGTACGACTAGGCTTCTGGCTTCTGATTGGTCATTGGTTGTTGTAGCTACAGTATTGTCACTTTCAAGACATTTATTTAAAATTTCACTTTCAAGACGATTCACATAAAGCCGCTTGTATTATATTATATAGTACGCTGATTTATATTTTGGTTTTGCCAAATATTTGAACATTAATTCAGATTTTTGCAACATTTGGACGAAAAAATAAATGTTGACACAGACAGGGAGGGAAGGAAAAGAGCTGCATCACTTCCACAGTGGCTCCTCTGTCACACACACACACACACACACACACACACACACACACACACACACACACACACACACACACACACACACACACACACACACACACACACACACACACACACACACACACACGAGCCTATCACAATGGTTTCTTTGTGGCACCCAGTCTGTATGTTGACAGAACACTCACACACACACACACACACACACACACAGACGCGCGCACACACAAACACACACACATGCACACACGCACACAGATGCACACACGCACACAGATGCACACACGCAGACACACGCACACACACAGACGCACACAGGCAGACACACACACACACACACACACACACGCAAGCACACACACACACACACACACACGCAGGCACGCAGACACACACACACACACACACACACGCACACACACACACACACACAGACACACACACGCACACACACACACACACACACACACACGCACACACACACACACACACACACGCACATACACACACACACACACACACACACACACACACAGACGCACACAAGCAGACACACAGTCACGCACGCACGCACGCACGCACACACACACACACACGCACACAAGCAGACACACAGACACACACACACACACACACAGAGACACACACACACACTATGTCGTTATGATTATTTGGGGGTTTTGGACTGTGAGTTACACATAACAAGAAGTCGTCAGCATCGGCACTAGGAAACTGTGATGATGATTTTTTTCATGGGACTAAACGACTAATCTGGAAAATAACGTCCCAGATTCATCAATCCTGACCGGGACCGGGACCGGGACCTGGACCGGGACCTGGACCTGGACCGGGACCGTCTGTCATAGTGATTATCAGTCAAACACACAGTAACGTTTGTTTTTTAATCACTCGGCTCGATTCTGTGATGGAACAAAGTGACGCAGCAGATCTACACCGAAGAGTGTGTGAGTCCCCGGCCTCACGCTACATGTCATTTGAATATCGAAATCTGAGAGCTGCGCCGGAAGGAGGAAGTTACAGTTACATAAAAGAAAAAGAGCTAGAACAATCACAGTGAAAAGATCAGCTGTGTGCGTGTGTTCATTCAAGCAGCTCCAGCACTAACGGGAAGTGAGGCCAGAGTGAAACCTGGACTGTACACACTTGACACACGTTTAAAGCGCTCCCTCCTTCCATCCCTCCCTCTCCTGTATGTCATCTAGTCTTCATCCACCTCTATACATCCATTCTTCCCTCTCTCATTCCTGTTCTTATTCATCCGTCCCTCACTGCCCTCTATCCGTCCTTCTGCCTCTCTTTCTCCATCTGTCCCTCTCCTCCTCCGTTCTGCTCAAAATTAAAAAATATTATTGGTCACACATGCACAAAACGTGACAGAGTGCTAGTCCACACACACACACACACACACACACACACACACACACACACACACACACACACACACACACACACACAGGTATGAGCCGTGGGTTAAATGTTAAGGGTGTGGCGAGGTGTGTTTGCTTTATTTGCCTTTCCCTCCCTGCTGCAGCTCGGAGCTCAGTGAACATTACAATCTAAAACCGCAGTTAGACACCGACATTATCTTAATGCAGCTAGAGTAGATGTCTCAACAGTCTGTCATGCAATGTCCTGAGTGTGTGTGTGTGTGTGTGTGTGTCTCTGTCTGTCTGTGTGCGTGTGTGTCTGTATGTATGTATGTATGTGTGTATATATATGTCTGTCTGTCTGTCTGTCTGTCTGTCTGTCTGTCTGTCTGTCTGTCTGTCTGTCTGTCTGTCTGTCTGTCTGTCTGTCTGTCTGTCTGTCTGTCTGTCTGTCTGTCTGTCTGTCTGTCTGTCTGTCTGTCTGTCTGTGTGTGTGTGTGTGTGTGTGTTTTCATTCTTGTCTGGTTTAAAAGCTAGTCCACAATGTTTTGCTTTATATTAATTAAAATAAAAGAAGACATTATTTCAGTTTCAGGTCAAACTGAAAGAACACGAATGAAATGTTGGTAAAATGAGTCCACTATTATTCTGAATTTAATACAGGGCTTGGGTTAGGGTCTGAATATAGCATTTTCCGATTAAGACACGTGGGATGTTCCGGTATTACTTGGGTTTTGGAAGCATTCTTTGGACATGTATACAGCACATTCGACATCTGCGTCTCAATCCGGGGCTTTACTGCAGTCTGCCACAGTGTACGGCCTCTTGCCTGTTTACGCTCAGCTCTGTGCACTGCTGTTGTACACAAACTAGAAGGTGACACAGGAATCAATTGTCGCTCCCATCCCATCCCGAGCCTACGAAAATACTCCCGTCATATCCCGATCACGTGACTGCCCCCCCCCCCAAATAAAATCCTGTCCTGCAAAATCCCGAGAGAAAGCCTCCTGAATCCCGTCCCGCTCCCGTTTAGTTCCGTATGTCTAAAGTTATCAGACTCGGTTGCCCCCCTGTAACATGTTTGGTTAAATCACTGAGGTTGCCTCTGAAATTTAGGCTACACTATACATGCATTACCTGCAGGCCTATAGGTAACGTTCATTACCTGCAGGCCTATAGGTAACGTGCATTACCTGCAGGCCTATAGGTAACGTGCATTACCTGCAGGCCTATAGGTAACGTTCATTACCTGCAGGCCTATAGGTAACGTTCATTACCTGCAGGCCTATAGGTAACGTTCATTACCTGCAGGCCTATAGGTAACATGCATTACCTGCAGGCCTATAGGTAACGTGCGTGACCTGCAGGCCTATAGGTAACGTGCATTACCTGCAGGCCTATAGGTGACGTGCATTACCTGCAGGCCTATAGGTGACATGCATTACCTGCAGGCCTAGGTGACATGCATTACCTGCAGGCCTAGGTGACATGCATTACCTGCAGGCCTATAGGTAACGTGCGTGACCTGCAGGCCTATAAGTAACGTGCGTGACCTGCAGGCCTATAGGTAACGTGCGTGATCTGCAGGCCTAGGCGACATGCATTACCTGCAGGTCTAGGTAACATGCATTACCTGCAGGTCTAGGTAACATGCATTACCTGCAGGCCTATAGGTAACGTGCATTACCTGCAGGCCTAGGGTAACATGCATTACCTGCAGGTCTAGGTAACATGCATTACCTGCAGGCCTAGGGTAACATGCATTACCTGCAGGTCTCGGTAACGTGCATTACCTACAGGCCTAGGTGACATGCATTACCTACAGGTGCACTCACCGCATTGCAGCGTCATATTTTAATTTAATCTCCGGCTCCGTCCCGCTCCCATTGATTTCTATGCTCTATTCCGTCCCTATCACGTTACCGACAGTGAAATTGACTCCCGTACCGCGGAAGTCCTGAAAAATTGTCACCCTCTAACGCAAACCAACCAGCCAACCAACCAGTGTGCAGGGCTGCCGTAGAGATGCATGCCCAAAAACAAAAGAAGGAGAAACACAGATACTTTTAAACATTATGAAAAATGTGGATATGAACAGGTTTTTGGATATGCACAAACATCGCAACGCTGACGTTTTCAAGAAGGTGGTCGAAGGAATGAAAGAAGGCTGTGATTCGAGCTGAAGATCTTTGCCCGGGCTTGCGCTGCGGGATGCGCGGTAAATGAGTGATGCGTTTTGATTAGCGTGAGAATGGATGCTGAGGAGGAGAAACGGAGGCTGGCTTCTGGATGACTTCTTTTATTTCTTTGTTCCAACTTCCAAGTGGCCGATAGCCTCCGTTAGTCATGAATAAATTATGTTAAAACTAGGGCTGTCAGCGCTAACGCGTATATCGTGATGCTATTAAGAGACGACGAGATGCGTTACATTTTTTTTGCAGGCTGCAGCGTGATGGAGAAAGACAGCAGCTATGAAATCCTGAATGGAGCTTTTTATTTTCCAAAACTCCCGGACGGCTCGTAGACAAGTCGGAAGCCATATGCACGTTGTGTAACGCCGAATTAAAAATATCACCGAAGCACGTCAAGCTTGAGCTACCAGCTACGAGCTAAGCATAGTAGTACAGTTAACGTGATGCTACCGCTAGCATGCTACTATTTTGGAGAGTGCTACTCGCCGACCTGTGGATGAAACCAAATCCCCAAAAATGACTACAGCTCTTGTGAAGCGGGTGGCAACTAACTGCAGACCTGTCAGCATCGTAGAGGACTCGGGGCTTAAAGACGTACTACGGTTGGCGTGTTCTGACCTGTCTCGTTGCCGTCGAGGGGGACAGCAGCCCCACACACAGCCTGTAGGACACGGAGAAAGCAGCCATCCAGAGCAGATGTGTGTGTGCACATTTGAATAATGTCATATTATAATAATCAAAATGTACTTGTCAGACTCGGGCCAAATTCTGTCGGGCTCGGGCCTTGTCGGGCCGAACTTTTAACGCCCGATTACAGCTCTAGCTGTGATCGGACAGAAAAAAAATCCTATTTTGTACTGCTGCATGTAAACAGGAATAGTAGTGAAATATTCATTTTCATTAGTCATGGAAACAGCTGAGTTGGAAAATTGTCTTTTTCGGAACAAGGATAAAAGCCAAAATAGTATGTGCATGTAAATGTAGTCAGTGAGGGCAATCATTTTACCGTTAGCTTTCGTTTTACAAATAACTTCCAGTGGTGTCAACATGGTCCCTGCATGGTGTAACGGTCACTAAAACTTTCACTATCAATAAAACTACAACTATGATACAAAGAAAACTACAAGTATGAAACCCATTTATCCTTTACTTGTATCTGATGGTGTTTTTATTTGAAGCTGCACTGAAACTGCAGCTTTATTCTCACGCAATGCTATTTCAAAATCTGTAGTATCACAGTATACTGCCCAGCCCGGTTAAACAGCATAAATATTCATTTAGCAACACTTAATTACAACAAGTGTGACAGAGCCTGTGTGTGTGTGTGTGTGTGTGTGTGTGTGTGTGTGTGTGTGTGTGTGTGTGTGTGTTTTACTATATTCGTAGGGTCCAAAAACCGGGAATACAGTATACTTGTGAGGTCTCGACAGCCTTGTGGGGCCCAAAATGCTGGACCCCACAAGGTTAAAGGTCTGTTTGAGGGTTAAGACTTGGTTTTAGGATTAGGGTTAGAATTAGGTTATGGTTAGGGTGAGGGTAAGGGTTAAGGTTAGGCATCTAGTGGTGATGGTTAAGGTTAGGGTAAGGGGCTAGGGAATGCATTATGTCAATGATGGGGCCCCACAAAGATAGTGAGATGCACTATGTGTGTGTGTGTGTGTGTGTGTGTGTGTGTGTGTGTGTGGTAGCCAGGTGCTAAACTGTGTAGGCGTTAGTTGCTTTTGTGTTCAGACATGTCTAATGGATCTCAGAATCGACTGAAGGGGAAAAATGCAACCAGACGAGATCAGACGGACTCGGTGTGGGAGTGAGTTTGTTTTTGATTTTCACATTTTGTTTTGTTCTGGTTTTAATGTGCTGTTGATTCACGGCTCTGAAGACGCTGGATCAATTATGCGTTGGAGTTCATCAGTACAGAATGAAAGAGACGTGTGACATTTGATTAAGCAAGCTTTGTGTGTGTGTGTGTGTGTGTGTGTGTGTGTGTGTGTGTGTAGAGTCTCCTGTAAGTACACTTCAAAAGTGGCCTCCATTGACTTACATTACCTTGCGATTGCGTGTGAATTGACGCCGTAGCGAGTAGTATGAAAGGGCGGAAATCTGCGTAGGGAGGGAGGATGGGTCAAACACAGGACTTTCCCCCAGGAGAGCGGGGATCGTGGCCCACGTGTCACGTTTCCTAAACCCAACCGTAGCCCTCTTCTCGCGGCAAGACAGCGATAACACGCCAAGTAGCGTGTATGTTTACGTCCGCTGTATACAGCGTAGACATACACGCGGATAGCTCAAAATGTGTACAGATAACACGCCACTTGGCTTAAGAAAGTGAGCGTGTATGTTTACGTGAAGTCATGATGTCCCGTTGCACACGTAGGGTTCAATATCAGTACCATCTACTAGCGAGTGGCTGATGGATTTGCTTCACTCACCAGCCAAAATAACCCAATGTTAATCTACTGAGTGGCTGGTAAAATGTAAACATTCACTAGTCATTTGGCTGGTGAACGGAAAAGTTAGTTTTTTTTAACCGTGCCCACATGTGATTGGTGAATATTGGGGGGGGCAGTAAGCAAACCAAGCTCTGTTTAAATTTAGCATTTCTCAACTAAATACAAAATATATATATATATATATATATATATATATATATATATATATATATATATATATATATATATATATATATATATATATATATATAATTCCTTGAGTACCTAAATATGGATTGTACAACTGCATTTCCTTAATCAATAATTCAATCAAACTTTAAGAGATGTAAAAACAGCTAAAACTGCAAATGCTGTGTATGGACTTCGATGACGTAGCATCCTCGAACGTCAGGCTCCGAAGGATCCTTCCTTGACTTTGAGAAACGGCTTATAGACCTGTGTCACTACCCGATGTGAGTCGAGTGCAGATGTGAGTTGTGCTTGCTCAGATTTAAACCGTTTACGCCAAGGGATCAGGATCCGGCAAACATTTAGCTACTATGATTGTTTGATTGCTAACGTTAGCTCAAAACGCCATTCAAGTGACAGCCTTTGTTGTGTTTGATTGCTAACGTTAGCTCAAAACGCCATTCAAGTGACAGCCTTTGTTGTGTTTGATTGCTAACTTGTAGCCAGCAGTGAATGAACTTCGTTCAATACAGATTAGCGCCGCCTGCTGTTATGGAGACGTATTACGTCTCGTGCACGCGCAGAGCATACGCTCAAGTCGGCGTCACTTTGTTGTGTTCTGAGGCACTTTTTTGACCTCTGGGAGACTGATCAGTCCGACTGCCTTTTCTGCCAACGGTCGGCCGCCGGTTGGTGTGTCAGAGCCTTAAGAAATATTCTGCCTTCTGCAATTTGGATAATGCATTAGTCCATATTGTGATTTCAATAAAATTGCAATTAATTGTAAAGCTCTAGCTACTAGTGGTCAGACACTCCACATGGCACCTTTAATCTGCTGTCATAACAGCCACCACTCTTATCAGAAGACTTTCCACCAGATTTTGGAACCTGCCTGCAGGGATTTGCTTTTTTTTAGACACGAGGGGATTAGTGACGTCCAACCATGGCTGTATAATAAGAACCGGACACGGCGTTCGGGGCAGAGCCCCATTCATTCCTATGAGAGTTGCTTAGTGGTGCATGTAGCCTTGCCTGACAAGCCAGACCCACATCCAGATGTTGGGTCTGGGAACTCCCCATTGGCAGGGCTTAATCCGAGGGGTGGGATAAACGGTTGTCTTTCAAATTCCCTCTGCACGCAATAGGATAGCGCTCCAACCAATCAGAGCAACGCTAGTTGATAGATTCAACTTTAAACTCTGAACACATCTTCCTTTTTTAAGAATGACTTCAGTGCCGTTCTTTGTTCTTTTCTCAAAGAAAAGCTGAACTCCAAGTCTTCCAGAGCCGCGGCCAAAGCCGACTCCAAAGACCGCTGTTCACCAGCAGCAGCAGCCATAAGCCCCGCCCACCCACTCTATACACCATGTGATTGGCCTGACCAGAAT
>CM042319.1:2421935-2434435 GCA_023566125.1 Zingel zingel | reverse complement strand
TAGCTTTATACTGAGCTAACCGCTAACAGATGGCAATAGTCTTCTGTCTACTGCAGAGCCAGGCAAGTTAAACTAGACAAGGTGCCAAATGGGACTGAACCAGGCCAGGACCAAAAGAATCATACCCGTTTTCTACCAAATAACTTGTGTTTAATGCCGGCTGCCCACTGGCTGCGTGGCGTGAGCGTGTCAGCTGCGTGGCGTGTCCGTTTTTATTTGGGCATAACAGGTTAGAGTTTGCACACTGCCTGTTTGACACGCACGTCTTTGTTTATTTTCCCCGATTCACACACATGCAACATTAGCCTACAACGTTTTGGTAGGATCATAGAGATTTATTTCTATAGGTAGGATATATGTGTTTAATTATTATTTTCAAACAACGCCCGGACAACAACAACAACGTGCTTTTAGCCTCTAAACATGCTTGAAATGTCATTACAAGTGCCTACCCATGTGCAGTGATTCTGTCTGACTAGTGTGGACTTGACTGTAAAACAGGAAATATGAAGGAAGTATGAAGGAAGTATGTGCACTGGCTGGATTGCCTTCAGATTCACTGTGTTCCCTCGGAAGGAATCACCGCACATGGGGAGGCCCTTGGAATGACATTTTGAGCATGTTTAGAGGCTTAAAACAAGTTTAAAACTTGCCCTGTTTAAGCCTGTTGGGTGCTAACGCTAGCAGGGGGATAACACAGTGTAGGCAGCACCGATTGGTTTAGGTTTTTTTGCTACGACAGCACTCCACATTTCCAAACAACAGAGATACGTGTTGAAATTGTCGGAATTCTCCTTTAATACCAAGTGGACCCTCACTGCTAGACGGACACAGAAAGTGTACTTTTAGCTTTAAAGAGACACCCCCTCGTTTCATGGCTTGCAACTTCAGCCTGTGAAATTCCTGTTTGAGAATTTCCTGATGTGTATGTGGGAGCGTATTTGTGAATGAATGCTGATGGATGAATGAAGGGTATGATCATTTTACCGTTTGTTTTGGGATAAATGTGTTATTAAATGTATTTGTTGACATCAGCCTGTCCAGGGACTACAGGTGGAAATTAGCACAAGTGCTACAACCTGGTCAAATGCATCTCTCCTGTCTAAGGTTAATGTATATTGTGCATTGTCCCTGTTTTAGAAATAAATAAATGAAATGACTTCTACAGGTTTTTGCAAATTTTAGCACTCGTGACCTGCTCACACACACAGAAAGCAGATAAGCCATAGGTATGAGATACCATACAGGTTTAACAGAGAGATACACACATGCTGTAAGCACAGACTGCTCTGTGAGTGTCCTCTTGCTGCTGAACTATGCTGTATGTCATGTGACGTGCATGAGGATACCTTATGATGGCTCAATGTTTGCAGGCTTTATTTATGCCTCAGGTGACGCCATGTGGTGCAGAATGTGATCTGAAGCTGCTCAGCTCACATTAACCTCTGTATTTAAAGGACTGCACTGTTATTCAGCTGCAGTCTGCTCATTGTTTGCTGTTAGAGGCAGATTAGGGCTGGATGATTAATTGAAAAATAATCAAAACCGAAATTCAGAGCCTATAACCGACGTAATTTTACCAAGTCGGTTATTTTGGTCTTTTAATCCTATTACCGTATTTTCCGGACTATAAGTCGCACTTTTTTTCATAGTTTGGCTGGTCCTGCGACTTATAGTCAGGTGCGACTTATATATCAAAATATATATATATAATTTAACATGTTTTTAAATATTAATTCATACTGAAAACATTACCGTCTAAAGCCGAGAGAGGGCGCTCTAGGCTTGTGACAGCTATATGCTGCTCCTAAAGACAACGGAGAAAGAAATGAAAATCCTATTCTGCAGATTTCAAACTGCAGGTAGTAAAATATGCAGCCGAAAACGGTAATCGAGCAGCAGAAAGAAAGTTTGGAGTGAGAGAGAAACTTGTGAGGGGCTGGCGAAAAGGTGACTCTCACTGCAACGAAGAAAACAAAGAAAGCTAATCGGCTAATCGGCTAATCGCGGGCTGAAAGCAAGATGGCCAGAGCTGGAGGAACGAGTCCACAGACAACGTGCTGCCGGGAGAGGCCTGTCAACGGTGCAGAGAGAGGGAGAGAGATAGAGGGAGAGAGAGAGAGAGAGAGAGAGAGAGAGAGAGAGAGAGAGAGAGAGAGAGAGAGGGAGAGAGAGACAGAGAGAGAGAGAGAGAGAGGGAGAGAGAGAGAGAGAGAGAGAGAGAGAGAGAGAGAGAGAGAGAGAGAGAGAGACAGAGAGAGAGACAGAGAGAGACAGAGAGAGAGGAGAGAGAGAGACAGAGAGAGAGAGAGAGAGAGAGAGAGAGAGAGAGAGAGAGAGACAGAGAGAGAGGGAGAGAGAGAGAGAGACAGAGAGAGAGAGAGAGAGAGAGAGAGAGAGAGAGAGAGAGAGAGAGAGAGAGAGAGAGAGAGAGAGAGAGAGAGAGAGGGAGAGGCCTGTCACCGGTGCAGTGGAGTGTGCTATTGTGTAGTTGAATAACTTGCCTTTCGAGATTAAATGTCTGCTCTTAGTCTTGGATTTTGTGAAATAAATTTCTAAATAAATGCGACTTATATATGTTTTTTTCCTCTTCATGACGCATTTTTTGACTGATGCGACTTATACTCCGGAGCGACTTATAGTCCGGAAAATACGGTAATATTTCCGCGGCCGCCCACTGTGTGTTAATGTACTTTCCCCTTAAAACATATTACGGCCGCCGCGTAAAAATAACACCGTGAACATATTTACAGTATAAGATTTTTTTTTTTTTTAAATAATCGTTCAATAATCGTAATCGAGGTAACTTGTTCGATTAATCGTGATTATGACTTTAGCCAAAATCGTCCAGCCCTAGGGCAGATGTTCACGGAATCCATCACATTTTATTTATTAAGCACTTTTCATTCATAAAAATGTAGCACAAAGTGCTTTACACAGTCCTCCCCCTGGCCCCATTCACCCCTACATTTACAGAAATAATGCCATTCAAAACAGGAACAACCTGAGCCTAACCGGGGAAATGCCATCATATGTGAGGAAACCCCTGAGGCTATTGGCTTAGCCAGACCCTCCTCCACAGCGTTGTGGAGGAGGGTCTGGCTAGTCCACACAGCATTGCAGAATGAGAGAAAAACGTGCTCTGGATTATTGGCATTTCTTTAAACCAATCACAATCGTCGTGGGCGGGGCTAAGCTCCGGACGGAGCCACGGTGCCTCTGCTAAATAGTCTCGGGAAGGAACCTGGTCCTAGGGTGAAAAAAATCCGAAAACGGCTCGCTTTTGGCTTCGTTTGGACGCCGAAACTGCATACGTGCGTATCAATGATGTCATCGCCACACCCCTCGACCTCCAGCAGGGACGTAACATTAACGTTAGCTGCTATGGTTAGCTGTTTATAAAGTGGAAGTAGACAACTTATCAACTAGCTAGCTAGTTAATCTGTCTGCTCATCAACTTGGACGGCTTATTGTAGAAAGGCTACCGCAAGAAAAACGTGGAGATTATCAAAAAGACATCGGATCATTGATGTATGTTTGCGTTAGCGCTGCTAGCAAAATAAAAAGCAATCCAACAGCACATTATACGATGTAAACAAAGACACGTTTTCTTGCTTGTATCTTTTCTTCGGCCTTTATAAAATGAGGAGCGGTGAAAGTTATTATAGTCCAGCATGTTATGATCGGGAATGACTGAAGACTTTTGCTCTTCTTCTCCGTTTTTGGTGAATTTCTGTAGCAGAAACAGCGCCACCTATAGGCCTGGGATATGAAGTAGTGTGTTGAGTCTTTTACAAATGGATCTACTTGGACGCACATTTATTTTGACACGGTAAAAGATCGTTTTGGTACGTGTGGTCATGGCCTTAGTGTCTCCTGATTTAATTAAGTGTATCTGCCTTTTCCTGAGCTTAGTGTTAAGAGGAAGCACTTCACTGTGATCAATAGGTGCTTTCCGACCGGATAGTACTTGTACTTATTAGAGGAAAAGTACACTTCTAAGCAGTTCTAAGAACTACTCTCCCCCAAAATCTTTTTTTCTGTTTGCATTCCCACTGGCCAAGTGGCCATAGGGACCGGTAGGAGGAACAGACCCCGCCTCTGCCTGCTGCGCTGTGGACGTGTGTGTGTGTGTGTGTGTGTGTGTGTGTGTGTGTGTGTGTGTGTGTGTGTGTGTGTGTGTGTGTGTGTGTCTGTGTGTCTGTGTGTCTGTGTGTCTGTGTGCGTGTGCGACGGCCGGCGAGCTTGTGGAGTTCAACTCCGAAAAGACAGTTAACCACAGGTTCCCGTTAATCTGATGATGGACATGTGTTGTGATATTTAAACAAACGAACCGACGAGAGCGGTCTGAGAGACCTCCAGCTCACAGCGAGGTGTGTGTGTGTGTGTGTGTGTGTGTGTGTGTGTGTGTGTGTGTGTGTGTGAGAGAGAGAGAGAGAGAGCGGTCTGAGTAGGGCTGCAGCTATCGATTCTTTTTGTAATCGATTAGCACTTTATCAATCGATTAATCGGATATTTAAAAAAAAAAACTAGACCTATATGTAAATATTAGTTATACTCAACCTATTTTCATTTATATATTTGATTATAATGTCACACAGCTCAGTTACACTTATGCTATTAGATCGTTGATCAGCTGTTTCTCCGTGGCGAGAGAGAGAGAGAGAGAGCGAGAGAGAGAGAGACAGAGAGGGGGGGAGAGAGCGAGAGAGAGGGGGAGAGAGAGAGAGAGAGAAAAAAAAAAGCTAAATCTGCTCGATTTACATTTGGTTTCTTAAAGTGCGTTGCCTCTATTTTGACTAAAATGAAGAGACATGACAGGGCAGGTCTTCTGAGGCTTCCATGGAAGGACGTGGCCGTGACTCACCTCACACACACACACACACACACACACACACACACACACACACACACACACACACACACACACACACACACACACACACACACACACACACACACACACACACACACACACACACACACACACACACACACACACACACACACACACACACACACACGCACGCTACTGGATTTCCTTTAAATACCAACTGACTTCTGTGTTACATAATCATCCCGGCAGCTGACTGTCTTAAAGCTCCAACACACAGGCACTCCAGCTCTGAATACTCTGGTCGTCTCTGTCCATGTCCTCCATGTACTTACCCAGCCTGTAGTGTGCACTAGCAGCTTAATACGGACTTGTTTATTCACAGAGGAGTAGGGTTGGGTACCGTTTCGATGCTGAACCGGTACTTTTAAAACGATTCCGAACCGATTCTTGAAAAACTGAAAAATGACATTAAAAAAAAGCCTCTTTTATGGAGTTTTTTTTTTTTTTTAATTGAAAATTATTTAAATTGAACAATATATTAGCGTTTTAAAGTACTTAAATATATAATAAGTAAACCTAAGTCACCTAACACATGACTACAATAATTTAACAAATAACAGTTACACTATTAACAAGTAAGAACTAAATAAATGTTGAGTTGGTATGCTAACAGCTTCAAACTTTAGCAGTTCTTCTGCAGAAAAATGACCGTATTTGCTTCTCTGGCGAGATACACCTCTCCTGACTTATGGGACGTCCTGCACAGGAGAAAACCTCTCAGATGGTGTGCTAAAGGCCTGGACACACAGGGAGGAGTTAGAAAGGGCAGGACCCCCCCCCCACCAGGCTACAGGGTCTGGTCCTGAACGATCGACTAGCAGAGCAAGTGGAATATGTGCGATCACGTGCAGTCAGTGAATGGTTAATATTCCTTTACGTCCGTTTTGGTGAGCCCGGAGGGAAGATATGGCATTTTAAAAGTAGCCTACATTAACGGTAGCTAGCTAACGGGAGACTACAGAGAAAGGGGGATATTTTACGTCTGTTTCAGAGCGTGTACAAAAAGCCGTCTATCAGCTGTGATTGTAGAGCACGTGTCCGAGAATAGCGCGGACACGCACGTCACACCGCGAGCGGGCACGTGCGCCACTCGGCAGAAAAGGGAGAAAGAAAAAAAAGAGTCTGCCGCTGTCCGGAGCGACAGAGGGAAAATATGTCAGTCGGAACCGAAATGAGGAACCGAAATTTGCGTTCTAATCCGGTCCGAATACTACCGTTTGCGTAGGAACCGGTTCCATAGTGGAACCGGGTTTCAGTACCCAACCCTACAGAGGAGACGTTCTGTTAATGTTTGAAGTGGCCTGTAAACGTGAGAAAACATACCCTGTCTACAAATACAGCCTCTGAGATCAAATGAAGCAAACTGTGATATTTTAGACGGTAGTTGTCGTCGAACTTTGTAGCAGTTCCTCTCCTCTTTCAACATGACAACGCCAGCTCCAGCGTTTCCCACAGACAATGCGTTCAGCCCGGTGGGAAGTGTCTGCGGCCAGTTACACACTGATGGCAGCATTAATGTAGAGCCCAACTGTTTCTGTGATAACTGATGAAATGTGGACGGAATCGCTAAATTGAGAATTTAAAAAAGCTAAACACAGATTCCACAGCCTATCGCTGATTCTGCCACACACACACACACACACACACACACACACACACACACACACACACAAAATGACTGTCCTCTTGGTTTGTTTGATCAACAGTCGAGAACACAATCCTATCATGTGGCTGTATTTCACTTAGTGTACTTGTTTGTGTGTGTGTGTGTGTGTGTGTGTGTGTGTGTGTGTGTGTGTGTGTGTGTGTGTGTGTGTGTGTGTGTGTGTGTGTGTGTGTGTGTGTGTGCACGCTTGTGTGTGCATGTGTGTGTGCACGCTTGCGTGTGTGTGTGCGTGTATGCTTGTGTGTGTGCGTATGTACCTGCCATTATACTGTTATACTGAGCCAGCTACTGGGGTCACTGTGTGTGTGTGTGTGTGTGTGTGTGTGTGTGTGTGTGTGTGTGTGTGTGTGTGTGTGTGTGTGTGTGTGTGTGTACCTCTGGTCCCAGTCGCCATGTCTGCCACCTTCTGAAAAGCATCCAGGAAGGCTCCGGTCACCACGATGGTCGTCCTGAGTCAAACACAAACCCACTCACGTATTAACTGAATATCTTAAATATCACAAGAGGTACTCAGAGTACCTCAGAGTACCTCTGTCTCCTCTCTCTCCCTCCCGTTATCCTCGGCTCACATTTGACCCATTTTTGTCAGAAATGTGGGTTTCTTTCAACCAAATTGTCAAAAACAATAACGTGGACGCTTCCATACGCTCTTCACAAACAAAATGAATGATCAGTTCACTACTTTCATTGAATGTCTGTGTTTTATTCAATGTTATAACATTTGAAGAAAATAATTGATAAAAGAACACTGAAAAAAGTGACAAAAATGTCTTATGTAGATATATTATGTACATATTTGTGCTCATCATATGTACATTTCATGGACCGGCGTTGTTGTTGAATACATTGTGAATACACATTTCCAAAATTGTACAATGTTTTTGTTGAGTTATTACTACACAATACTCTAACCTTTTTGATGAATTGATAAATTGGGAACCTGGACGGAGGTGGTACTAAATAAGTACCTGTTAGCAGGTACCAGGGACTTTTTATCATAACGGAAAACTTAGAAAGGAGAGCTGAGTCGAGCAGGTACCATGTAGTGGAAAAACGGCATTATACACTTAAAAACGAACATGAAATCCCATAACCAGAAAAGTAAAATTAAAAACACACTACTGTGGCTCCTTGTGTACACAGACATGTTTTGATCTGCTGTCCCGTGAGACCTGCCTGCCTGCAAACTCAACAGTCACACATTCCTCAACGGGACACTAGAAACTCGCTGGAGTCTGACAGAAGCTCTGGTTTTTTTAAATGACATACCCACATTTCAATGAAAGTAGCTATCGAGTACTTGCAATTGTACTTAATTTTTTGAGTAGTTTGATTAAAAAGAAACCCATATTTCTGATATACAGTATCTCTCAAAAGTGAGTACACCCCTCACATTTTAGTAAATATTTCATTATATATCTGCTACAATGTAAAGTATGAAGTGTACAGCTTGTATAACAGTGTAAATGTGCTGTCCCCTCAAAATATCTCAACACACAGCCATTAATGTCTAAACCGCTGGCAACATAAGTCAGTCCACCCCTATGTTAGATTCCCATAGAGGCAGGCAGACTTTTATTTTGAAAGGCCAGTTATTTCATGGATCCAGGATACTATGCATCTTGATAAAGTTCCCTTGGCCCCCCCATCATCACATCCCCTTCACCATACCCCCCATCATCACATCCCCTTCACCATACCCCCACATCATCACATCCCCTTCACCATACCCCCACATCATCACATCCCCTTCACCATACCCCCCACATCATCACATCCCCTTCACCATACCCCCACATCATCACATCCCCTTCACCATACCCCCCACATCATCACATCCCCTTCACCATACCCCCACATCATCACATCCCCTTCACCATACCCCCCCATCATCACATCCCCTTCACCATACCCCCACATCATCACATCCCCTTCACCATACCTAGAGATTGGCATGGTTGTATTTCAGTTAGCCTAATAGCTGGTCTGATTTGCATTGAGAGATGATCTTATGGAAAGTAAACCATGCCAATCTCTAGGTATGCTGAACCCTAACCCTTAAATCTTTATGTCTGCCAAGTATCCAAAGTAGATCTTTTAAGTAGCATTAAACAGAGTGGTTTGAACAGTGTGGATGTCCTATTTGTGTGTGTGTGTGTGTGTGTGTGTGTGTGTGTGTGTGTGTGTGTGTGTGTGTGTGTGTGTGTGTGTGTGTGTGTGTGTGTGTGTGTGTGGCTGGATGACAGGGTTAATGGACTGTAACTGGCTGCAGCAGGCAGAGTGATGCTTATCAAAGTAAACTGGCCTACTGGGAAATACAGCCATTATACTGTTATACTGAGCCAGCTACTGGGGTCACTGTGTGTGTGTGTGTGTGTGTGTGTGTGTGTGTGTGTGTGTGTGTGTGTGTGTGTGTGTGTCAGAGAAAGTCCAGAGTCAGAACACATGCAGTGTTCATTTAAAGAACAGTATATAACAATAATAAGTATGTTTGGCAGGCACATTTTGCAGATGTAAAAGTGTGTGTGTGTGTGTGTGTGTGTGTGTGTGTGTGTGTGTGTGTGTGTGTGTGTGTGTGTGTGTGTGTGTGTGTGTGTGTGTGTGTGTGTTTTACCTGAGCTGTGATTGTAGCTTGGCTCCTTTGGTTACAAAGTCCTCCCATGTTGGATAACTGGCCTACAGCAAACGCAGAGAACATCGATGACATTAATTATCACACAGGTCTGACCACTACAGGAGTCACTGAGTTCAACTGAGACATCACACACAAAGCTAACATTGTGCATGTCATACCAATAATCCTAAAGAGCTCATGACCTTAATGAGAGACATAGAGCTATTACTAAAGTATTAAACCTGACCGGTATTTCTCTGCACAGGACTGGAATGTGTGGATACAATGCTAACACTAAACTGACAGAGACAGTAGACAGAAATATTTCATTTTAATCTCAAAATAAACAAACACTTCATGAAAAGGGACAGTATGATATGATTCTGAGTAGAAATGAGATATACTTGATCTACTTTGTTTCACCATAACATCTTAATGCTTATTCTAAGTTCCAGACTGACCTTGATGGACTGAACTAAAAGGAATTCGAGATCGGATCTAAATGAAAATCAGAATAGCAGAAAAAGCATCTTGGGTATGAAATGCAAGTACACTAGCCTGGTCCTACCAGACTCTGGTCCACTAGCCTGGTCATACCAGACTCTGGTCCACTAGCCTGGTCCTACCAGACTCTGGTCCACTAGCCTGGTCCTACCAGACTCTGGTACATTAGCCTGGTCCTACAAGACTCTGGTCCACTAGCCTGGTCATACCAGACTCTGGTCCACTAGCCTGGTCCTACCAGACTCTGGTACACTAGCCTGGTCCTACCAGAGCATGGTCCTACCAGACTCTGGTCCACTAGCCTGGTCCTACCAGACTCTGGTACACTAGCCTGGTCCTACCAGACTCTGGTCCACTAGCCTGGTCCTACCAGACTCTGGTACACTAGCCTGGTCATACCAGACTCTGGTCCACTAGCCTGGTCATACCAGACTCTGGTACACTAGCCTGGTCCTACCAGAGCATGGTCCTACCAGACTCTGGTCCACTAGCCTGGTCCTACCAGACTCTGGTCCACTAGCCTGGTCATACCAGACTCTGGTCCACTAGCCTGGTCATACCAGACTCTGGTCCACTAGCCTGGTCATACCAGACTCTGGTACACTAGCCTGGTCATACCAGACTCTGGTACACTAGCCTGGTCCTACCAGAGCATGGTCCTACCAGACTCTGGTCCACTAGCCTGGTCCTACCAGACTCTGGTCCACTAGCCTGGTCATACCAGACTCTGGTACACTAGCCTGGTCATACCAGACTCTGGTACACTAGCCTGGTCATACCAGACTCTGGTCCACTAGCCTGGTCCTACCAGACTCTGGTACACTAGCCTGGTCATACCAGACTCTGGTCCACTAGCCTGGTCATACCAGACTCTGGTACACTAGCCTGGTCCTACCAGAGCATGGTCCTACCAGACTCTGGTCCACTAGCCTGGTCCTACCAGACTCTGGTCCACTAGCCTGGTCCTACCAGACTCTGCTTCGCACATCCACACCTGCTATTGTATTTGCCAACGTAGATTTTTACTCGCTAATTTTGGACCCTGCTAATCCGTCATCCAAAAAGACAGTCTGATGCGTTTTATTCCTTTTGTTTTTGTGTAATAGAGTGACACGTGAAGACCATATACCACCACCCACAGAAGGAAAGGGATTGGGAGTTGTGTTGTGGGATTAAGTGGATTGTGTGTGTGTGTGTGTGTGTGTGTGTGTGTGTGTGTGTGTGTGTGTGTGTGTGTGTGTGTGTGTGTGTGTGTGTGTGTAAATATTAAAGAGTAACAGCAGTAAATAATAGTAGCCTAATAATATGAATAACAAATAGCAGTGGGAATGATTTTGTGGTTGCATTCTAATTAAAGTTGCCTACTAGCAACTGAATTAATTACGTAGGTGCGGGGGATAGCGCTAGTCCCAAAAGGGGCTAATCAATGAATGACATTAGCGAGAAGCTATTGATTAGCTGCCAAAAGCACAAACACCATCTCATCTCTTGTACAGCCTTTGTTTTGCGATCAGTACCAGGTCTGTCTGTCTGTCTGTCTGTCTGTCTTTCAATTCCGCATGTCTGTATTCTTATATTTGTTTATCGTTAAGTGCTTTGTGCTCGAAGATGATTGTGAGCTTATCAGATGCCATTTTTGGATGATGGTGTTTTGCACGGTGGCTCTGAGTGGCCGAAGGCTTTTGACGTATGCGGATAGAAAACATAAAATCAACCCGGTTGCGGGTGAAAAATACAGACTTGGGGTCCTATGTTGCACCCGGCGCAGCGCAAAGCCCGACCCAAGTGACACCTGCGCAAAGGCCGACGCAGGTGTCAGTTTCCCGTCCAGCGCCCGCTCGTTTAAATAGCAAATGCACCTGCACCCATCTTTGCGCCCAATGACGTGCTGGTCTTACAGGGAGGTGTGTTCAGGTGCATTCTGGGCGTGCTGGTCTTACAGGGAGGTGTGTTCAGGTGCATTCTGGGCGTGTTGGTCTTACAGGGAGGTGTGTTCAGGTGCATTCTGGGCGTGCTGGTCTTACAGGGAGGTGTGTTCAGGTGCATTCTGGGCGTGCTGGTCTTACAGGGAGGTGTGTTCAGGTGCATTCTGGGCGTGCTGGTCTTACAGGGAGGAGTGTTCAGGTGCATTCTAGGCATGCTGGTCTTACAGGGAGGTGTGTTCAGGTGCATTCTGGGCGTGCTGGTCTTACAGGGAGGAGTGTTCAGGTGCATTCTGTGCGTGAAGGCACCATTGACCAACAAAAACCTGGTCTAAAGTCAATAACGCAGCATTTCATTGTTATTTTAACAGAGCATTAGTAAAATGCTCCTAGGCTCGGGCACACACACAGGGACGGACACACACACACACACACACACACACACATACACACACACACTATGCTTGTTACACACACAGGGACGCACAGCAACACACAGAAGATTACAAATAAAAATATTACGGTGCAAATCCTCCATCATAACAGCAATGCTCCGAGGTCCAAACGCGCCTGGCTTTTAAAGGGAATGGGAGATGATCTCTGATTGGTTGATTGTATTTTACACCCAAAACACACCTCTGATTAATGAAGTCACTAAGTTAGGGCTGCAGCTATCGATTCTTTTTGTAATCGATTAATCTAGCACTTTATCGATCGATTAATCGGATATTTTTTTTTTATTTTAATTTTTTTTCTTTTTTGCGTTTTTAAACAACCAAAACTAGACCTATATGTAAATATTAGTTATACTTAACCTATTTACATTTATATATTTGATTATAATGTCACACAGATCTGTTACACTTATGGTATTAGATTGTTGATCAGCTGTTTCTC
>CM042319.1:2396935-2419435 GCA_023566125.1 Zingel zingel | reverse complement strand
CATGAAGTGGTGTATGTATGACACGCCAATTTGTATGCCATTATTGGCGTGTTATCAAGACGCATACTCGCTTTTTAGCGTGTTCCTTCGTGTCCCTCTTCCATGACATATTGCTCTGGACGGAGACCAGTGAAGGATGTTAGAAGCTCTTTCCCGGTGATGGCTGAGCGTTACTGAGCAGCCTCCAACTGAGCTTGAAGACGTAGATGTGACGTGAGCAACCTGTCTGAAAGTTGGAAGTCTTCTGGTAGCTGTGCCAAGAGAAATCTCAATCATTCCCAATCTAGCAGAGACGGAGAGCGTAGGTATATGTAAGGAGATAACATAGGCACAGGCTAATTACTGATCACTAACATGATAGTTAACATTAGGAATTACACTTAAACAGCTAATGGAAGTCCAAACTGCCTGAGAGCTTCTCCTGGACTATACGGTAATTCCTCTACTATGAGACAGTAAGTCTCGTGGTTATGACCCGATCGTTAGCCTATTTTTATAACAACGTCTGCTACGGAGCCATAACGTGAGCTACAAGGTAATGGAGCCTTTTATACATTGTCGTGTTTCTTTAGAAATAAACAACGGACAAATAGAGTCTTTAAACGCTTCAGATGTAAAGTTATTCTCTGTCAAAGTGACGTCAGAATGAATGGCAGTCAATGGGATGCTAACGGGAGGTGATGGCTTGTTAGCATCAAACACCGCTGTATACGGCGCTCAAAATGCGTACAGATAACACACCAAAAGGCGTGTGTGTACGTCGGCTGTATACAGCGTAGACATACATGCAGATAGCTCAAAATGCGTCCAGATAACACGCCACTTGGCTTAAGAAAGTGGGCGTGTATGTTTACGTGAAGTCATGATGACCTTCAGTGACTGCTGAAGTACAGTCAACTTCATTTGAGTTTCTTAACCCTTGTGTTGTCCCATTCTCAATGTTTCTATAGGTGCTTTCCGACCGGATAGTACTTGTACTCTTTAGAGGAAAAGTACACTTCTAAGCAGTTCTAAGAACAATTCTCCCCCAAAATCTTTTTTTCCATTTGCATTCCCACTGGCCAAGTGGCCATAGGGACCGGTAGGAGGAACAGACCCCGCCTCTGCCTGCTGCGCTGTGGACGTGTGTGTGTGTGTGTGTGTGTGTGTGTGTGTGTGTGTGTGTGTGTGTGTGTGTGTGTGTGTGTGTGTGTGTGTGTGTGTGTGTGTGTGTGTGTGTGTGGGGTCTGAGAGACCTCCAGCTCACAGCGAGGTGTCTGAGCAGGACTGGCCCAGCGACGAGCTAGATTCCGGGGCAGGCGCCTGCTGGCTGTCGCCTCACTTCATGGAGCTCCTCAACTCCGAAAACTTTGAAGCAAATTGTCAATTCGGCATCAATTTACACAAGACTGCCGATATTCAAAATCTAAACAGTTAATTTCTCGCCTAAAACGTTGTCAGAAGTGAATTGAATGATGAATAAGATGGTGAAAATTGTTAAAAATGTCCCGTTGTTGGTTGTTGCTGTCTGCAAGTTCCCAGTTGGCAGTGGGCGGGACTTATAAGTTCGACCAATCAAGTCCACCTAGGAAAAGGGAAAAGACCCTGCTCTGATGTAGGAGCTAAAGAAGTACGCTACTGCGGCCAGAGGAACTTAAAAATCCGTCCTAGTGTTAACACGTCCTTTAGGGGGTAAGGACTGCTTCTATGTCTGCATTTTGTAACAGCAGCTGACTGATGATGTAATCCAAGTCTGCTCTGTGCTGCAGGCTCTGACCTTGGGTTACATCTGTGACCAACAGCTGCCGGTGCGGTGTTCTGGTTATTCAATTTAAAATGCAGGGAAGCCCTGCTGGAACGGGCTGAATCCTACTTTCTCTCTCCTGACTAGGCCTGTACGATTTGGGGGAAAATATGAATTAGGATTTTTTTTAGCTTAGAATTTATATCACGATTCTCTGCCACAATTTGTTTCTCACAAAGTGTAATGCTTATTGCACACATGAACCATGACAAAACTAAACAAAATGACAGCAACAAACAGATTTTTTTGGCATCTATAGCACATTACAACAAGCCTGTAACCACAGAGGCTTCAATGAATAAAGAACATATAGAACATACTGGCCATTTAAGTACAGCAGGCTACCAAAATAGTGACATATAACACAATGAACGAAATATGGCCTTGATACAGGCTCTATCTGGACTAAATATGGCCTTGATATAGGCTCTATCTGGACTAAATATGGCCTTGATACAGGTTCTATCTGAACTAAATATGGCCTTGATACTGGCTCTATCTGGACTAAACATGGCCCTGATACAGGCTCTATCTGGACTTAATATGGCCTTGATACAGGCTCTATCTGGACTTAATATGGCCCTGATACAGGTTCTATCTGAACTAAATATGGCCTTGATACAGGCTCTATCTGGACTTAATATGGCCTTGATACATGCTCTATCTGGACTTAATATGGCCTTGATACATGCTCTATCTGGACTTAATATGGCCTTGATACATGCTCTATCTGGACTTAATATGGCCCTGATACAGGCTCTATCTGCACTAAATATGGCCCTGATACAGGCTCTATCTGAACTAAATATGGCCCTGATACAGGCTCTATCTGGACTACATATGGCCCTGATACAGGCTCTATCTGGACTAAATATGGCCTTGATATAGGCTCTATCTGGACTAAATATGGCCTTGATACAGGTTCTATCTGAACTAAATATGGCCTTGATACTGGCTCTATCTGGACTTAATATGGCCTTGATACAGGCTCTATCTGGACTTAATATGGCCCTGATACAGGTTCTATCTGAACTAAATATGGCCTTGATACAGGCTCTATCTGGACTTAATATGGCCTTGATACTGGCTCTATCTGGACTTAATATGGCCTTGATACAGGCTCTATCTGGACTTAATATGGCCCTGATACAGGTTCTATCTGAACTAAATATGGCCCTGATACATGCTCTATCTGGACTTAATATGGCCTTGATACATGCTCTATCTGGACTTAATATGGCCCTGATACAGGCTCTATCTGAACTAAATATGGCCCTGATACAGGCTCTATCTGGACTACATATGGCCCTGATACAGGCTCTATCTGGACTAAATATGGCCTTGATACAGGCTCTATCTGGACTAAACATGGCCCTGATACAGGCTCTATCTAGACTAAATATGGCCCTGATACAGGCTCTATCTGGACTAAACATGGCCCTGATAGAGGCTCTATCTGAACTAAACATGGCCCTGATACAGGCTCTATCTGGATTAAATATGGCCTTGATACAGGCTCTATCTGGACTAAATATGGCCTTGATACAGGCTCTATCTGGACTTAATATGGCCTTGATACATGCTCTATCTGGACTTAATATGGCCTTGATACATGCTCTATCTGGACTTAATATGGCCCTGATACAGGCTCTATCTGAACTAAATATGGCCCTGATACAGGCTCTATCTGGACTACATATGGCCCTGATACAGGCTCTATCTGGACTAAATATGGCCTTGATACAGGCTCTATCTGGACTAAACATGGCCCTGATACAGGCTCTATCTAGACTAAATATGGCCCTGATACAGGCTCTATCTGGACTAAACATGGCCCTGATAGAGGCTCTATCTGAACTAAATATGGCCCTGATACAGGCTCTATCTGGATTAAATATGGCCTTGATACAGGCTCTATCTGGACTAAACATGGCCCTGATACAGGCTCTATCTGGACTTAATATGGCCCTGATACAGGCTCTATCTGAACTCTTTGAACATGTCTTTGCATAATTAAAACATGTGAATCAACATGCTGCAGCTTCAGTCTCTAGAGAAATGGATTTTTTCAATGGCCAATTTAAGTACAGTATCAAAAACAGAATGATTTCTTTGCACACTCTTTAACGGCAGCTGTCCTATCAAAATAAAGGCCGAAGTCCTTTAACTACTCCTGATCCCAGTCCCCCTGTCTGTCTTCTGCCTCCACCAGAGAGAGGCTAAATCCAATTTATCCCCTACCACAACGCCATTAGCCTCTTAGCTCCACATCGCTAAAGCCATTAGCCGCCAAATCACAGCTAGCCAGGCATGCACACGGCATGGGGCTGACAGGTTTACTAGCGACAGGAATTTAGCAATGTGTGATGAAATACTGCAGGTGAGCGGCTGAATGCCTCTGGCGAACAACTAACAGTGAACCTGGGATAAATGGAAAGGGAAGGAAATTAATAGAAATGGATTTCACTTCGAAAACTTGACTATATTGATCCCTGCGGGGGTCCGAATAGGTTGAGGCTGGAATGAACTGCATACTGAGATTTAGAGGAGAACATAAGCACACAAATGACATTTAAGAAGCAGCACATTTAGGGTAAGATGAACTTAGAAGTCATTGCACAGCATTTATAAAATGAGAAGTGTTTGTTGGAGCTAAAATCTTTGGTGGTTATTGAATTGGTTAATATAAGACACTAAGTAATTCAGTGTTTTGAATTGAAAGCATTTATAATATAGTGTAATCTTTCCAAAAACCTCATTTTTCCACCATATTAATCTTTCAGAAAATCCATGCGTGTAAAATTGTCTCATGTATAATTTTGCCTGGACTTGCATGTAGTCAAATCTCTTGTAGCTCGCAGCTTTGCCACTTGCACCTGATTACGTTTCTGTACATGTTTGCTTAGTCTTGATATGTACACAAGGTGTAACAATGGACAATGTTTGCTGTAAAGTTACAAATAGCCACTTTAAAATGACAATGAAAATGGAAAATTAAAAAATGTTTACAGCTTATTTTATATTTCCTAGTTGACCATGTGCTAATGTTTGAGTGCCTTGATTTTTACAGCAAGCCTAATGGCCAATGAGTAGGGCTGGGTATCGTTTGGGTTTTTTTCCGAATATTTTTGCCATATTTAAAAAAATATGGCAATAGGGTATTTTACAATAACTTTGAATGCACCGCGAGGCTTACCAGTTTCAAGTGAACGCACCGCCTGTGTTGTTTTTTCCGACAGCGGCAGCTGCACACTGCTTAACGTCCCGCTGTTGGAATCCTCTACAGTGAAATATACACACGGTGAAATACCGTGTTTAATCCAGCTGCTAGCTAACGGTAGGCTAACGTTAGCTGCTGTCAAGTGTAGTGTTAAAAAGCATCATGTGCAGCGATGCTCCTGTTGCCTCTAACGTCTGTTTTGGAGCATCAGAGAGCAGCGCAAAAGGCATTTAATTGGCACCAAAATGAGGGACCGAAATCTGCGTTGCAATTCGGTCCGGTAGATACCGGTCGTTTAGGCACCGGTGCCGGATTAGCACCGGGTTTCGGTACCCAACCCTACCAATGAGGCACCATTTCATGCTGACATAGAAAATTAAATAACCTTATCTTCTGCGCTTCTTGTGTATTCCCCGTTATACGTAAAACATACCAAACCATGACCCCAAAAACCGAAATTATTACAACCTTACTACAAGCCGTCCGGGAGTTTTGGAAAATAAAAATCTCCGTTCAGGATTTCATTGCTGCTGTCTTTCTCCATCACGCTGCAGCCTGCAGCAGCAGGATGTGTTAGGAGGAAGTGGCAGCTTGATGAGAAGTAACGGGGCTGCAAAGGGTCAAAGTAGTAGCCTGTTAGGCACCACGCCGAGCCCAGTGAAGGGTCAAAATAGTAGCCTGTTAGGCACCACGCCGAGCCCAGTGAAGGGTCAAAATAGTAGCCTGTTAGGACCACGCCGAGCCCAGTGAAGGGTCAAAATAGTAGCCTGTTAGGCACCACGCCGAGCCCAGTGAAGGGTCAAAATAGTCTCCTGTTAGGCACGACGCCGAGCCCAGTGAAGGGTCAAAATAGTAGCCTGTTAGGACCACGCCGAGCCCAGTGAAGGGTCAAAATAGTAGCCTGTTAGGACCACGCCGAGCCCAGTGAAGGGTCAAAATAGTAGCCTGTTAGGCACCACGCCGAGCCCAGTGAAGGGTCAAAATAGTCTCCTGTTAGGCACGACGCCGAGCCCAGTGAAGGGTCAAAATAGTAGCCTGTTAGGACCACGCCGAGCCCAGTGAAGGGTCAAAATAGTAGCCTGTTAGGACCACGCCGAGCCCAGTGAAGGGTCAAAATAGTAGCCTGTTAGGACCACGCCGAGCCCAGTGAAGGGTCAAAATAGTAGCCTGTTAGGCACCACGCCGAGCCCAGTGAAGGGTCAAAATAGTAGCCTGTTAGGCACGACGTGAAGCCCAGTGAAGGGTCAAAATAGTAGCCTGTTAGGACCACGCCGAGCCCAGTGAAGGGTCAAAATAGTCTCCTGTTAGGCACGACGCCGAGCCCAGTGAAGGGTCAAAATAGTAGCCTGTTAGGACCACGCCGAGCCCAGTGAAGGGTCAAAATAGTAGCCTGTTAGGACCACGCCGAGCCCAGTGAAGGGTCAAAATAGTAGCCTGTTAGGACCACGCCGAGCCCAGTGAAGGGTCAAAATAGTAGCCTGTTAGGCACCACGCCGAGCTCAGTGAAGGGTCAAAATAGTAGCCTGTTAGGCACCACGCCGAGCCCAGTGAAGGGTCAAAATAGTAGCCTGTTAGGACCACGCCGAGCCCAGTGAAGGGTCAAAATAGTAGCCTGTTAGGACCACGCCGAGCCCAGTGAAGGGTCAAAATAGTAGCCTGTTAGGACCACGCCGAGCCCAGTGAAGGGTCAAAATAGTAGCCTGTTAGGCACCACGCCGAGCCCAGTGAAGGGTCAAAATAGTAGCCTGTTAGGCACGACGTGAAGCCCAGTGAAGGGTCAAAATAGTAGCCTGTTAGGCACCACGCCGAGCCCAGTGAAGGGTCAAAATAGTAGCCTGTTAGGACCACGCCGAGCCCAGTGAAGGGTCAAAATAGTAGCCTGTTAGGACCACGCCGAGCCCAGTGAAGGGTCAAAATAGTAGCCTGTTAGGCACCACGCCGAGCTCAGTGAAGGGTCAAAATAGTAGCCTGTTAGGCACCACGCCGAGCCCAGTGAAGGGTCAAAATAGTAGCCTGTTAGGCACCACGCCGAGCCCAGTGAAGGGTCAAAATAGTAGCCTGTTAGGCACCACGCCGAGCCCAGTGAAGGGTCAAAATAGTAGCCTGTTAGGACCACGCCGAGCCCAGTGAAGGGTCAAAATAGTAGCCTGTTAGGCACCACGCCGAGCTCAGTGAAGGGTCAAAATAGTAGCCTGTTAGGCACCACGCCGAGCCCAGTGAAGGGTCAAAATAGTAGCCTGTTAGGACCACGCCGAGCCCAGTGAAGGGTCAAAATAGTAGCCTGTTAGGACCACGCCGAGCCCAGTGAAGGGTCAAAATAGTAGCCTGTTAGGACCACGCCGAGCCCAGTGAAGGGTCAAAATAGTAGCCTGTTAGGCACCACGCCGAGCCCAGTGAAGGGTCAAAATAGTAGCCTGTTAGGCACGACGTGAAGCCCAGTGAAGGGTCAAAATAGTAGCCTGTTAGGCACCACGCCGAGCCCAGTGAAGGGTCAAAATAGTAGCCTGTTAGGACCACGCCGAGCCCAGTGAAGGGTCAAAATAGTAGCCTGTTAGGACCACGCCGAGCCCAGTGAAGGGTCAAAATAGTAGCCTGTTAGGCACCACGCCGAGCTCAGTGAAGGGTCAAAATAGTAGCCTGTTAGGACCACGCCGAGCCGAGTGAAGGGTCAAATTAATCAATGCCGGCATGCGATTAAAAAAAAAAATGAATCGCATCGCGTGGGCCCTTAATCGCATCGCGATTAACGCGTTAACGCTGACAGCCCTAAAGTCAATGGAGGCCAAACAACGTTGATAAACACGCTACAAAGAGAGTATGCGTCTTGATAACACGCCAATAATGGCGTACGGATTGGCGTGTCATACATACGTGACTTCATGAGATCAGACTGGACAACAGTGTTGAGCTACAAACCGAAAACGTACACTGCCGAAACCGAAAAATGTCTCTGCTGCTTGTATTTGGGTCTGTGCAGCTCCTTTTTCCCACCGCGACCTCTCACCTAACCCTCAAATTCTGCCAGGATTTGTTGTGACTGGCAGGAATGTCACAGGCAGTCGCAGACAAAATATTCCAGCAGCAGTTCTGCAGCAAGCAGGACTGCAAACACCGCAGACAGACATATTATCAAGGTCCACAGCAGCTTGATACTGAGAGCTTGAGAGCAGTTGTGGCCAAATTAGGGTCCTGGGGCCCACAAGGGTCACTGACCTGCTCCAGTAGGGTCCCAGAGACAGCTGCCAACTAAACAGCTGCCTACTGAGCAACTGAACAACATAACTAATGAGACATAAGTCAGAGAAAACATTCAGGTCTTTCATTTACTTGCAGGTTTGAGAGAGATACATATCTCAGACTGATCTCATGAAAATGTTGCGTCCTTGCCTCATTCCGTAATGCGCAACTTTGCATCTATTTGCGTCTTTGCATTGACTTTGTATGGAATCACGCTGACGAATATGCGAGAAACGCCTTGGTGTGAACACGCCATAAGAGTTATTAAGTTTTACCAACACATATCCGGACCGGATCACAACGCAAATTTCGGTTCCACTTAATTTGTGGACTGAAATTGACTCTGTCGCTCCGAAACGGACGTAAAAATATCACACTCTCTCTGTAGTCTACCGTTAGCTAGCTACCGTAAATGTAGGCTACTTTTAAAATGCCATATTTTCCCTCTGGGCTCACCAAAACGGACGTAAAAGCATATTACGGCTACATCTATAAAAGAGCCTTTCTTTGATGTCATTTTTCAGTTTTTCAAGAATCGGTTTAGGAAGCTGAATCGTTTTAAAAGTACCGATTCGGCATCGTAATCGTAAAAATCCAAACGATACTCAACCCTAGTTTTGACTTGACTGCGTGAATTACGTACTGTTAGAGATGCACCGATAGACCGGCCGGTGACCGGGATTGGCCGGTTTTCACGTGCTCTCCATGACCGGCGACCGGCAGGTCAGTCTGACATATGCTGATCTCATGCCGGTCAACGCTCCAATTAACTGCCAACATAAGTTCTACCAGTTACAGTTCTCAAGGACGCACGCACACACGGACGCCACAGCACGCTCTCTTCTTCCTTTCTCTCAACTTCTCCGCCGTGTGTGGCTCGTACCCGCTCGCGGTGTGAAGGCGTGTCCACGCTATTCTCCCACATGTAGGAACCTGGTGAATTAACCTGCAACATGTCAGCTGTTTGGGGGTTCTTCAGCGTGTGTGCAGAAGATAACAAGTTTGCAATATGCAACAGCTGCAAGGAAAGAGTAGGGCGTGGAGGGACCACACCAACAACCCAAATCACATTTCTTTAGTTGATATTGGACGTGAAGAGAAGGAAATGGTTCTAACATTGACCTTTAGATGTGTGTGAATGTCCCACACCAGGAGTCATTGATATAGTTCTATTTCATAGTGATCCATTATCTGTTCAACATGTTCTATTAAAGAAAAGATAGAAAATAAATGTGTGTGTGCTGTAAAGTGGTTAGAAAAAATGAAATCAGAATCGGCTAAAATCGGCATCAGCTGGCCTAACTCAAAGAACATCGGAATCGGCCTAGAAAGATGTAATCGGTGCATCTCTACATACTGTATATGTGTCTTTCTGACTGAAATAACAGGGGATACAAATTCGGGCCGCTCTAAAATCAGTTCTGCCGAATAAAGCATACACCTCCTTAAGTTTATTTTTCCCACATGTTGGGATCAAATAACGTAGCAAGTTCATATTTTGTGGTCTATAAAAAGGTATTTAACTTCAGGATTCCTACGTAGACCCTGGAACTTCCAACCAGGCCTTGCCTTTCTGTCGGACTGATTAAATGAATGTATTTAACCACATCTCAGTGGTTCAGCTCGGACTTGTTGACTGAGTGACAGTCACGTCAGCAGGGCAGTATTCTCACTTTCCTGAGATGTCACGCCAGGCTCTTCTTAGCGCTCTTTTCTTTCTGTCGGTCAGTAGAGCAAGTCAGGATCATCACGGTAGGATTAGCCGCTGATGGCTACCTACCTACACACACACACACACACACACACACACACACACACACACACACACACACACACACACACACACACACACACACACACACACACACACACACACACACACACACACACACACACACACACACACACACACACACTGAAGGAACTTTATACCTGGTCATGCTGTCTGGTTGACTAAGCAGATAGGATAACAGCTTTGTATATCTTCCATACATGGAGAGCTCAGGCTTTGTGAATAGAGTTGGCCGTTTCCACTCCTCTCAAAGCCAGAGTATTAGACCGATAACAAAGCTGGTTGAGTTCATGAAATGTCTGAAATGAAGACAAGTGCCAAGCCTATCACAAGTTCCCAACATCAGGGTTCATACGCATGTTAACCGATACTTTTCCATGACTTTTTAGCACATTTCCATGCCTATGTATTCCTGAAAATGTCAGTCGACATTATACAATAAGAATAACAATCTGTGTTAAAGTTTACGCGCCCCAAATATAACGCTGAGGTTAAGAACGTTGGTCGAGGTTAAGACGACCAACCTCCCTACGCAGATTTTCCCCCTTTCATACTACTCGCTACGGCGTCAATTCACACGCAATCGCAAGGTAATGTAAGTCAATGGAGGCCAAACGGCGTTGATAACCACGCTACAAAGTGAGTGTCAAAGTTGGCGTCAAAGTCACACATACGCCACTTCATGAGACCAGTCTACGTATCGTGATAAAGCTTGTGATTTACTCCTCCATACGAATTTGCGTGTCATAAGGTGCCGACACACCAACCAGACGGCCGACCGTCGGCAGTAAAGCCAGTCGGACTGATCAGTCGGGTCCCCGAGGTCCAAAAAAAATGCCTCAGAACACACCGAGGCGACACCGACTCGAGCGTACGTTCTGCGCGTAATACGTCTCTGTATTGTTTCCCAGAAAATGAAAACCGGCAGCTGATTGGACGAACGCGTCACGTGGGTCTGGCTTCTCCGGAAATTGACAGCCAGACTGTCATGGCGGCTCGTTCAGAATCCGATCTCATATTGGACTAAAATAGTTCACCGTAACGTGTTCCTGAGAACATGTTAAGAGAGGAATAGGCCGTGCAGTCGCTGAATCTGTCTTCATTTCAGATCAACAAAGGTCAGGTTAACAGATCATCAGATTTTGAGAGGCTCATCCGCTCCCCATCTCCAGGTGAGTCCCGACTGCCCTGTCTCCGACTGAACATGTCAGGTCGGCCCAAATGAAGGCCGACGGCTCCTCGGACGGCCGACGGCACGGGACACACCGAACGGACTCGAGTCACCGACCTCGTCAGACGGTCCGACGGCTGATAATCGGCTGTGTGTGTCAGCGCCCTTACAGACGCCATTTCATGAGATTTCAGAGAAAAAGAGGAGAGGTTGCAGGTGGAGAAATATGTTGGGTAGTGACATATGGGAATATTGGTGACCCACTTAACCATAAATCATCGAGTGTCACACAGCGGAGAAGGCATTTGGCAAAAGAATGTGACGGTGTAAATTCCTCTGAAACCAGTTCGGGAGTGAAACCTAACGATTACACACTACAGAGGACTGTTGGTACGGTCACTTCTGTTTTACCTTCCTTTTATTAAGAGAAATACTGTGTAGGCTTTGGGAACGTCTGTATCAGGCATCATTCTTTATTGTTGTTATTGTCAATAAGCAACACGTTCTCACACCCATCTCGTGAAATATGGACGCTTGGTCAGGTGCCTTTGTCATTCTTATTGACGCTAAAAGTCTCCTTTAGCGCTATAAGTAAACGCGCTTGGTCGGGACTATCGCCGTCCCTTTAGCGCTATAAGTAAACGCGCTTTGTCGGGACTATCGCCGTCCCTTTAGCGCTATAAGTAAACGCGCTTTGTCGGGACTATCGCCGTCCCTTTAGCGCTATAAGTAAACGCACTTGGTCGGGACTATCGACGTCCCTTTAGCGCTATAAGTAAACGCGCTTGGTCGGGACTATCGCCGTCCCTTTAGCGCTATAAGTAAACGCGCTTTGTCGGGACAATCGCCGTCCCTTTAGCGCTATAAGTAAACGCGCTTTGTCGGGACTATCGCCGTCCCTTTAGCGCTATAAGTAAACGCGCTTGGTCGGGACTATCGCCGTCCCTTTAGCGCTATAAGTAAACGCGCTTGGTCGGGACTATCGCCGTCCCTTTAGCGCTATAAGTAAACGCGCTTTGTCGGGACTATCGCCGTCCCTTTAGCGCTATAAGTAAACGCGCTTTGTCGGGACTATCGCCGTCCCTTTAGCGCTATAAGTAAACGCGCTTTGTCGGGACAATCGCCGTCCCTTTAGCGCTATAAGTAAACGCGCTTTGTCGGGACTATCGCCGTCCCTTTAGCGCTGTAAGTAAACGCGCTTTGTCGGGACAATCGCCGTCCCTTTAGCGCTATAAGTAAACGCGCTTGGTCGGGACTATCGCCGTCCCTTTAGCGCTATAAGTAAACGCGCTTGGTCGGGACTATCGCCGTCCCTTTAGTGCTATAAGTAAACGCGCTTTGTCGGGACTATCGCCGTCCCTTTAGCGCTGTAAGTAAACGCGCTTTGTCGGGACAATCGCCGTCCCTTTAGCGCTATAAGTAAACGCGCTTTGTCGGGACTATCGCCGTCCCATTAGCGCTGTAAGTAAACGCGCTTTGTCGGGACAATCGCCGTCCCTTTAGCGCTATAAGTAAACGCGCTTGGTCGGGACTATTGCCGTCCCTTTTGACAGCGTACGGTTCTTTTACGAGTTCGGAATGAGAACGGGTTGCATGATCCCCTGTCTCATCAATAGCTCACAAACTAGAGATGCACCGATAGAGCGGCCGGTGACCGGAATTGGCCGGTTTTCACGTGCTCGGCCATATGCTGATTTCATGCCGGTCAACGCTCCAATTAACTGACAACATAAGTTCTACCAGTTACAGTTCTCAAGGACGCACGCACACACGGACGCCACAGCACGGACGCGTGTCCACGCTATTCTCCCACATGTAGGAACCTGGTGAATTAACCTGCAACATGTCAGCTGTTTGGGGGTTCTTCAGCGTGTGTGCAGAAGATAACAAGTTTGCAATATGCAACAGCTGCAAGGAAAGAGTAGGGCGTGGAGGGACCACACCAACAACCCAAATCACATTTCTTTAGTTGATATTGGACGTGAAGAGAAGGAAATGGTTCTAACATTGACCTTTAGATGTGTGTGGATGTCCCACACCAGGAGTCATTGATATAGTTCTATTTCATAGTGATCCATCATCTGTTCTAACATGTTCTATTAAAGAAAAGATAGAAAATACATGTGTGTGTGCTGTAAAGTGGTTAGAAAACATGAAATCGTATCAGCCGGCCTAACTCAAAGAAAATCGGAAGTGGCCTAGAAAGTTGTAATCGGTGCATCTCTATGTTCAGGTGAGGTGAATTAAGCTAAAAAAAACTGCATAGTTCCCTTTTAATAAAAAGCTGATTGTTTCTCAGATAGAGCACCAAGCCGCCCACTGTTTCGAACACGTAAGATAACCATTACCTGATGTTGACACACCCTGTCTGTCTACCTCCCCCCCCTCCCTCTCCTTTTTTGTCTTTGTCTCTTTGAGTCAACCAGTGTTGCTCAAACACATTGTTAAAGAAGCCATCAACCTGCTGTTTGAACAGTCTCAACCTCCCTCTCTCTGTTGCTTCAGCATAGTTGCTTTAATGTGGCGACTGTCTGTTTGAAGCGTAATCGCCAGCGAAGTGGACAGAATGGCCTGTGCATTTTGGGGCTACATAGTCCGTAAATACCGAGCCTTTTGCACAAAATGAAACTGTGTTTGTGATAGAGATGCACCGATTACAACTTTCTAGGCCGATTCCGATTTTCTTTGAGTTAGGCCAGCTGATACCGATTTCATTTTTTCTAACCACTTTACAGCACACACACATATTTATTTTCTATCTTTTCTTTAATAGAACATGTTAGAACAGATGATGGATCACTATGAAATAGAACTATATCAATGACTCCTGGTGTGGGACATCCACACACATCTAAAGGTCAATGTTAGAACCATTTCCTTCTCTTCACGTCCAATATCAACTAAAGAAATGTGATTTGGGTTGTTGGTGTGGTCCCTCCACGCCCTACTCTTTCCTTGCAGCTGTTGCATATTGCAAACTTGTTATCTTCTGCACACACGCTGAAGAACCCCCAAACAGCTGACATGTTGCAGGTTAATTCACCAGGTTCCTACATGTGGGAGAATAGCGTGGACACGCGTCCGTGCTGTGGCGTCCGTGTGTGCGTGCGTCCTTGAGAACTGTAACTCGTATAACTTATGTTGTCAGTTAATTGGAGCGTTGACCGGCATGAAATCGGCATAGCTCCGAACAGCTTCAGAGTCATTGGAATGGTTATATGACCTTTTTTCGGGTTGAATGGCCTCCATTGACTTACATTACCTTGTGATTGCGTGTGAATTACGCCGTAGGGAGTCGTATGAAAGGGTGAAAATCCGTGTTTTTTAACATCCATTGACAAAACCTCCAACTAAAACAAAACCCACAGTCCCTTCTGTATGTAGGTAGCTCCATCAGTGGGCAACGACGTTATGAATCCACACCCTCTATTGAACTGCAGTCATCCATACTGCCTCATCACCTCCATCTCTCTACCTGTTCACTCATGTTCATCCATCACCCAGCATTCCTCCCAAACTTCCTCTGGCTACGTCTTCAGAGTCTGTATGTCTTGACTGAACACGTCAGAGTGTCTGGTCTAAAAGGCCCCTTTAAAATGTTGACCCAGGTCAGACGGGGGTCGATTAATTGTGAATTGCACCCGACCAGGGTCCCTAACAACCGGAGCGTGAGAAATTATGTCTTGCAGCACTGTGCAGCTAAGGCGGCTGCCTAACTACGTCGTGAGACCGTCCTGATCTCGCCAGCTCCAGATCAGTCTGGCATCTTGAGACAGAGAACATTTGGAGCCGTTCGCCAAATGACCGACCAATCGGCGTTGGTTTTGAGGCGGGTTTAGGTGTGACGCAATGAGAAGCGACTGTTCAGTCTAAACAACGTGGCGGCTTCCACGGATGAGATGAGCGTAGCTATCGCGCAAGTTTGATCCGAATTAGAAAGTATTCCTTCATTGAAAGAAGAGCAAAAAAACGGCACTGGACTGGTTTTGGCAAGAGTTTGATATATCGTTGATCTGATTGGTTGATTTGGCTGTCCATCACCAACATAGGTGGTGATAGACGGATGGTTTAGCCAATCAGCTAACCAGGATTTCGCCCCTTCCCAAAAGGTCTCCAACGGAAAGTTCCCAGATGGATACGGCGAGCAAATGTGAAGCAATCCATCTGGTGGAGTCAGGTTACTGCCTAACTATGTCGTTAAAATTAAAAAAATATATATAAATATTATAAAAATGAAATGTATATGAGCGATATCCGCCGTGTTACTCTGTCCTGTTTTCTCCCTTTCGTTCCAAACCGTGACCTCTTCTCTGCAGAACGCATACATTTTTATTTATTTTTTAAACGTAAAGCATGAATTGGAAAAGAATCAGTTTTTACAATCTTTAAATATGTGATATGCCTCCTGTTCACCTTTCCTAATTGCTTTCGTCTCCAACCGTGGTCAGAAAACCAGGGCCGATGTTAGAAAATGAATAACGTCGGGGTTAAAATCCCTATTCTGGTCACACACACACACACAGACACACACAGACACACACACACACTACAAAACCTAAACTTATTCCACCAACTCTGCTCCGGTCGCATCTACACGTCTGCTTCCTCTTTCTCTCTTCTGCTACAGGCACTACTATCCCAGTAGTACACGCCCTGTGTCACACACACACTTGTTTCACTATCTTTGTGGGGACCCGTCATTGACATAATGCATTCCCTAGCCCCTTACCCTAACCTTAACCATCACCACTAGATGCCTAACCTTAACCCTTACCCTCACCCTAACCATAACCTAATTCTAACCCTAATCCTAAAACCAAGTCTTAACCCTCAAACAGACCTTTAACCTTGTGGGCTCCAGCATTTTGGCCCCACAAGGCTGGTCGGACCCCACAAGTATACTGGACTCCCCAGTTTTTGGACCCCACGAATATAGTAAAACAAGCACACACACACACATCATGGCCTGCCTGTTGCAGGGTGTGTTTTTGTATATATGTATACGTGCGTTATATAATTGTGCACAACTGTGTGTGTGTGTGTGTTGGAAAAGCCTATATTTTACTCTCCACCCACACACAGTCAATTATAGACAGGACTGATTATAAAACACAGTAATGCAGTCATAACCATTGTTTATTACTGTGTGTGTGTGTGTGTGTGTGTGTGTGTGTGTGTGTGTGTGTGTGTGTGTGTGTGTGTGTGTGTGTGTGTGTGTGAGAATTGAACACAGCTGTAGCTCGGTGTTGAAAGCTATTTGCTACTCTACAGTTTACCTCAGTTCACCTTCAGTAGACAGTACAGGAAAGATCACACACACACACACACACACACACACACACACTCTGAATTTCTAAGATTAAAGTCGTAAATTAACGGAAAAATAACTTGAATATTCTCTGAGAATAAAGAGATAAATATGGAAATGGAATTCATTACTTCTCTGCAATTTTCAAACTTTGCAAAGTCATCCAGTGGGCCTGATTGGACCATTTGGTGGGCCGGTTCTGGCCCACATGCCCTATGTTTGACACCCCGTGCAGGAGATGCTTCTCAGCCTTTGTGTCCTGTGTTCATACAGATATGTTTGAAATGTTCCTTTTGTTTTAGAATGAAAATAGTTCACCAAAGTTGCCAGTGGGCAAAATCTTCAGGATTTTACATGACATCATGATTAGGGGTGCACCGATCCGATATTAAGATCAGATATCGGCCCGAAATTGACAAAATAGCTGGATCGGGAAAATTAACAGATCCACGGGCCGATTTTAAATAACAAATAAATAAGAATTCAATACATTACATCTATGTTATCTTGTCTTAGTTAGTAGAGTCTGGTTCCTTTAGTCTCTTCCACATGGTGAAGGAAGGTATAAGGTGGAAGGTATACAGCGTATTATTAATTCAACAACGGTATCGGATCGGTACCGACAGATACACAAAGCCCAGGCATCGGCATCGGGGCTGAAAATGTCGGATCGGTGCATCCCTACTCATGACTTCACGTAAACATACACGCCACTTTCTGATGCCAAGTGGCGTGTTATCTGTATGGATTTTGAGCTATCTGCGTGTATGTTTACGTATACAACGGACGGTTGGGTTTAAGAAACGTGACACGTGGGACCCGATCCCCGGTCTCCTGGGGGAAAGTCCTGTGTCTGACCCGTCCTCCCTCCCGACTAACCTGCCTACGCAGATTTTCGGGCTTTCATACTACTCGCTACCGTTCTTTTCTCAGGAGAACTTGGCGTTAATTGACACGCAATCGCAAGGTAATGTTAAGGCCCGGACACACCGAGATGATAATCAGCCGTCTGACAGTCTGGCGAGGTCGGTGACTCGAGTCTGTTCGGTGTGTTCCGTGCCGTCGGCCTTCATTTTGGCCGATTTGACACGTATAATCGGCGGGGGGGGGGCACTGCCGGAAATGGCGAGCGGGATGAGCGTGACTAGAGTCTCTCAATCTGATGATCTGTCAAACTGATCTTTGTTGATCTGAAATGAAGACAGATTCAGCGACTGCACGGCCTATTCCTCTCTTAACATGTTCTCAGGAACACGTTACGGTGAACTATTTTAGTCCAATATGAGATCGGATTCTGAACGAGCCGCCATGGCGGTCTAGCTTTGAATTTCTGGAGAAGCCAGACCCACGTGACGCGTTCGTCCAATCAGCTGCCGGTTTTCATTTTTGGGCGACAATCCAGATTAGCGCCACCTGCTGTTATGGAGACGTATTACGTCTCGTCTCTTCGGTGTTCTGAGGACCGACTCGGGGAGACTGATCAACTGCCTTTTCTGCCGAGGTTCGGCCGTCGGCTCTGTGTGGCTGGGCCTTAAGTCAATGGAGGCCAAAACGGCGTTGATAAACACGCTAAAAAGCGAGTATGCGTCTTGATAACACGCCAAAATGGCGTACGAATGGCGTGTCACACACACGCCACTTATTGAGATCAGTCTGGGATGTTGACACGTGCACCAACTGTTCAAAATAAATAAATAAAACATGTATTCTCATGCATTGGTTTGTTCTTCTCCGTGTACCAAACTTGCACCAAACGGTGACTTCTAAACCCGGGCATGAACCGAACAGTGACTTGGTGTACCCACACACCCCTACGCTCATCTCTGCTGACTGACTCAGAGTGTGAGCTCCTCACCAGCGTGTCATGATGCCCTGAGGAGAGATATATCTGAGCAGCAACTCTCCACTTATTTAGATATGACTTCTGGTGTGTGTGTGTGTGTGTGTGTGTGTGTGTGTGTGTGTGTGTGTGTGTGTGTGTGTGTGTGTGTGTGTGTGTGTGAGTGTTTCTGTATCTGTGTGTGTGTGTGTGAGAGAGAGAGAGAGAGAGAGAGAGAGTGTGTGTGTGTGTCTGTGTGTTTGTGTCTGTGTGTTTGTGTGTCTGTGTGAGTGTGTCTGTGTCTGTGTGAGTGTGTGTGTGTGTGAGTGTGTCTGTGTGAGTGTGTCTGTGTCTGTGTGTCTGTGTGAGTGTGTGTGTGTCAGATGGAAGGAGTGCCCCCGCTGGTATTGTGCCATGTTGGTAAAATACCAGGATGTGACGCCAGAAGCTCTGCACACACACACACACACACACACACACACACACACACACACACACACACACACACACACACACACACACACACACACACACACACACACACACACACACACACACACACACACACACACACACACACACACATTCCCTGTTATCAGACAGAAGTGACTCATATGTACTGCTCGCTGTTCTCACCGCAGGATGTCTGCAAGTTCAATCACGTTACATCCGAGAAAGAAACCCACGGTGAGCCAACCCCTCAGGTAACTCCCAACAGCACGCTGACCTTCCTGTCTGTCTGAATCAGGATGGAGATCAAACTCTACGTCCGTTACACAGAACATCGAAATCTTAGAAAACTAAGGACGCCCCAGCAGCAGTGCTACTACGAAACCTGTGAGTCATCCGAAGAGCCGATCTTACACAATATTTCTGTATTTACGAAGGCTGAATCATCATCTGTGGTTTGATGAGTCACGGTCATTTCCACATAAGACAGCGGGCCTCACACGAGAACGCTCGACGGTGTTGTAAGCCCCCAACGTCTCCTTCCAGGCAGCGCTGCTACCGTTGACTTCAAGGCACCTAAAGGCCGTTTTACAGTCGCCGTAGCTGAGCTGGCGCACGCCAATGTGACAAAATGACGTAGACCAATCTAAACGACAGTTCATGTGCATTCCTGCATCTGGATTGGGGGTTGTTTAGACTTCAGAGACCGAGAGTCTCAGAAGAAGGTGTATGCTCTTTGTGTGAATTGATAACCCACAAGGCCACAGCTCTAATATCCTCCTCTCCCGTATTACGTTCTCCTCTATGTCTGTTCAGATGTACAGGGAGCGTGACCCAGAGCTGGGGCAGACAGGAACAGAGGATTAGATGAAACTAATTTATGACGCATGCCTATGTTTCTTTGATAAAATGTAAATCTACTGGACCTATATCTTATCTGTCTCACAGGAAGAGAAGGTCTAGTAGGTTACTATCTTTATTGTCTGTAAGAATGTGCTCGAATGTCACTCCCCTTTCTCCCTGTGCATTTAAGCTCATTCTTTCCTTCTACTCATTTGATGAATCTTTTACACACTGAGCTACGTGCTTCTTGTGAAACTGTATTCCTCCTATTTGCAAATATATCTTTTAATAAAATACAAAAACCCAACTTGGTTTTAGTCTCAGTATCTGTCTTATTCGTTTCATTTTTACTAAACTTTGGAATCTACACCTCTCCCCTGCTGCAAAGGAAACTTCCACGACAATCTCGCTGGCGTGCCAGGACTTGGATTGTGCGTCCAGAGGGCGTGCACAAAGCGGAAACGGGAAGCGTGGACGAGCTGGAGGGCAACGTGACGCCAGGACTCTCAGAGTGACTGCAGGTCTCTCTGGTGAACTGGCTGGTTAAGATGAGCTCTTTATGGTGAATGAAAGGCTTGATCCCACCAAGTAGCTCATCCAATCAGATCCAAGCATTGACGTCAATGTTGCTGCCAGTTCTGCCGTCGTTTACCTTTTTTCTTCTTCTTCTAGTCCCTAGAAAGAGCAACGTCGGTAGCCTTTCCTCATTAGCGCCACCTCTGTTCAGGAGGAGACTGCAGCTAGTGTCCCGACCACCAGCACCAGCGCCGGTATAAACAGTTACGCCGCTCCCGTGCCGTCACACTGGCGCTCGACAGGTCGGCTGCGACCGGTATATCCCATGTTTAACCCTAACCATCACTAGAGGTGTTGAAATTAATCAAATAATCGATGCATCCAATCGTGGACGATGCTGCATCGATAATCGGCCGGGCCATAATCGATTATTTCTGTTTATATTTAATGTTGGCCTAACAGCCTTTCTGTTTACATATTCGGGAATGTGTCACACATTCAGGAAGTGCCATGTGCTCAGTTCTGTAGTTTCTATGTATCCAATTTATTTAGTATTAGAGCACTGCAGAATGTTTGGTTTGAACTGTTTGAAGCTATGAATTAAATATCCTAAATAACTGCGTGGTTTGTTTGACCAACAGTCCAAAATCCAAAAGATATTCAGTTTACGATCATGTAAAATTGAGAAAAGCGGCCAGTCTTCACATTAGAGAAGCTGGAAAAAACTGACTTAAACGATTATCAAAATAGATGCTGACTGATTCATTTTCTGTTAATTGACTAATTAATTATACCCAATTGTAAGGATCCCTTAAGGGAAAGGATTATTCCCTTTGTGCAGCCCAAATGACATAACAAGCAACGTGCTGTCTGTCCCAAAGAAGAACACTCCAGTCAGGCATGTTACGCTGAATGTGTGTGTGTGTGTGTGTGTGTGTGTGTGTGTGTGTGTGTGTGTGTGTGTGTGTGTGTGTGTGTGTGTGTGTGTGTGTGTGTGTGTCAATCGCAAGGTAATGTAGGCCAAACGGCGTTGATAAACACGTGATAAAGCTTGTGATTTCCTCCGCTAGTCGACGTAGCGGTCGGGCTTTATTCAGTACAAACGTTGGAGCAACAACTCCACAAACACCAGAGCCTTTCTGGTCAAAAAAAAGATGCATTCAGGGGCCGACTGGAAAAGTAGAGGCTGCTAATGATGAACATCTGAGAGCAATGAAACACAGACAGACAAACAGACAGCAAAGGGCAGCCTGCTTAACAAACATCAAAGAGCACACAGCTGGTAAAGCCCACCCCCATCCAGCTCCGTTACCCTCTCAGATGGCCCACTTCCAGTTTTAACCTCTGCTTATTCATTACCCAATCAACATCTCCAGCACTGACAGCCAGTCGTTCTAAATCCAGACAATAATAACCTATATTTTATAAGTATCTCAAGCTTACTCATTCATTTCTGGGGACTTTTTATTTTAAATCTCACCTCGTTTTTTTTGCACCGTAAATGGCTCCACCACTCCAAGAAGTAGGAGACAGTAAAGACAACCATAATAAAAAGGATGAAATCTAAATATTATGAGGAAGTATGGAGGGCGATATGGAGAAAAATCAAATATTTTTTATCAAATACCTCGATATTGATACGATATTGTAGCGTTGACAATTGGCGCTTTCACAAAATATTTACACAATGAGATTTTTGTAATAATCATCAGTAATGTGGATATAATGACTAAGTAGGTAAAGGGAAATAATAGAACAGTTACAACAACAGCTGTTATACATCATATCATCCATACAGGGATAGTAGTATACAGCTGTTATACATCATATCATCATACAGGGATAGTAGTATACAGCTGTTATACATCATATCATCCATACAGGGATAGTAGTATACAGCTGTTATACATCATATCATCATACAGGGATAGTAGTATACAGCTGTTATACATCATATCATCATACAGGGATAGTAGTATACAGCTGTTATACATCATATCATCCATACAGGGATAGTAGTATACAGCTGTTATACATCATATCATCCATACAGGGATAGTAGTATACAGCTGTTCTACATCATATCATCCATACAGGGATAGTAGTATACAGCTGTTATACATCATATCATCATACAGGGATAGTAGTATACAGCTGTTATACATCATATCATCCATACAGGGATAGTAGTATACAGCTGTTATACATCATATCATCCATACAGGGATAGTAGTATACAGCTGTTATACATCATATCATCATACAGGGATAGTAGTATACAGCTGTTATACATCATATCATCATACAGGGATAGTAGTATACAGCTGTTATACATCATATCATCCATACAGGGATAGTAGT
>CM042319.1:2334435-2386935 GCA_023566125.1 Zingel zingel | reverse complement strand
CACACACCTTACCATGCAGACTGACACACACACACGCACACAGTGCGTCTCACTATCTTTGTGGGGACCCGTCATTGACATAATGCATTCCCTAGCCCCTTACCCTAACCTTAACCATCACCACTAGATGCCTAACCTTAACCTTTACCCTCACCCTAACCATAACCTAATTCTAACCCTAATCCTAAAACCAAGTCTTAACCCTCAAACAGACCTTTAACCTTGTGGGCTCCAGCATTTTGGCCCCACAAAGCTGTCGGGACCCCACAAGTATACTGTATTCCCTGTTTTTGGACCCCACGAATATAGTTAAACAAGAACACACACACACACACACACACACACACACACACACACCTTACCATGCAGACTGAATCACAGGGTCAGTCCCTGTCCTGTCACTGCAAGCCTCTCATGCTTATACATCCCATAGTACATTCATGTGGATTTTTCATTTAGTATCTTTTCTTTTATTGTCCATATTATTCATGTGGATATGTCATCTTATCATCCTGTTTGTGATGCTGTGATGCAGCTGATTGGACGAACGCGTCACGTGGGTCTGGCTTCACGTTAGCTCTCCACCAATCAGATGGCTCATTTGAGTCCGACTGCCCGCTGGCCAATTCAACAAGTCAAATCGGTCCAGATTAAAGCCGACGGCTCCTCCGACTGACGACGGCACGGCACACACCGAACAGACTCGAGTCACCGACCTCGCCAGACTGTCAGACGGCCGGTTATCGGGCTGGTGTGTCAACGCCTTTACAGGAGAAACTGAAGCTCTTTGAACAAATTAACCCAATTTGACCCATTTTCAATGTTTTTATATCAGAAATATGGGTCTCTTTCAACTAAAATGCCCAAAAATAACATGGATGCAGAGATGTACGTTGTATAGAACCCATACTTAACTACTAGTCCAAATAATTCATAATTTCCGCTTTTTTAACTCAAACATTAGGTATAAAGTCATATAAATTAGGTTCATTGACCATGAATTTAAAAATAAAAAGTTGAAAAAAGTGACAAAAACATTTAAAAAAGTGTCAAAAGCATAAAAAAAGAGCCAAAAAATTCAAATTCACTTCACGGTCAACGGGAAGACAACACAAGGGGTGAAAGGAAACTGTGACCAAACAGCAGAACACGTGACGGTCCAGGCCAGACGTACGGCGAGGCAGATTAAGGAGCTGTTTAGGAAGCTTCACCAGTTTCTAGAAGAGGAAGAGGAAGAGGAGATCTCTGCTCTGAGGGAGGAAGAGGAGCAGAAGAGTCAGAGGATGAAGGAGAAGATGGAGGATCTGAGCAGAGAGATAGCAGCTCTCTCAGACACAGTCAGAGCCACAGAGGAGCAGCTGAGAGCTGGAGACGTCTCAATCCTGCAGAACTATGTTTCTATAGGTGCTTTCCGACCGGATAGTACTTGTACTTTTTAGAGGAAAAGTACACTTCTAAGCAGTTCTAAGAACTACTCTCCCCCAAAGACGGCAACGGTCTTTATAGCATCGTCACTAGACCTTAGCGCCACATACAACAACAACAAATGATGCTAATACTTGTGCACTTTTCCTATATTAAATGCACGTCCATTCTCGTAGTAATTCACGTAATGTTTTGCTCAACACAGAGACCCCGCCTCTGCCTGCTGTGCTGTGGGCGTGTGTGTGTGTGTGTGTGTGTGTGACGGCCGGCGAGCCGCAGGACATGCTTGTGGAGTTTAACTCCGAAAGGACAGTTAACCACAGGTTCCCGTTAATCTGATGATGGACATGTGTTGTGATATTTAAACAAACGAACCGTCAACGGCGAAATAAAAGCCTATTATATACGAGAGCGGTCTGAGAGACCTCCAGCTCACAGCGAGGTGTGTGTGTGTGTGTGTGTGTGTGTGTGTGTGTGTGAGCGGTCTGAGAGACCTCCAGCTCACAGCGAGGTGTGTGTGTGTGTGTGTGTGTGTGTGTGTGTGTGTGAGCGGTCAGAGAGACCTCCAGCTCACAGCGAGGTGTCTGAGCAGGACTGGCCCAGCGACGAGCTAGATTCCGGGGCAGGCGCCTGCCGGCTGTTGCCTCACTTCATGGAGCTCCTCAACTCCGAAAACTTTGAAGCTAATTGTCAATTCGACATCAATTTTCATAAGACTGCCGATATTCAAAATCTAAACAGTTAATTTCTCGCCTAAAACGTTGTCAGAAGTGAATTTAACGATGAATAAGATGGTGAAAATTGTTAAAAATGTCCCGTTGTTGGTTGTTGCTGTCTGCAAGTTCCCAGTTGGCAGTGGGCGGGACTTATAAGTTCGACCAATCAAGTCCACCTAGGAAAAGGGAAAAGGGAAAGACCCTGCTCTGAAGTAGGAGCTAAAGAAGGACGCTACTGCGGCCAGAGGAACTTAAAAATCCCCAAATTCTTCCTGTCGGAACACGATGAAAAATGTGTTATAGGAACGTTTAGTTCTAAGAACTGCAGAAATCCCTCCGGTTGGAAAGCCCCTTATTTATCCAACTAATAAAATGTATTCATCATACTCTATAACTCCTCACTCGGGGGGGAGGGGGGGGGGAGGGAAGGAGTGGTAGCAGCCCTGGCTGGCATATTCAGCCCTGGCACTGTAGCCACACCAGCCCACATCACCACGCCCATGCAGCCCCACCCACGGACACATGCATTCACTAATTACATTTGTGTACAGATGGTGAAATAATATAAGCAGTACCTTATGTAACCTAACCTTTAAACAGTTAATGTAACTGGCAAACAATGCTTACTACTTTTTAAAGAGCACACGTTTATAACAAATGTACACATACTGCCTATTCATGCCGTTTGTATGCTGTTACTGTCATTCTCTGCAGTATGTTGGTCTTTGTTGTCACTGTCTGTCTGTCTGATTGTCCGTGTGTCTCTCTGTTGACACTGTACATATTGTCTGTCTGGTTCTGGTCTGTTTTAACTCTCTAACTCTGTAATTGAAATGTTTTTTATGGCTGTCTGTGATTATACTTCAGGGTTTTTCCTTGTTCAGAATTGGTCTTTGGGGGAACACATAAAGCAGGGGGGGGTCTGGTCTCCTCCAGGACATTTTGAGGGTAAAAGACTTCAATTCCTGCATTCTGATACATTTTTAGGCACCAATTTATGGTAAAAATGTCAATATTTATTGCAAGGAAATCACAAAATTCTGGTGGCAGGTAACAATTCAAAATACAAAATATAATGGAATATTATTATATTCAGTAGTCCAGTCAGGGGGCTTTCACATCCGGGACATGGGCCGGATACGACAACACTCGACCCCAAAGTCCAGTTGTTTAATTAGCATGAACAGGGCTTCATGGTCACCTTCTTTCCCCAAGGATTTTGCTTCCAAGTTGAAAAATGTAGGATTGACTTAAGCCCGGTTCACACGGGACGATTTTAAAATGGTCGGCCGATTGTCCGACCCTGAGAGACCCCACACACGGCGGTAAAAGATCCCGGGTCTAACAGTTCTGGTCGTACAGCGTGACGGCAAAATCAACACGTCACTCACCAACCGATTTGACTCCCGAGCGTTCCCAGGTCAGACGGGAAATCTCGCAAAATCCCTCGAGATCAAACGTGACTTCAGAGTAACCAATCACGGCGGACGAAGAGGATGCAGTGGCGATAGTTTGTAGTTTGTTTTTAACCGAAAAAGAAACGTTATCAAAAGAAAAGGTGATGGTCAAAGAAGTGGAGACAGCGCGAGCGTGACCGGACTTTCTGGTGCGCCGTGCCGCCGGCTGTTTTGATTCTGTTTCCCGGTGCTTTCCTCGCCGCCTCGTCACCTGGCTTTCTGATTGGCTACACGCCACAGTCCACAGGCTGCGTGCTCGTTTGTCCCCGGGGGACGCCACACACGAGGAGACATCGGGCCAAATCAATCCAACATGTTGGATATCCCCGATTTGAGATGGGAGCGGTCCCGACGTCCTTCCGAGCAGACGAGAGCAGTCTTAACACACCACACACGGCAGGAACATCTGATCAGATTATTCTACGATAATCGGAGCATCCTTAAGATCGTCGGAAGGGAATCGGGGCTAAAATCGGGATAATTATCCTGCCGTGTCAACCAGGCTTTAGGCTACTTAATCAGTGATGTTGAATATAGCCTACAGTGTAACGGACCACCACAGTTCATGCATACATGTGAACCGCGGACTAATTCCAGAGTTTAACCTACGTGAACGGGACACAGCAGAAAGACGCTGCTTGTTCAGGGTTGTCGTGTCCTCCTATAGGCCGACACTTCGCATCAGGCGTTAAAACCAACTCTACCCAATTAGACTACTATTTAACGCGGTAACGAGACGTTTTTAACCGGTAATGAAACTGTCTCAATTTAATACTGATGCCGTCAGACGGCCGCGCGGACAGAAAGCAGTCGGAGTTCCGGTGGAGCTCTACGCCCGTCAGCAGCGGCTTCTCACTACTGCAGCCGGTCCCCCAGAGCAGCCGGTCCCCCAGAGCAGCCAGTCCCCCAGAGCAGCAGGTCCCCCAGAGCAGCCGGTCCCCCAGAGCAGCCGGTCCCCCCAGAGCAGCCGTTCCCCCAGAGCAGCCGGTCCCCCAGAGCAGCCGGTCCCCCAGTGCAGCCGGTCCCCCCAGAGCAGCCGGTCCCCCAGAGCAGCCGGTCCCCCAGTGCAGCCGGTCCCCCCAGAGCAGCCGTTCCCCTAGAGCAGCCGGTCCCCCAGAGCAGCCGGTCCCCCAGTGCAGCCGGTCCCCCCAGAGCAGCCGGTCCCCCAGAGCAGCCGGTCCCCCAGTGCAGCCGGTCCCCCAGAGCAGCCGGTCCCCCCAGAGCAGCCAGTCCCCCAGTGCAGCCGGTCCCCCAGAGCAGCCGGTCCCCCAGAGCAGCCGGTCCCCCAGAGCAGCCGGTCCCCCAGTGCAGCCGGTCCCCCCAGAGCAGCCGTTCCCCTAGAGCAGCCAGTCCCAGTTTAAGTAACCTCTGATTGGGTCGGTCGGCCCATCTCGGGACCAGGCCGGCCGTTGCCGACTGGCCAAATGCTTAATATTACACAACAATACATTTGACCGGCCCACATTTTAAAATGTCCTTTAAAAGTCCTATATATTTATCTTTATTTATCTATAGTTTTTTTCTTTTTACTGTTTATTTACTTTTTGTTTACTTCTTATTTATAGCTAAAAGTTTATTGTTATTGTTATTCTTATACTGTATTTTCTATACTGTATTTTTATACCTCTTTATTTGTAAGCTGTTTGTAAGCTGAAATCTGCTGCTGGAAATCCAATTTCCTTGCAGGAGTCATCCCAAAAAGATCAATAACGAGAAGTCTAACTACAGGGCTGCTGTAGAAAGAGTCCAGCAGTGCCCCCTGCTGGATGATCCACAGCTGCTCTCAGGAGCTCTGATAGACGATACATATATATATATATATATATATATATATATATATATATATATATATGTATATATATATATATATATATATATATATATATATATATATATATATATATATATATATATATATGTGCATGGTTTTAAAATTGGTTAATAACAACAATAGTAGTAGTTGTAGTTATAATTGAGAGAAATAGTTGATTCCAGGAATGAAGGGCAGTAATACGGTGCCATGACATTTCATACAAATACAACTTAAGATAAATATGGCCTTAGCAACTAACAAGCCATTCTTTAATGTCACCGACTGTTTAATACCTTCTTTTTCTTTTCTTTTTTTACTTTCTTAAAAAGTATCGGTTCAGGCACCGTTAATTATGTATGCGATTAATTTCGATTAATTAATCACAGAGTATGTAATTAATTAGATTACATTTTTTAATCGATTGACAGCCCTAATTATTATGTATAGTAGATATATAGGTTATATATAATAAGATAATTGTGAATACGATAACTAGTGTTATGGAAAAGGGGTGGGATTAAATAAGTGTATACTTCCTCCTACTCCTTTTCAGACATCTATGTTGGTTTTTATTTTTGTGTAATCTTTTGTTCTGAAATAAATGTCTTCATTCATTCATTCAATGAGGAACAGAGAGAGAGACACACACACACACACACACACACACACACACACAGACACACACACACAGACACACACACACACAGACACACACACACACACACACACAGACACACACAGAGACACACACACAATCAAATCACCGACTGAACCAGATCCCAGTTTAAAAATAGAACGATTAAGATGTGTTATTATATTATGTTTTATTGTTTTGATCTCATTCTCTATGGAAACCGTGTTTGGTGGTCATGTGATTCAGCAAAACACACACACACACACACACACACACACACACACACACAGACACACACACACACACACACACACACACACACAGACACACACACACACACACACACACACGCATACACATGCACACACACACACACACACACGCATACACACACACATACACACACACACACACACACACACACAGACACACACACACACACACACACACACAGAGACACACACACATGCACACACACACACACACACACACACACACACACACACACACACACAGACACACACACAGACACACACACACACACACACACACACGTAACAGCAGATATGCAAAGGTTTATCTGTACATATACATAATATGAATGTACAGTCTTTGGAGATTAGACTCCATCGTTATAAAATCATTTTAAAGGGGTAGAGAAGCTAGACATATCCCCCTGATGGAGTCTAGACGCTGGTGATGGTCTGAAGGAGCCCGAAGACCGGACCGAAGGAGGGACGGAGCGGTCTGCTGGAGGAAGACCCAGGACGCCGTGGGGGACGATGACCGGAGGAGGAAGGGGAGGAGGAGGGTTGAAGCCAAGGGGGTAAGCCTCTCCTCGGACCGTGTAGCTCCTATGGCGCCATTTTGATGCTACCAAGCCATCACCTTCCGTTAGCATCCCATTGACTTCCATTCATTCTGATGCTACCAAGCCATCACCTTCCGTTAGCATCCCATTGACTGCCATTCATTCTGATGCTACCAAGCCATCAGCTCCCGTTAGCATCCCATTGACTGCCATTCATTCTGACGTCACTTTGACAGAGAATAACTTTACATCTGAAGCGTTTAAAGACTCTATTTGTCCGTTGTTTATTTCTAAAGAAACACGACAATGTATAAAAGGCTCCATTACCTTGTAGCTCACGTTATGGCTCCGTAGCAGACGTTGTTATAAAAATAGGCTAACGATTGGGTCATAACCACGAGACTTACTGTCTCATAGTAGAGGAATTACCGTATAGTCCAGGAGAAGCTCTCAGGCAGTTTGGACTTCCATTAGCTGTTTAAGTGTAATTACTAATGTTAACTATCATGTTAGTGATCAGTAATTAGCCTGTGCCTATGTTCTCTCCTTACATATACCTACGCTCTCCGTCTCTGCTAGATTGGGAATGATTGAGATTTCTCTTGGCACAGCTACCAGAAGACTTCCAACTTTCAGACAGGTTGCTCACGTCACATCTACGTCTTCAAGCTCAGTTGGAGGCTGCTCAGTAACGCTCAGCCATCACCGGAAAAGAGCTTCTAATATCCTTCACTGGTCTCCGTCCAGAGACACGGGACCTGTTGGTCCATTATATATACTGTCTATGATGTAAGCCTGCAACAGCGATGGATACATTTTTGTAAAGGAAAAATGCAGATTCTGATCTTATTAGGCTACGATGTGTCATTTTGTAACATGTTTGGTTGGTGGTGTGCCGTGGAATTTTTTTAATGTAAAAAATGTGCCGTGGCTCAAAAAAAGGTTGAAAAGCACTGCTTTAAATGGAGGCCGTAACATCTGCAACGAAGTCTCTCCTCATTGAAATGGAAACTTGCGGCAATAGCCATTTATCCCAATTTTAAATGATAGGATAAAGCAAACAGTCCAAAAGACAGAAAAACACAACAACATTGCAGAGAAAGTTCCTTTTTAATAGAACCCCACAGACATATGAAGATGGAAAACGTAGATGTCGATACAGTTGGAAACTTATTATAAATCATATATAATAATCCACACAAACGAGTAACAACTGGACATCATTTCTTTACCGCAAAAGCATTTTCATTCTGTTGTCAAACTAAATACTCTTTGGTTAATATTGCGTCTTAAGGCATCGCTGGGTCCTGTAGATTACCGTTCTCTGTCTGCATTCAGGCATAACATGTTGAATCTAAAAATATATGCCTACGTCACGCAACAACTGAAGACCGGAAGAACGTCTGAGTGGGCTCTTCGGGTTAGCTTTTTACAACGGCCAGACTGATCTCAAGAAATAGCGTATGTGTGACTTCGACGCCAATTCGTATGCCATTGGCGTGTTATCAAGACACATACTCGCTTTTTAGTGTTTATCAACGCCATTTGGCCTCCATTGACTTACATTACCTTGCGATTGCGTGTGAATTGACGCCGTAGCGAGTAGTATGAAAGGGTGAAAAGCCTAAACCATAGCCTCGCGTTAACACGTAGCCTCGCGATAACACGTAGCCTTGCTATAACACGTAGCCTCGCGATAACACGTAGCTCCGTGATAACACGTAGCCTCACGATAACACGTAGCTCCGTGATAACACGTAGCCCCGTGATAACACGTAGCTCCGTGATAACACGTAGCCTCGCGATAACACGTAGCCTCACGATAACACGTAGCTCCGTGATAACACGTAGCTCCGTGATAACACGTAGCCTCACGATAACACGTAGCCTCGCGATAACACGTAGCCTTGCTATAACACGTAGCCTCGCGATAACACGTAGCTCCGTGATAACACGTAGCTCCGTGATAACACGTAGCCTCGCGATAACACGTAGCTCCGTGATAACACGTAGCTCCGTGATAACACGTAGCCTCACGATAACACGTAGCTCCGTGATAACACGTAGCCTCGCGATAACATGTAGCCCCGCGATAACACGTAGCTCCGTGATAACACGTAGCTCCGTGATAACACGTAGCCTCGCGATAACACGTAGCTCCGTGATAACACGTAGCTCCGTGATAACACGTAGCTCCGTGATAACACGTAGCCTCACGATAACACGTAGCCTCGCGATAACACGTAGCTCCGTGATAACACGTAGCCTCGCGATAACACGCCACATGGCTTTGTATGTGTATGTTTACGCTGTGACGTTGCGGACTGCTGTCCGCTGCATACAGCGTAGACATACATGCAGATAGTTCAAAACGCGTACAGATAACACGCCACGTGGCTTAAGAAAGTTGTCCCTTTGGAAATGGGCTGTGAATGAAGCTTCCCCAGACCCACTCTCAGTTACATCTGAGAAGGGTCTGGGGTCAACCAGGATACTTGTTGTCAACAAATCCAGTGAAAAAAAAAAAGACAAATAGAACAATTAAAAGCTTGGTTAAAATAATCGGTTCTCCAATTAAAGTCAACCTTTGCTCGAGTGATCGGATCTTTTAATACATGGATGTCTAAGGGCTATATTGCGTTGACGACTGCTGTAGTTCGTTAGGCGTCCTGTTAAGTAGAAAAGCACTTTAAACAAACACTTCTGGAGGTCAATCCTTAATGTAAACATCAACCTGGTGCAAAAAAAAAAGTATTTGGATCCGATACAACATTTTAAAAAAGAGAAATTATAGAAAACAATATACATGTTTTGCTTTTGTTACATATATCGGGTAGGTACAGTTGCCTGTGAAAAAAAAAGCACCGTAGATTAAAAAAAAAAAAACGCATAATATACACGAAACATACACGGGGAATGATATACAGAAAGAAGCATTTAGGGAGTGTGAAGGAAACGGGCCATTTGTGGGACGTCCTGTTGAGTTCTTAAACCTCTTGTTGTCATCTGGGCAAATTTGACCCGTTTCCAAAGTTTTTTACATCAGAAATTTGGGTTTCTTTCAAACAAATTGCCCCAAAATAACATGGATGCATGTTGTATGCATACAACGTTCTACACAGGGAAAATTAATGATTACTTTCTTTGCATTTTGGATGTTTTATTCAATTTTCTAGCACTTTAAAAATGTTTAAATGGTTTCAAAACAGACTAAACTTTGACATAAGCCAGTCTGTGATCCACTCAACGTCCTCTGATCTTAACTATTAGTCCAAATAATTCACAATTTCTGCTTTTTTATAACTCAACAAATAGGTGTAATGTCATATCAATTAGGTTTATTGACCATGAATTAAAAAAACATTGAAATATGTGACAAAAACATTTAAAAAGAAAGCGTCAAAGTCATCAGAAAAAGCACCCAAATTTAAAAAAAAAAAAAAAAAAAAAAAAATCTAATTTGACCCAGAAGGAAACCAAGTTCATGGTCGACAGGAAGACAACACAAGGGCTTAAATCAACCCAACGGAGCACAAGTAGACTTCATAGTTCACAATTACCATTTCCCGTCCCATCTTTTTACAGATTTCGGCGTTTCCGACTGCACTCGAAGGCAGCCTTATTTCACGGGGGGGTGGGGGGGGGGAGAATGGACGAGCGGGACATAGAGAGTGCTTTGTTGTTGCAGGAAGCTGTTACACAAACTCCCGGGCAGTTCAGTGCTTGTTCCATTTTTTTACCCTCATAGTGTTTAAAACGTTCTTGTGGCAGCGATAGAGGCAGCAATGTTTCCTGTTTCCTGTACGGGAGTCTCAAACCGCCTTAAACCATAGCTCAAAACACACCGACAAGTCTGATCGCCGGTTACATAATTGGCCAGCGCGGCGTGATGCGGGGGTGCGTTTCTCCAAAAGTTGAGTCGGTATCAAGTGTCTGCACTGCGGCAACCAAGGGGGGGGGGGGGGGGGGGGGCGGGGGGTAAGCTAGCATCCGGAAAGCGTAGCTCCTATGGAGAGACTCTGAGGCTAACAAGCCATCACCTCCCGTTAGCATCCCATTGACTCCCATTCATTTTGACGGAGAATAACTTTACATCTGAAGCGTTTAAAGACTCTATTTGTCCGTTGTTTATTTCTAAAGAAACACGACAATGTAGAAAAGGCTCCATTACCTTGTAGCTCACGTTATGGCTCCGTAGCAGACGCTTTTATAAAAATAGGCTAACGATTGGGTCATAACCACGAGACTTTCTGTCTCACAGTAGAGGAATTACCGTATAGTACAGGAGAAGCTTGCAGGCAATCGGGGTGGAACGTGGAGGCATCATACAGTCAAGGGAGAAGCCCAAAGAAAGTCCATGAAAGCATCGGAACAAAATATTTCAGCAACGTTTTGCAGGCCGTCTGAAGGCGCCTTGAGTGATAAGAAAACTAAACCCGAATTGATGCAAGTCTTGTCTTTGGCTGAATCCAAATGTCCACCCTCCGCACTTAGGGGCTCAGCCCTCGCGGACGTACTGTGACGTGTTCACAGGTCTCAATTCTGTTTCACAATTGTAAAATCTACAACGTCACATCTGTTTTGCAATCAATGATGGGTAATTAAATCAGTCAAGTCCACACCCCAAGCAGACTCTTCTGGAAATCTGCACAAAGTCTGCTCGAGGCCCCTTTGCGGACTGGTTGAATTGAGGATTTGGACGGCCCTCTGCACTCGCAGACTTCCGGGGAACGCTGCCTGCAAAGTCTTCGAGTCTGCAACTGCGGTGGAGTCCGTGCACTTGGATTCTCCCTTTTAACATTCTCTCAATTTCTGTTCTCTATTCTCTTGCTGCCTCTCATGATTCCTTCTTTCCACCTTTTTTCAGATCTCCTATTCCACCTCTGTTTGTGTTGGTCCTAATCAACTTATAAAGTTAGAAAAAAAGTCATATCTACAGGTTATGAACTCATATGTTTGGTTGTATCAGCCTGGACATGTTAAACAGTCCTTTTAAAAACATAAATCAGTTGTTTGCTAGTTGTTCATAAAAACTAAAGCTACAGCCAGTATAATCAGCTGATTCTAGCTTATCACAGACATATCGGCCAATGACAAACTGCTTTACAGAAAGCCAAATACTTGGCAGGTATGTACATGGGCATTATTATAAAAGGGTGTTGGCATTGTTTGACCACCAGGGGGCACTGACATTTTGTTACTGGAAATTGTCTTGTTCAGTACACGTCACCCAAATTCAAGTGATCGTCATCCAGAATGTTAATAGAAAAAGATTATCTGCCAACATATCGATATCAGAGTTTGAAATACTCAAATGCAGGTATTGGTATCAGCCTCTAAAATCCAGTATTGGATAATACACATAAGTTGATGGAGTTTACAGCCTTCCAGAACAACTTGTAGTTGGTAAAGATGTACATTGTAAGCTTCATACTTTGACAGGCATGACCCAAACGCACCATCACACCCCTGACTTCAGTGTCTCTTTCTCATTCTAACTCCAACCTACGTACGACCGACCTGTATTTCTGTAGGAGAACAACTGTCCATGATCTACTAAGAGATCAGACCCATCCAAACCAGTGCATTTCCAGTCCTACAGCCCATTTGTTGGCCGTTTTCACACCTCAAAACAACTTAGCAGTGCGTTTGATTTCCCTCCTTTGTGATAAGTGGGAAACATTTTGTTTGCAGCAGTTCGATGAGCTGGGATCAGACCAGAGTAGTTTGGTTTCTCCTCAGTCCGCTCATCCTTTCCCATCCCCGGAAACCTGCTACGAATCCCCAACACAAACTTCTGCTTCCGTCTGTCTGTCCAGCCGTCTGTCTGTGGTTAACTCCCTTCCCCCCACCCTCTGTGTCTTGGCGAGGTCGCTAGCGATAGCCAGCGCTCCCCCTTTCAGGAACCTGACGAAGTTCTCGCCGACGAGCGGCCCCATGGCGTACATGCCCGGCCCGTCTGCCGCAACCACCTTGTTTGTGAACGGGTCCACTTCGATCGGGTTCCTCCGGCACGTGATCGGCTCGTTGGGGTTGACACCAAGCGATCGGCCATTGTCAACCAGAAAGGAGAGGTTGGGGTGGGCGCCGATCAGAACCAGCGCCTTTGAGATCTGGACCACCGTCCGCTGGCCAGAGTCAGACTCCAGAACGCACTTCCGGTCGGGCCTCAGCGCCACAACCCTGTAGCGTGGGAAGCTCAGGTACCCTGGGTAGGAGGAGAGGGGTGAAGAGGGGGTTGTGGAGGAGGAGGAAGGGAGGGAGGAAGGGGTGGAGGGGTCATGGAGGTTCTGGGCGTGGTCCTGTGGTGGAGGGCTTAGCTGGTACTGCTGCTGAGTCATCATCTGGTGAACCTGCAGGCCAAAGATAAGAAACAAGTACATTAGATTAGACCATTTTTTGCTTCCCGATACCGATTCCTGAACTTGTGTATCGGCCGATACCGAGTACCGATCCAATACCAGTGTGTCATATATTTTATTATATTTTAGTATACAGTTTAACAGCTGTATACTACTATCCCTGTATGATGTGATATGATGTATAACAGCTGTATACTACTATCCTTGTATGGATGATATGATGTATAACAGCTGTATACTACTATCCCTGTATGGATGATATGATGTATAACAGCTGTATACTACTATCCCTGTATGGATGATATGATGTATAACAGCTGTATACTACTATCCCTGTATGATGTGATATGATGTATAACAGCTGTATACTACTATCCCTGTATGATGATATGATGTATAACAGCTGTATACTACTACCCCTGTATGGATGATATGATGTATAACAGCTGTATACTACTATCCCTGTATGGATGATATGATGTATAACAGCTGTATACTACTATCCCTGTATGGATGATATGATGTATAACAGCTGTATACTACTATCCCTGTATGGATGATATGATGTATAACAGCTGTATACTACTATCCCTGTATGGATGATATGATGTATAACAGCTGTATACTACTATCCCTGTATGGATGATATGATGTATAACAGCTGTATACTACTACCCCTGTATGGATGATATGATGTATAACAGCTGTATACTACTATCCCTGTATGGATGATATGATGTATAACAGCTGTATACTACTATCCCTGTATGGATGATATGATGTATAACAGCTGTATACTACTATCCCTGTATGGATGATATGATGTATAACAGCTGTATACTACTACCCCTGTATGGATGATATGATGTATAACAGCTGTATACTACTATCCCTGTATGGATGATATGATGTATAACAGCTGTATACTACTATCCCTGTATGGATGATATGATGTATAACAGCTGTATACTACTATCCCTGTATGGATGATATGATGTATAACAGCTGTATACTACTATCCCTGTATGGATGATATGATGTATAACAGCTGTATACTACTATCCCTGTATGGATGATATGATGTATAACAGCTGTATACTACTATCCCTGTATGGATGATATGATGTATAACAGCTGTATACTACTATCCCTGTATGGATGATATGATGTATAACAGCTGTATACTACTATCCCTGTATGATGATATGATGTATAACAGCTGTATACTACTATCCCTGTATGGATGATATGATGTATAACAGCTGTATACTACTATCCCTGTATGGATGATATGATGTATAACAGCTGTATTCTACTATCCCTGTATGATGATATGATGTATAACAGCTGTATTCTACTATCCCTGTATGGATGTGATATTATTTCTATCTTTGTTGTCGGTCTGGCTCAGGTTAAACTCTTTGTGAAACATGAACAATGAACGCCCCAGAACTTTCTTCTGTTCTGCAGTTTGGCAGTCAGTTATAACGGAAAAAGAACATACATATTACTTAACGTAGATTTTCTTTAGGGCTTTATTACGTGGTATCGGATCGGTGCATTAACTCCAGTACTTCCCGATACCAACACCAGCGTTTTAGGAAGTATCAGAGCATCTCTAATTAGATGTAACTCTATATTGAAGCCTGACCGCCTGAAAAAGGTCACGCTTTTGTTGCAACAAAGCCGGAAAAAAATCATCAGTCAAATTATCCATCGGTCCAATAATTGGTCAATCGTCAGGAAATTAATCACAAATAATTTGAATAGTCAATTAATCGTTGAAGTCATTCATCAAGCATGTGGCTTTCCTGTAAGTTGTATACAGACTGTTTGAGTTACACTCCTTTCCCAATATACTGGTGCAAACATTGAATACTTGATAAATGTATGTATTTATGTCTTGATTTTTGCATTTTAAAAAGATATTTTTTGGGCTTTTTAGGCCTTTATTTCCAGAGGACAGATGAAGACATGAAGGGGGGGAGAGAGAGAGAGAGAGAGAGAGAGAGAGAGAGAGAGAGAGAGAGAGAGAGAGAGAGAGAGAACAGAGAGAGAGAGAGAGAGAAACAGAGAGAGAGAGAACAGAGAGAGAGAGAAACAGAGAGAGAGAACAGAGAGAGAGAGAACAGAGAGAGAGAGAACAGAGAGAGAGAACAGAGAGAAACAGAGAGAGAGAACAGAGAGAGAGAGAACAGAGAGAGAGAGAACAGAGAGAGAGAACAGAGAGAAACAGAGAGAGAGAGAACAGAGAGAGAGAGAACAGAGAGAGAGAGAACAGAGAGAGAGAACAGAGAGAAACAGAGAGAGAGAGAGAGAACAGAGAGAGAAAACAGAGAGAGAGAGAGAGAGCGAGAGCGAGAGAGAGAGCGAGAGAGAGAGAGAGAGAGAGAGCGAGAGAGATGACTTGCAGCAAAGGGCCGTAGGTCAGAGTTAACCCGGCCACGATTTTTGCATTATTAATTAGGCTATTAAATATTGAAAAGCTATCAGCAGGTTAATGTGTCAAACTATCCTAATTAGGGATGCTAATTTAGAGGGTTTTTTTTCCAACTGATACCCGACCCTCGTTAACTGATGACTAATCATTAACCAAGCAGGCAACGGTGTCCCAGTTCACCTGTCCGGGAGGCTCGGACGTATTTTCCGTGGACAGCTGCGGACCGGTCGCACAGCCACGATGTATCGTGCATTGTCGCGGCCACTTTTCTGGAACCGCTTGCAAGTCACAACAACAATCAATCAGCTGGATTGATCTGCTGCATGGTCCTTACTCACAGCAGACATTTTGACTTGTCATAGTAGGAAAAGCACAGCTGAAATTGATAACCTTAACGATGGCTCAGTTCCATCTAGTGTCCCAGTGAGATATTTCAGTGAGTCAGCATGCTCCATACCAGGGCCTCTCCTAAGTGGAATCCAGCCATCATTAATGGTTTTGAACACACCTGTGCTTTTCCTACCATTACATGTCAACATGTCTGCCGTGAAAAAGGTCTATTGGTTTCAATGTGTATGTCAGAGCCCGTCTCCACTGTACCCCCCTGTAAGGTTGTCAGCCGTTTGTCTGCCTGTTAAGCTCATTGACATATATATAATGGACCAACAGATCCCGTGTCTCTGGACGGAGACCAGTGAAGGCCATTAGAAGCACTTTTCCGGTGATGGCTAGGGTTACTGAGCAGCCTCCAACTGAGAGAGACGACGTAAATGTGCCATGAGCAACCTGTCTGAAAGTTGGAAGTCTTCTGGTAGCTGTGCCAAGAGAAATCTCAATCATTCCCAATCTAGCAGAGACGGAGAGCGTAGGTATATGTAAGGAGATAACATAGGCACAGGCTAATTACTGATCACTAACATGATAGTTAACATTAGGAATTACACTTAAACAGCTAATGGAAGTCCAAACTGCCTGAGAGCTTCTCCTGGACTATACGGTAATTCCTCTACTATGAGACAGTAAGTCTCGTGGTTATGACCCAATCGTTAGCCTATTTTTATAACAACGTCTGCTACGGAGCCATAACGTGAGCTACAAGGTAATGGAGCCTTTTATACATTGTCGTGTTTCTTTAGAAATAAACAACGGACAAATAGAGTCTTTAAACGCTTCAGATGTAAAGTTATTCTCTGTCAAAGTGACGTCAGAATGAATGGCAGTCAATGGGATGCTAACAGGAGGTGATGGCTTGGTAGCATCAAAATTGCGCCATAGGGTCTTCGCGGTCCGAGGAGAAGCTTACCCCCTTGGTCAAGCTGTGTGTATAGGACGGCCGATGTAACCCGCTAGTCCTCATGGTCTTCCTGTATGTGTCACGTAGCTCTCCGCTGTGAGCGCTAGGGCTGGGTTAAAAAAATAATCAAATGTCTGTTTTAAATCGATCCTTAGTTAGATGATCCTATATCGATTCATAAACTCTCAAAATGTATCTTTTAACCCTAAGAGACCAAAGTTAAGCTTGATTTATGGTTCTCCAAAACACAACATGCTAGTGAAAAGTTAGCACTAGCGAGTTTACTAGCAGAAATAGATTATATAGCCTATATATACGGTGGTCCTGAAGTGCAAATCACAACAGCAAATCATAAAACACAACGGCATTAACTCCTACCGGAAAAGGTAGGGCCTATCTAGCAGAGGACGGACGCTCCCGATTGGACAGATGGGTCTGTTAAAAGTAGGCGCTTTTCCGTGTTTTTTCACCTCTCCTTCCTGTTAAAAGACAGACAGTCCGTCTGTCCAATCAGGAGGGTCCGTCCTCTGCTAGACATGCCCTACCTTTTCAGGTAGGAGTTAATGGCATTGCGTTTTTAAAATTTGCTGTTGTGTTTTCATATTTTCTGTTGCGTTTTTCTATTTGCTGTTGTGATTTGCACTTCAGGGCCACCGTATGTATGTTATATACACCTACCGGATCACCTACAAAATCCTGGTTCTCACCTACAAAACCCTCCACCATCTGGCCCCCTCATACCTCACTGACCTCCTCTCCCCGTACCAACCCTCACGGTCCCTCAGATCCACCTCAGCCGGTCTCCTCTCCCCGTACCAACCCTCACGGTCCCTCAGATCCACCTCAGCTGGTCTCCTCTCCCCGTACTAACCCTCACGGTCCCTCAGATCCACCTCAGCTGGTCTCCTCTCCCCGTACTAACCCTCACGGTCCCTCAGATCCACCTCAGCTGGTCTCCTCTCCCCGTACTAACCCTCACGGTCCCTCAGATCCACCTCAGCCGGTCTCCTCCATCCACAAGTCCAACCTCCGCAGTTTTGGGGACAGAGCCTTCTCCAGGGCAGCTCCCAGGCTCTGGGACTCCCTCCCCCAAGAGATCCGCACCTCTGAGTGCCTCTCCATCTTCCCATCCTCCATTAGTCCCGCCTCAAGACCCATCTCTTCACCTCTGCCTATCCATAGCCCATAGTTTTGTTTTGTTGTGCATGGTTTTTAATCTACCTGTCCTGTAAAGCGACTTTGAGTTCGTGAAAAGCGCTATATAAATTCAATTTATTATTTTATCTTTATCATGCAAAAAAACCTTTTTCAATAACCTTTTTATTTTTAATAATATTAGTTTTTAACGGTTTTACGGATAGTATCAAATCGGTCATAATTGTTATTGTGGGTTAACAGTTACGGGGTTACCTCCTCCTCACCTTGTGGTACTCTGGGTAGAGCAGTTTGGGCAGCTGGTTGAAGATGAGGCCGGGGTCGGTGACCGAGCGCCTGAAGGCGTGGTAAACCGGCGTGTTGAGATGGTGGGCGGCCAGTACCGCATCAGCCGCCGTAAGCCCCGCCCCCACCACCAGCACGGGGTCTGACGATTGGTCGAGCTCGCCGTGAGAGATGGCGGCCTCCAGCTCCCAGAAGGAGTGGCAGACGTAGGGCAGGGACTCGCCCTCCACGCCAAGCCGGGCCGGGATGTCGTGGGTCCCCGTGGCCAACACCACGTTGTGGGCCAACATGGAGAAGGGCACGGCCTCGGAAACAGCAGAACCACCTGGCAGGATGGAGAAAGATGGAGGGAACAGGATATGGAGGTTAATATGAGCCACTTGCTTTCATGTTTTAAAGTGCCCATATTATGAAAAATTATGATTTGGGGAGTTATTTTGTGTCTCTGGTGCTTACACACGCATACAAACTTTGATAAAAACCATCCATGCTGTTCTGAGTGAGATCTGGTTTCTGAATGTGTCCTGCCTTCAGTCTCCGGGTGAGCTGGTCAACATCTGCACGGCTTTCTACGTCACTAGCCGAGACGAGGGGGCTAGGGGGCTAACCGTTAGCATGCTAGCTCGTTCTCAATGGCTAAACACTGCTACAACACACACTAGTTCACCCTAATCTCCAGAAGAACTACTTCCATGTCCCTGTTCTGCAGGTATTCACCACAAAGTTGGAAGTGTGCCCTCGTTTAGAAGAAGTCTCCCGGCTAATCCTGCCTTGTTCTACTGAAGTTGGAGAAACAGCTAGCTAGCTCATGTAGTCCTTACCTAGCTACTGAGCATGTGATCTTACCTAGCTACTGAGCATGTGGTCTTACCTAGCTACTGAGCATGTGGTCTTACCTAGCTACTGAGCATGTGATCTTACCTAGCTACTGAGCATGTGATCTTACCTAGCTACTGAGCATGTGGTCTTACCTAGCTACTGAGCATGTGATCTTACCTAGCTACTGAGCATGTGATCTTACCTAGCTACTGAGCATGTGGTCTTACCTAGCTACTGAGCATGTGGTCTTACCTAGCTACTGAGCATGTGGTCTTACCTAGCTACTGAGCATGTGATCTTACCTAGCTACTGAGCATGTGATCTTACCTAGCTACTGAGCATGTGGTCTTACCTAGCTACTGAGCGTGTGGTCTTACCTAGCTACTGAGCATGTGGTCTTACCTAGCTACTGAGCATGTGGTCTTACCTAGCTACTGAGCATGTGGTCTTACCTAGCTACTGAGCATGTGATCTTACCTAGCTACTGAGCATGTGATCTTACCTAGCTACTGAGCATGTGGTCTTACCTAGCTACTGAGCATGTGATCTTACCTAGCTACTGAGCATGTGATCTTACCTAGCTACTGAGCATGTGGTCTTACCTAGCTACTGAGCGTGTGGTCTTACCTAGCTACTGAGCATGTGGTCTTACCTAGCTACTGAGCATGTGGTCTTACCTAGCTACTGAGCGTGTGGTCTTACCTAGCTACTGAGCGTGTGGTCTTACCTAGCTACTGAGCGTGTGGTCTTACCTAGCTACTGAGCATGTGGTCTTACCTAGCTACTGAGCATGTGGTCTTACCTAGCTACTGAGCATGTGCGACTGCCAACAAAGATGTTACAGCAGTGAGAGGTCTCACTCTGTAGCTAAAACAGAGACCTGAACACAGGGTGAAAAGAGGAGCTGCAGCAATGAGCAGTACAACTAAAATATGGTGCTTTTTGAAAATATTCTGGTACAACCTCAAAATACAATTATGAACCTGAAAATGAGCAGAATATGAGCACTTTAAACAACATTCCCTGTTTTCATTCACTGTACCTCCCAGCTCTTCCCCCTCTCTGTGCTGCAGTCCTGTGACTCTCCAGCAGGGCGGCCCCCCCTCCTGGTTGCCAGGCTGCCTGGTTACTGAGGTGACAGTGGTTCCACAGGCAAAGCTCTGCTCCAAGGACATCTGGGAAACGTAGTGCTGGTAGTAGGAGGCGATCTCTGCTGGCGTGGCACGGTCGTTTCGAACATTTCTGGAATAAAATAATCACGAAAATGCCGTTAAATACATATAAGAAAACACAGATGCGTTTAAATACGTCACAACAAAAAGGACAGTTTTTTATATTTCATCACGGCTCAGGGGCTGACAATTTCATTAACCACATATTAACCGGAAGTTGAGAAGTGGCTTTATTTATTAAAAACATTCATAAAGTGGCCGGGTTGGATCAGTGGGTAGAGCAGGCGCACATATACTGAGAGGCTTATTCCTTGACGCAGAAGTCCAGGTTTGAGTCCGACCTGTGATGACTCCCTGCATGTCTTCCCCCCCCTCTCTCTCCCCGTTCTCACCTAGCTGTCCTGTCAATTAAAAGGCGGAAAAGCCCAAAATATAATCTTGAAAAAAGGGTAAAAACCTCCCCCCAAAAAAAGCTTGGTTGTAGGACTACTGTAAGTAAAATAATACGGTTTAAAAAGCTGAACAAGAAGAAAGTTTCCTGCAAGGAAAACATGCTAATCAAAACAATATTTATAATATAATATAAATGGCGTTTAGCTGGAAGAAGGCCTGGAATTTCATAATTTTAAGGATGGCCACTTGGCCTGCAGATAGGCAATTTTTAGGGGCCCAAAGGCCACATGTCAGGGCATCACGGCCATAAGTTGTATATTGACTCTTTACTACATTTCAGCATTTATATAGACTATTATTCATATATTGTGTTATTACTGATCTACATCACTCACAGCTAAGGTTGGGATCGTCTGGGTTTTTTCCGATACCGGTACTAAAACGATACTTTTAAAACGTTGCCGGTGCCTAAACCGAAATATATATATTATATTTATAATGTACAGAATATAAAATATATAAAAAAAAAAAAAAAAAGAGCACAAAACGACAGTTGGTGACATTAAAGAACGGCTTGTTTATTGCTAAGGCCATACGCTCAAAATTGAATGATTGATAAATAATGTAATAACTATAACTTATGACAATGACTTATTTCACCAGTATATTGCTGGTAAACGACACAAAAAAAAAGCACCAGATGGGAAAAGGGTATTTTGCAATAACTTTGAATGCACCACGAGGCTGGGGAGTTTCAAGTGAACGCACCGTCTGTGTTGTTTTTCAGTCAGACCGTTACGTCCCGCTGTTGGAATCCTCTACGGGGAAATACAGTCACATTTTACACCGCTTAACGTAAGCTGTCAGCACTTTAAGCGTTGGGTTTAATCCAGCTACTAGCTAACGGTAACGTAGCGTCCCGTGCAGCGATGCTTCTGAAAAAAAATAAAGTCAGGCACCGAAATGTTCCCTCTTATTCGGTCTCGTTACCAATCGTTTAGGTCGGAAACCGGTGCCCTATTGGCACCGTGTTTCGGTACCCAACCCTAGTCACGCCTCACTTCGCGCCTGCTTTGTAATGCCTACTTAACCTGTACTTTATGTAGCCTTTTGTATTCTGTAATCTTGAACTGTATATATGTGAAAACTGTATGTTGTCCTGCATGTTCATGCTTTTCTTGGCCAGGTCACCGTTGCAAAAGAGAACCTGTTCTCAACGGCCTACCTGGTTAAATAAAAAGAAGTAAAATTAGTGCTGTCAAACAATAAAAATATTTAATCGCGATTAATCGCATTAATGTCATAGTTAACTCGCAATTAATCGCACAGTTTTATCTATTATAAATGTCCCTGATTTCTTTTTGTCCCATTATTTTTTCTCATTTTAATGCTCTTATCAACATGGAAAAGTGGATCGGCTTGCTTTGTGCTTTTGTCGCCTGGCTTTGGCGAGGGGGCGGAGAATTGGCATCAGCTGTGTGCTTGGCCGTCAGCCGTGCACCCGGCCGTCAGCCGTGCTCTTGGCCGTCAGCCGTGCTCTCGTGCTCGGCCATCAAGTGGTACTTCAGACTGGACGTGCTGCGATGATAGCTCAGTTCACAACGACCGAACACACAGATCACTTTGGTCTCGTCAATGGAACCATTTGGCAACTTTTTAAAAGTAAACTTTCCATTCAGAATCTTATTGGCATCCATTTCGGCGTCTCGCGCTCGCCATCCACTCAAAACGTGACGTTAGCCTACTAGCTACTCTTTTGCCGGCTCGCAAGCCCAAACAAGTGTGTGTGGCGTGCCTGTTGTTCTGTTCCCGGTCTAGCTAGATCCGGTGTGGTGTTGTAGTTTTCTAACGTTACTAGTTGTTGCAACAGCATGTGGAAAAAACTACAAAGGTTGCTAGGCCAAAAAGAACGTTAATCTCGCGATAAAAAAAATGTACACCGTTAAAATGGGTTTGCGTTAACGCCGTTAATAACGCGTTTAACTGACAGCACTAATTAAAAATGTTAAAAAGTTACAGAACCTGATTTTGATTTCACTTAAATAGACAAATCCATTTCTAAGAGCACTTCCTTTTTTAACAGTTTAACACTTCTAGAGAAATTAAAATACTTTTTTAATCAAAAATATAAATTATTTGTAATACATATCAGAAAATGTTTAGGATCACATACCAGCAGTACAATCACTGAAGCCTCAGGGCACTAAAATGAACAAGTAATATTGAAAAAACGGATTAATCAGAGTCCTTATCGTTTGATGATGGGAATGGGAAATCAGGGGGGTTCAGGTGCTTCTTTTGGCCCGTAAGGACTTACGTAGGTTATTGACTAAAACTTTTTTGGCTGGCAGGATGCCAGTTTTAAAGTTCTAAAACTGCGAACGAGCCTCTCTGGTAAAAGGACACCAGGAAATTAGTTACGACTGAAAGTCCCACATGTGTGTCATCAGACCTGCGTTTCTCTCTCATCCAGTCCTTCAGTTTGAGTCCGGGAAGCTCCATCCAGTTAGCCAGGCTCAGAGTTAGCATGGAGCCCTCCATAGCCTGGGAACAGCACACACACAGTTACAATCACTCAGCTGGGTTGGTCTGCTGCATTGGTTTCAATGTGTACTTGAAAAGAGTAAAGCTTCAGAGCTTTCAGTTGTTAGACTGGATTACGTGGAAGCAAATTAAAGACTTAAGTATTTGACTTTTAAAAGGACCACGCCGACTTATTGGGACTTTGTCTTATTCCCCGTATCCCCCAGAGTTAGATAAGTCCATACATACCCTTCTCATCTCCGTGCTTGTCGTAACTCTGTCTGACGCCCCCACCACTAACCTAGCTTAGCACAGATCCTGGAGGAAACCGGCTCCATCTAGCCTAGCTTAGCACAGATCCTGGAGGTAACTGGCTCCATCTAGCCTAGCTTAGCACAGATCCTGGAGGTAACCGGCTCCATCTAGCCTAGCTTAGCACAGATCCTGGAGGTAACCGGCTCCATCTAGCCTAGCTTAGCACAGATCCTGGAGGTAACAGGCTCCATCTAGCCTAGCTTAGCACAGATCCTGGAGGTAACAGGCTCCATCTAGCCTAGCTTAGCACAGATCCTGGAGGTAACAGGCTCCATCTAGCCTAGCTTAGCACAGATCCTGGAGGTAACAGGCTCCATCTAGCCTAGCTTAGCACAGATCCTGGAGGTAACCGGCTCCATCTAGCCTAGGTTAGCAGATCCTGGAGGTAACCGGCTCCATCTAGCCTAGCTTAGCACAGATCCTGGAGGTAACCGGCTCCATCTAGCCTACTGCTCCCAATAAGTAACAAAATAACGGCAACATGTTCCTGTTTACATGTGATTTGTAGAGTCACAGCGTGTACAAATAACAAGGTCACATGACACACAGCCATCTTCTAACCGTATACAAACTGGGAACTATATTCTCAGAAGGCGAAGCACTGCTACTACTGCTACTTGGGCGGAGTGATCTGCTCACAGCACCTGAGAAGCCCCGAGCAGAGAGTAGCAGTGCTTTGCCTTCTGAGAATATAGTTCCCAGTTTATATACGGTTAGAAGATGGCTCTGGGGGTTACGGGGAATAAGACAAAGTCCCAATAAGTCGGCCTGTTCCTTTAACAGCCAGTTTTTGAAATTCTAAAACTATTCTAAAATCTGAATGGATCTGAATTTGTGACCATAGGGGAAAAAAAAAAAAAAAAAAAAAAAAAAAAAGTATCTGAATTCAGCTTTTGAAATTGCAAATGAAGAAATTTCATATTAAAAGAGGTGAATTCATAACAAATAAATTCATAATAGATGTTTTTTTCAAAGTAAAATATTTCAATATTAAGTATTCAGTGGCTGTTGAAATTCAAATACTTATATCTCTTGTTTGCTTCCAAAGTATTACACTCAAATGTTCATTCAAATAACTTAAACTTTAACTTAAACTGTTCTTCAAGTCTTTTACTAGTGTCTATGTATAGTTAAGTAATGATTATTCTATGTTTGATATATTGTGTAGCCTGTTGTACTTGAATATATATAGAATTTGCACTGGCACTCTCTTGCACTATGGTACCATTGCACCTTTCTGCATTTTTAAACATGCTACAACCAAACTTTACTGTAAGGGCACACTATTTATATCTATCTTTGTATTTTTGTAGTATGTATGTGTGCGTGGATGTCATATGTCTGTGTGCCTATGTGTATGTATGATGTGTATAAGCTATTGGACACCTTAAAAATAGGCAGTGGTGGCCTAGAGGTTAGAGAAGCAAGCTTGTGACCGAGAGGTCAGGATAAAATCTGGGTGGGGGGAAAGTGAAAGAGCAGCTTGTCCCTCCCTCATTATCACCACTGAGGTGCCCTTGAGCAAGGCCCTTAACCTCCGACCGCTCCAGTGGAGCTGCTCAGTGGCCAGCAGATCAGACTGTGGTAGTACTGGGCAGCTTCCAGGTATGAATGTGATCAGATCAGACTGTGGTGGTACTGGGCAGCTTCCAGGTATGAATGTGATCAGATCAGACTGTGGTGGTACTGGGCAGCTTCCAGGTATGAATGTGATCAGATCAGACTGTGGTGGTACTGGGCAGCTTCCAGGTATGAATGTGATCAGATCAGACTGTGGTAGTACTGGGCAGCTTCCAGGTATGAATGTGGTCAAATCAGACTGTGGTAGTACTGGGCAGCTTCCAGGTATGAATGTGGTCAGATCAGACTGTGGTGGTACTGGGCAGAACTCTATCTATCTCTATCTATGTTGGGCTGCAGTCACGTTCGCCTTGTATCATGTGCAAATGTGTGCAAATAAGCAGCTGACTGGGGAAACACCATACCATAACTTCTAAGCAAATTTGCCTTCATATTTCATGGCAGAGACAGAGACCCTGTTGTGTATTGGGTTTTAGCATGTCAGGAAATTATGGGGCAATTTTACTAGTGGGGAATGTAATCATGATCATGATTTCGGCTCCCAATGATCACAAAAACTGAATAATCGAGAAAAACGATTATTTTGCGAGTTAACTCTTATTTTCTCTTGTGTTCTGAATGAAAAAAGGTTTAAATAGGAAAATTATTTAGGCAAATTTCACAGATCTAGGCTACTGTTGATTTATTTAACTTTTCCCTTTTGTTTTATAAGTTCAATAATTGCAACATCATTCCAGAAGTCAACGAGTAATCATGTTAAATTATCGTGATTTTTAATATTGACCGAAATAAAAATAAAAAAGAGCTTTTTCCAGCTTCGTCTCCTGGCTAAAGTTAAGCCCTTCCTTAACAGGCACGACCTAGAAAAGGCTATTCATGCCTTTATTAGTTCAAGGTTGGATTACTGTAATGCTCTCTCTGTCGGTCAGAATCAGACCTCCATCTCACGACTTCAACTTGTGCAAAATGCTGCTGCTCGCTTTTTGACAAATACATCCAGACGTGCACACATCACCCCCGTTCTCTGCACCCTACATTGGCTCCCTGTGCGTTTTAGAATCGATTTTAAGATTGTTCGTTTATAAGCCCTTAAGCCCGGTTCACACGGGACGATTTTAAAATGGTCGGCCGATTTTCCAACTGAGAGACCCCACACACGGCGGTAAAAGATCACGGGTCGAACAGTTCTGGTCGTACAGCGTGACGGCAAAATCAACACGTCACACACCAACCCATTTGACTCCCGAGCGTTCCCAGGTCAGACGGGAAATCTCGCAAAATCCCTCGAGATCAAACGTGACTTCAGAATAACCAATCATGGCGGACGAAGAGGATGCAGTGGCGATAGTTTGGAGTTTGTTTTTAACCGGAAAGAAACGTTATCAAAAGAAAAAGGTGAAGGTCAAAGAAGTGGAGACAGCGCGAGCGTGACCGGACTTTCTGGAGCACCGTGCCGCCGGCTGTTTTGATTCTGTTTCCCGGTGCTTTCCTCGCCGCCTCGTCACCTGGCTTTCTGATTGGCTACACGCCACAGTCCACAGGCTGCGTGCTCGTTTGTCCCCGGGGGACGCCACACACGAGGAGAAATCGGGCCAAATCAATCCAACATGTTGGATATCCCCGATTTGAGATGGGAGCGGTCCCGACGTCCTTCCCAGCAGACGAGAGCAGTCTTAACACACCACACACGGCAGGAATATCTGATCAGATTATTCTACGATAATCGGAGCATCCTTAAGATTGGGAAGGGGTGAATCGGGGCTAAAATCGGCCTAATTATCCTGCCGTGTCAACCAGGCTTTAAATGGCCTGGCCCTGGAGTATTTGTCCGAGAGTTTAACGCTGCGTGAGCACAACCGGTCCTTGCGGTCCTTAAATCAGCTGGTTTTAGAAGTCCCGAGGTCTAGGTATAATCAGGGGGGTGATCTGCCCCGAGACTCTGGGACAAGTCTGATATTCAGACGATTACAGATGGAGATCTTTTTTAGGTCCAAACTCAAAACGTATCTGTTTAGACAGGCTTTTAATACCCAGTAGTGGTGTGACGATTCCCCCTCTCCTGTTTCTATGCAACCTTATCTGATTTTACCGTTTTCTATGTTTCATTCTTTTTATTTACGATATGAGTTTTATTTTGGTTTCTGGTGTGAAGGACTTTGGATACCTGCTATAATATATATATATATATATATATATATATATATATATATATATATATATATATATATATATATATATATATATAAATGTTGATTGATGTTGATTCAAGGCTTAAGACCTTTCTTTTTGATGTTGCCTTTAAATCTGTATTTGTTAATATTTTCTATATTTTTCTATTTTTGCTCTTTGCTTTGTAATGTTTGATGTGAAGCACTTGTGCTGAAATGTGCTATATAAATAAAATTGCCTTGCCTTGATTGATAATCATGATTCCCCCCCCCCCAAAATCGAGCAGCCCTACAACCATTTTAAAAACAGATAGCTGACTTAATAAAGTTGCTCTTAGAGCTGTTACACGCCAACCAGACGGCCGGCCGTCGGCAGTAAAGTCAGTCGGACTGATCATTCTCCCCGAGATCCAAAAAGTGCCTCAGAACTCACCGAAGAGACACCGGTAACATTTTGTCTCAGGGTCCACCATCTGATAGTATTTAGATGTTTAATTACAGAAAGTGTACGAAACCCATGACCGAAATAGTCATACATTCTGTCATTGTGTTACTTATGGATGGCATTATAGTGAAAATATATGATTCCCCTTTTTGCTGGTGGGGTCCCGGGACCCCACTTGTCTAAATAATCAATAATCCATGGATCGGTATTCTAGCAACCTACATGCCAGGCTCCGCCAGGCGGACCCTTCCCCAGCACCAGGTGTGGGATGGCGCGCTCCGGCTCGTATCGCCATTCCAACGGAGATGTGTGGTCCAATCCGAAGTCACTGTCGGGGAGCAGCAGCGAATCAAAGAGCACGGCCACAGGATTGGACGATCGTCCTTCCAACCCCTCGCACAGGTACTCCAGATCCTGGACAGAGAGGGCGAGGGAGACTGTGAGGGACTGCACATCAGCTGTACATCATAGCACACGTTCTCCACACCACTCACCTAAAGTCAAGCTATGTGAGATTGCTGTTTACTGACTACTAAACAACCTAATGTGTGTGTGTGTGTGTGTGTGTGTGTGTGTGTGTGTGTGTGTGTGTGTTACCTGCTCCAGCAGCGACAGGTGAGGCTGCTCTCCCAGTTTGCTGTGCAGCAGGGGGTTGGGATGCGATGCCTCAGGTGACAGGTAGGGGGTGTAACCTGACAACAGGTATGACAGACAGATCCCCGATGGGCCGTTACCTGACACACAGAGAGAGAGAGAGAGAGAGAGAGAGAGAGAGAGAGAGAGAGAGAGAGAGAGAGAGACACACAGACACAGGACAGAGAGAGAGAGAGAGAGAGACACAGACACAGGACAGAGAAAGTTAGTTTCAGTGGGACTGACAGGTTGTTGTAGCTAAGCTATGTGGTTGGTTGGTTATTGATTAACCCACATAACTCTCTGGTAGCTGTTATTGTGTGCGAGCATTGCGTGTTTGTACTTAGTTGCTACGATAACATTTGCATACATTCCTTCTAAAGAAACAACGGCAGAAAACAAATAGCCACAGCCTGACTGACAAAAGAAACGCTCACAGCATGACTCGGCAAGTTTGACACACACACACACACACACACACACACACACACACACACACACACACACACACACACACACACACACACACACACACACACACACACACACACACACACACACACACACACACACACACACACACACACACACACACACACTAAATACTCATATTTGCCTGCTCATGATGACTAATGGATATCACACTTTCACTTTTTAAGAAGTTGACTGAAAGTTTTACAACGAAATAAATCATTTGCACACAAATACTGTGAATATTTGAGTGCTCTGTAATACGATTTTAATTTAGATAGTGAGTATTTGGCCTCTTCGTGCAGGTTTATTTATCTAGTTGCCCTGTAATGTCATCTCACTTGCCAACCTCATAATTCTGTGCAACATTGCCTCAACCACTTCCTGCTGTAGCTAATGTCAACACTTTCTAAGTAATATTTAGAAATTGTTAGCAGTAATCGTGTGAATATGCAATCCCACCACCATCTTCCTCAAACGCTGCGTTTTCCTGTGTTGTAACAATGTTCCTTCTATCGCAGCGGGACCATAACCTTCCTCACTCACTACTCTGGCACTCCTTCTTTACCATTTTTGGGCAGATCTATATGACATTTGGCACAATTTGCTCTTATTTGTATGACAGTAATCTGAATATCTTTTGAGTTTTGGACAAAACAAGACATTTGAGGATGTCATCTTGGGCTTTTGGGGAACACTGATCCACATTTTTTACCATTTTCTGACATTTTAGAGACCAAACAAGGAATCGATCAATTTAAAAAATAATCAAGAGATTAATCGACGATGAAGATACTCGTTAGTTGCAGCCCTGCTTGAGATAGTAGATCCATCACAGTGAACAGCATGTGTGTTGTAATGTTTGTCGAGCTAGGCTTAATAGTTACCTGGTAATGCAGCTGAGAGTGTGAAATGTTGTTTTATCGGTGCGTTCAGGTGCTTGGGAGAAGGTAGGAAAAAGGGAGTTGGGCTGTTTCATAGATAGCTACACATAAGTTATCAACCACCTAAGCAAATCTAGCTGCTTCTGCTTTAAGGTTTCCCACTGCATAATCAAAATGACAATGTGCACGTGTGTGTGTGTGTGTGTGTGTGTGTGTGTGTGTGTGTGTGTGTGTGTGTGTGTGTGTGTGTGTGTGTCTTACCGATGATCACCACAGGCAAAATCTCTCCAGGGATAATTTCTTTATCAAGAAGATCCATTTCGACTGAGGAGAGAAAGACATTATTATTATTATTATTATTATTATTATTATTATTATTATTATTATTATTATTATTAGAGATCGCTGGCTTAGCTGTATTACTGTGTAGTTTGACTGCTTGGAGTGTCAGGCAGTACTGACAGTATTTACCGCTTAAAGTAAAGATAAAAAGTTGGAGAAGGCGCCCATGTAGCAAAATATGTGAGAAGAAATTCACATTTTCTATACAGACCGTGCAACTGTACAGTTTAAATACAGAATTATTATCCATGCAAAATCAAAATAAGTTATATTATCTATAACAGAGACAGTAGAGTGCAGGTGAATGAGTTAATCATTGCCAAGTCCAGTCACAAGGGCCAGTCAGTACATTTCCACTACACACACACACAAAGACACACACACACACACACACACACACACACTTGAGAGCAGTGTGTGTGTGTGTGTGTGTGAGACCTGAGCGAGAGATGAAAGAGGGCTATACAACAAATAACTATTAATTGTCCAGAATCTACAGATACAGAAAATATTCTTCTTGAAAGGTTTGAAAACGTAAAACCATACTGAATCTTGCTACTCTGAAAATGTTTAGGTGGTATTTCAACAGAGACAGCAATGCCACGATAGGAGCCACTTAATGTCGGCAGGGTACTTTACAACAACAGTTGGAGTTTGTCAGAGTTTGCAAGTCGCAATTGAATGCACCATTAGTTTACACAATGCATCATGCAGTTCCGCTGGAGCCCACATGCTTTGCCTCTGTTGTGTGCTTCCATAACTGACTTACGGGGAAGGCTAAAAGTGGCCACAGCTGTGACTTCAGGGAAGCAGGAGGATTTTCGATTGTCGGCTGTTTCTCTGTCACATCCGACAGTGGCCATGGAGTCTGGAAAAGAGCAGCTGCAGGCCACTGGTAAGCTAACGTTAGCCTGTGTCTTTAGCTGCATGCTACCAGACGGTAAGCTATACTGTGTCTTTGTTTTTTTTCCTTTAGGACATGCGCAAGAAGGCGGGGTTGGAGAGATACACAAATTCTGGGGAAATTGCAGATTCTGCTTCTGATTTCAGTTAATTCTTTTTTTCGCCCCAAAACGCTCATGATGAGGATGTAAAACGGTTTATTTTTTCTGCTCTGAGTTTAGACAATAACTTAGTTTGGACTATAAATATGACCAATAACTCATGGATGCATCACAGGATTTATACTAGTAGCCAGGGACTGCCACACAATACATTCATTTAGCTAATCACAGGAACAGCCTGCAGGGCATGCCGGCAGCAGCGAGAACATATTTCACCACAACATGCATGTGCTCAAACAAGCACACCTCCTCTTCTAAAGTTACATTTCACTAAATAAAAAAAAAAAAAAAAGGTGGCCGTCACATCAACAGCTGGATAAATATCTGGCTTTGTTGTGTTTGCAGCCAGACTAATATCATGAAGTGGCGTATGTGTGACTTTGACGCCAATTCGTATGTCATTATTGGCGTGTTATCAAGACACATACTCACTTTGTAGCGTGTTTATCAACGCCATTTGGCCTCCATTGACTTACATTACCTTGCGATTGCGTGTGAATTGACGCCGAGCGAGTAGTATGAAAGGGGGAAAATCTGCGTAGGGAGGTTGGTCGGGGTGGGGATGGGTCAAACACACGACTTTCACCCAGGAGCCCGGGGAACGAGTCCCACGTGTCACATTTCCTTCGTTTTCCGTGTGTTTTTCTTACCACGTTCTTCTTTTCCTAAACCCAAACGGTTTTTCCTTTTCCCTCGCGTGTGAGGTTAAAACCAACCGTAGCCTCGTGATAACACGCCACGTGGCGTGTTTGTTTACGTGAAGTCATGACGTGAAGTCATGATACGTTGTTGCAGCAGAGAAACAGGACTTGAATCTGATGTTGAGAGCTAGATCTGGAGCTTCTCTTTCTCCTCAAATTCAGCGTTTATTCACTGACTAAAAGCGAAATGGCAACTGTCACAAAAGACTTTCACTTCCTTTTTCCTGCTTGGACCATCCGACATAAAGAAGATAAGATAAACCTTTATCGTTTCCTCCGAGAAATGAGTCTTGAGCAGTCGAGAAAACAAAAATGGCGACGCATCGCACACAGAATGAACGTTCAGGAAACATGCATACAACATAAAGCATACATTATTTCATCCAAATGTGTTCAAAAAACATGAAATAAACCTCCCACAAGACCCCCTTACCTCCCGCCACACTCAGAGGAACGAGAACTGCACAGTCTCCCCCTCATACTGCATTTAATTCTACCCAGATTGCACATTTTCCATGAAATCATGCTGTGATCAATAACTTATGTCATATCAAATTAAACATATTGCACCAATGCCCTATCAGATATTGCACATCCTTCAACCATAATAGTGAGTACCACAAATATTACCTATGCTTAAACTCAGCACACGTTCCACCGAAACAAGTTCCTTCTCAAGGCTATTTAGCAGAGGCACCGTGGCTCCGTCCGGAGCTTAGCCCCGCCCACGATGATTGTGATTGGTTTAAAGAAATGCCAATAAACTAGAGCACTTTTTTCTCCTATCCCAGAATACTGTGTGGACTAGCCAGACCCTCCTCCGCAGCGCCTTGGAGGAGGGTCTGGCTATGCAAGACTTTTCAAGATGTGATTTGAAACGTGGGTGATTTTAAGACCCTGTCCCCTCACCGCCTCCTCGATGAAATTGGTGGCAGCCATTTATTTCTCCAGCCCTTTTTAATCAAGTTTTGGAACTGCGACTTTAGTTTGATGGACAGGTTACCAAACCAAGCTATGATGCCATAACGAGCAATAGATTCAATGGCTACCTTATACAACAGTAGCATGATGTCTTTGTCCAAGCCAATGTAATACTTTCTACCCTTCCTTTTTCTTTTTGTGGTAGGTTATTTTAATTTTCACAACTGCCAGACAAGCCCAGACAAGTCCATCAACAAATGAACAAATTGAGCTCCTCCTGCAGCTGAAGATCATTTCTTTGTTGAAGCAACATGTTTGCACCACTTTCCAACCTCCTAGATCTCCTGCAAAGCCAAAGGCCTTAATAATAGTGTTTACATTTGGCAAAATGTTGATTTAAATGAGGCTATCTGCATGAAAGTAACCAATATTACAAATCTGACCAGACACTTGACGGCAATTTTCGGGATATGGCCGTTATTGAAATTCTGAAATTCTACAGACATGCTGAGATCTCATATGGCGCTTTTCCATCACATGGTACCGGCTCGACTCGCCTCTACTCGCCTTTTTTGGTTTTCCATTACGAAAAAAAAGTACCTGGTACCTGCTAACAGGTACTTTTTTTAGTACCACCTCCATCGAGGTTCCAGCGAGCTGAGGCGATACCAAAAGGTGAGGTGAAAGCGACAGACGGGGGTCCTGAACTAACCCTATCTTTAACTAGTTCAGCCAGCTGTGTGTTTGCTGCCTCCAGCTTCATTAGAAACTAAATGTGTCTTCTGGCATCAACACACCTTCCACGTTCTGTGTGTGTGACGTTAGGTCACGGCGGTTTACTGCGGCGCCGCTTGTTTCCAGTCCTGCGGAGGCTCCAGGCAGAGCTTTCTCCGTAGCCTACGTACACACACACACGGCCGGCTCCACGCACACACCAGCGCACAAGTATAACCATCAGGCCACTTCCATCGGCTACGGAGAAAGCTCTGCCTGGAGCCTCCACAGAACTGGAGAACCAGCTCAAGTGGCCTGATGGTTATACTTGTGCGCTGGTGTGTGTGTGGAGCCGGCGTATAAGACGACCAGCCATGCTGAGGCGGGACTAAAATCTGCAACGGAGAACAGACGCACAGTGTGCCGAGTCGAGGCAAATCGAGCAGGTACCATGTAATGGAAAAACGCCAATAGTCAGCCCCTTTGACGAAGCAGTGAAAGAAAATTTGTTTGTGCACAAACACTGAGCACTCTTAATGCTCATTTTTCACTTTTTTCCTGCAAAAAAAAAAAAAAACTAACTCTCTCGGTCTCTATTCCTACATATCAAAACCCAGCTGAACGCAACTCGTTGTCTGTGGTGGCAGGAGGGTTTAAAACATCATGTGTTGCGTTTTGTTAAAAGTTTAATGAGCAAAATATAAAATATCCATGATGTCAACAGTGATCTCACTTGTGTGCACTTGCAGCGGGTCGGGTGGAGTGAGGCCTTGGGCAGCAGTGCATAGCGGCGGCTTTCAACAATCTGCAGAGTCATGCTTACACAGACAGACCCAAAGGAGGGAGGGAGAAAGCAGCAGAAAAAAAGAGAAAAGAATGAACCAGAATGAGTGAGAGAAGGCAAGAAGTTGGGAGAGAGAGATAAAGCGGGTTACATAAGAGCAGTGCAGAGGTCACACACACACACACACACACACACACACACACACACACACGCATGCACGCACGCACGCACGCACGCACACACACACAGCAACCGACCTGACAGGATAATTGGGCGTCTTTCATTTCTTTTATTTGGCAGAAATGTTGAAGTACGTCTGCCAAGAAAAGGTGACTAACGCCGGATTCACAGAACAGAACCACAGTCATCAGAGTCACTGGAGGCTATCGTTTTCTCAGTTGATTCATTTAAAAAGAAATCTGTAATTTCAATTTCTGTCTTATATTTACTATTACTGGAAACATATCCATTTAATCTAAACTGTGTGAACCTAGGAAAATACAACTCATACCGTCTGCTGGATATGTTTCGATGCTTTTCTGTGACTGACACTTTATTAATGTACTTTCTTCGGTCATTATTTCCTGTAACTTCGAGGTAACTATTTGTTTGGATAGTGTTGATCAGCCAACACTTGCATACATTAGGTTCTCAGTAATGCCAACCAGGTTCTTCTTCTCACATGGTTCAAAGTTATTTTCAAACTAAAAGGCTGTCCATTTTTTGTTTGCTGCATCAACGGACAAAAAAAAGCTCCAAAATGAGCCAAATGTTGGCAGTAATAACCCTCAGGTTCATCGGGTGTGTCACATAACTTATTAACAACCAACTGTGACAACAATGACAAAGCACTTCTTCCTTCAAATATAACGGCTCACAGGAATGTGTGGGCGCGCGTCAATCAGTCGACACTGATACAATCGGTAATCAGAATACAAATAGTTTTTCTGTTAAGTCATGCCTCTCTCACAGACTCCACGTAACCCTGCTCCCAGGTCCGTCTGCCCGGCTATCTCGATCACAGCAGGGTCCAACAATAACGATTGCCCGCCCGATGCCCTTGAGCCAAAAAAAGTTACACTGGACCGGGGTGGCCTCTAGCTCGATCTTTGGTGGTTTTTGCCCCCAACGTCTCCTCCCAGGCAGCGCGGCAATGGTTATGTTTAGGGTTAAGGTTAGGGTTAGCTGCCTGGAAGGAGACGTTGGAGGCAAAAACACCATTGAGCCTCTTAGCTCACCCAGTGAGCGCGCACCCCACGTTGGCTGAGTCCTTTACAGCGACGTGGGTTCAAATCCGACCTGCTGCCCGTCTTTGCACAGACAAAAAATGGAGGTTTGAGACAAGAACATTTCTGTACTTACAGGTACACTTTCTGACATGTCCTCTTAAGAGTACAGTATTGTTTTTTAAGAGGGCAGAACTGTACCTTTTGACTAATTTCAGAGTACAAAATGAAGGAGAAGGGTACACAATTGAAAAAACACAATTGAGCCTCTAGCTCACCCAGTGAGAGCGTGCACCCCACGTTGGCTGAGTCCTTTACGGCGACATGGGTTCAAATCCGACCTGCTGCCCTTTGCTGTGTGTCATCCCCCATCTCTCTCTCCCTGTCTATCCACTGTCACTATCTAATAAAAAAGGGAAAAGCCCCAAAAATTAATCTAAAAAAATAAAATAAAGTTACATTGGACAAGTAAATACAATCAGCCAGTTGCCCGATCGAGCCAGTGATCCAAAAACAAGCGAGCGAGCGGCCTGCGTCTGCTCTACTCTCAGAGACTTCCCTCTACAGCGCGAATACACACACGTAGATGAAATGGCGCTCAATCCTAAAAAAAAAAAAAAACAAGAGTTGAAACTCGACTAAAGAAATTCTTGAAGTCGACTTACACTCGTATGATTTTTGTCGACTAATCGATAAGCTGAATAGTTCTACTAGTTAAACTGGACGGGTCCAATAACCTCTGAATAGTTCCACTTGTTGTTAAAGTGGACGGGTCCAATAACCTCTGAATAGTTCTACTTGTTGTTAAACTGGACGGGTCCAATAACCTCTGAATAGTTCTACTTGTTGTTAAAGTGGACGGGTCCAATAACCTCTGAATAGTTCTACTTGTTGTTAAACTGGACGGGTCCAATAACCTCTGAATAGTTCTACTTGTTGTTAAACTGGACGGGTCCAATAACCTCTGAATAGTTCTACTTGTTGTTAAAGTGGACGGGTCCAATAACCTCTGAATAGTTATACTCGTTGTTAAAGTGGACGGGTCCAATAACCTCTGAATAGTTCTACTTGTTGTTAAAGTGGACGGGTCCAATAACCTCCGAATAGTTCTACTTGTTGTTAAAGTGGACGGGTCCAATAACCTCCGAATAGTTCTACTTGTTGTTAAATTGCAATGTGAGCGGCAGCCAACCGGGGGTGCATTATGTTGGCAGGATCATTTAAAAGGTTACCGCGACTACATTTTTTGTACAGCCCTATTTCTGATACCGTGGTGGCAGAAATTTTGCCGTGGTGGGCCGCCACTACAAAATCAACATAGAGGAAACACGGTATAAGTTTCTAGAAATAAGTGATTCAGCATGAAAGAGCATAAAAAAATAAAAATGACGGAAGAAGCTTAGTCAGCGATGAGCAGAGTGTAATGTTAGTCAGTGCTAATGTTACCAAATTGTGGAAAATTTGGCAATAATTCACACTGGAAGAACCCACCAGTGAAATGGGGATGTGTACAGAAAGCTTCAGTTTCGAGGAGTGGCACTAGTGTTTCCAATTTCCGTCTGGCTAATCTCATAACCAGACGGCTAATGAGATTTTAATTATCTGCAAACTGAACAAGAAAACGTCCGTTGGCATCTGTGGAGGCAGCCGAAGTCCAGTTAGAAACCTAAAACTGGCGTGTAGTGCTACATAGTGAATTGTATGTGTGCAGATTTTTAAAATCGATTCTTTTCCTCATATTTGATTGTTTGAAATTAGGTTTTTAACCAATAATTCACCTAAATATTTTCTGTTTATACGGTACAGCAGCGGCATCAAATCAGTTTCTGCTAGTGCTGGGCGATATGAAGAAAATCAAATATCACGACAATCTCAACTTGACCTCAATATCGATTCCGCAACGGTATTGTAGCGTTGACTATTGGTGCTTTCAAAATATTTACACAATGAGATTTTTGATCAATAATCATCAGTAATGTGGATATAATGACTAAGAGGGTAAAGTTAAATAATAGAACAGTTACAACAGTCTGGTAAGTTCAGAAAATTACATCACTTTACTGTAGTGCAACCTTTAAAACCAGGAAAAGACACTTATGCCATATTACAATATCCAAAATCTAAGACGATATCTAGTCTCATATCATGATATCGATATAATATTGATATATTGTCCAGCTCTAGTTTCCAGCCAAACGGAGCGAAAGCAGAAAATGCAGAAATAAATGTCAGACTGACTGACATGTGATGTACCTTCTTCTTAGAAATCAATCCGTTTTTAGAAATGTCTCACAGTTGTATTATTCAACAGTTGTTTTTGATAAAGAAGGAGAAAAACAAATCGCAATACTCAATACTTATACAATTGCAATAAATGAAAATCGCAATACAAATCCTACGTCTCGTGATAGAATTAAAATCGGGACAAAAGCTTATTTCTATCAGACGGATTAACAAAGATAGTCAAACACTCAATATATTAGGTCTACTAATGGAAAGGTGTAAGTCGACGGGCTACACATTCATTCTCACGTGAGGATTTCTCACTTTTATAGGATTGTAAACTGACGATTTGGGGGTTTTGGACTGTTAAATATAGCCTACACACACACACACACTTTGATTTTACTTTTCAGTCTTCTAGCCTGTAAAAAATACCTTCAAATAAAAAGATCTGAGGTGTAAAATTACACTGAACTTCTCCCAACTCACACCAAGTGAGTCGACCATAAACTACCAAGAGGATGCATGTAGATATTTCTTCATTTTTAAGCAGAAAGGTTGGGAACCAATTAATATAAAGTCAATTCTATTGTTGCACTCGGGAAAGGCAAGTGAATGAGTCACATTTACAAGTCTAAAGGCAGTTTATGTAACAGCATTGTATGCATTAATCATTATAATTAAATAATTACATTATTTTGAAATGGGCCATACTGCAAAAGGTCAGTCTACTTCTAATACCGTTCTACTTTTACAGAAGTAACATTTTTTTATAAATGCAGGCTTAGCCCCTAGTGAGAATGTGACACGGAGACAGTGCCTTGCAAAACCCCCCGCCTGCTAAATCAGTAATTTCATTAGCCGATAATCTCTGAGCTACTGACCAACTACATCAGCTAATGTCTTTTGGACGCTATGATGGAACTAAAGCTGACACTTCATAAGTCTCAGTGATAACAACCAATCTGACACAATGTTCTGTCTATCAGCAATTGTAGTTGCTTACGTTTCAATGTGGGTTCTAAATTATCTAATCTAATCCCCTGGTGGTGTAGTGGTTAGGATTCAGCGCTCTCACCGCCGCGGTCGAGTCCCAGTCAGGGAACGCTTTGGGGGTGGCAGTACCTCAGTCTGTAGGGAGTTGGGTTGGGAACCGGAGTCCCCATACGGACCAAAGTATGGTGGTGGACTGGTAGCTGGAGAGGTGCCAGTTCACCTCCTGGGCACTGCCAAGGTGCTCTTGAGCAAGGCACCTAACCCCCCAACAGCTCGGGCTGCCTTTCCATATGCAGCCCCCTCCCTCTGACATCTCTCCATTAGTGCATGTAGAGGGACTGAGCATGTGTGTGTAATTCAGGCCTGTGTGTAATAACAGAGGGAAAACATTGGAATTTCCCCTTGCGGGATTAATAAAGTATACATTATTATTATTATTATTATTATTATTATTATTATTATTATTATTATTATTATTATTATTATTATTATCATCATCATCATCAGCACCATGAAATTACCAACTTCTTCTCTGGGGAGTCAAGCACAACCTCCTCTGATTGGCCAACACTACGTTTCTGTTAAGCCTCTCCTTGACGGGGTTAGTACTGATGTACACAGAGAACATACTACTACTGCTGCTGTACACAGGGAACATACTACTACTGCTGCTGTACACAGAGAACATACTACTACTGCTGCTGTACACAGAGAACATACTACTACTACTGCTGTGTACAGGGAACATACTACCTCTACTTCTGTACACAGGGAACATACTACTACTACTTCTGTACACAGGGAACATACTACTACTACTACTACTACTACTGCTGTGTACAGGGAACATACTACTACTACTACTGCTGTGTACAGGGAACATACTACTACTACTACTACTACTACTGCTGTGTACAGGGAACATACTACTACTACTACTGCTGTGTACAGGGAACATACTACCTCTACTTCTGTACACAGGGAACATACTACCTCTACTGCTGTACACAGGGAACATACTACTACTACTACTACTACTACTGTACACAGGGAACATACTACTACTACTACTACTACTACTACTACTACTACTACATACAGGGAACATACTACTACTACTACTACTACATACAGGGAACATACTACTACTACTACTACTACTACTACTACTACATACAGGGAACATACTACTACTACTACTACTACTACATACAGGGAACATACTACTACTACTACTACTACTACTACTACTACATACAGGGAACATACTACCTCTACTGCTGTATACAGGGAACATACTACTACTACATACAGGGAACATACTACTACTACTACTACTACTACTACATACAGGGAACATACTACCTCTACTGCTGTATACAGGGAACATACTACTACTACATACAGGGAACATACTACTACTACTACTACTACTACTACTACTACATACAGGGAACATACTACCTCTACTGCTGTATACAGGGAACATACTAGTACTACTGGGTTAGAGGTGCATAGCATCGGCGACAGACACACAGGATATTGAACTTGTTTCAAGTTCTTTCAACCTGTAATTGTTTGTCAAGTACCAATATTTATAAAAAAAATATATAGTATATAATATAGTAAAAGTATAGTATAATAGTTTTTTTATTATTATCATTTTTAGGGGGCTGAGATGAAATTTAGGAGGACTTGTGCCCCCTTAAAAAGGGTCTAAAATCGCCAATGTGCAGGACTACCACAGGACTGTGGTATTGCTACTTTTACTTAAGTAAAAGATCTGCGTACTTCCTCCACCACTGGTGGGTGCATGAATGAGCGCACGCACACGCACACACACACACACACACACACACATATATATATATATTAGTTAAATAAGTCACCTCATTGTGTTTATTTATCTTGATTTCTTTTCTTTATATTTTGGTCTACCTTATTTTTAACAGTTACTTTTTAGGCATGGCACACTGAAATGACAGCTTATCTTTTTCACAGTTGCAGTGTATTTATGAATGACATCAAAGGACAACAAGGGACCAGGCTGTGTTTGGTGTTTTAAGCCCCCAACGTCGTCTTCTAGGCAGCGCTGCCTGGAAGACAGTATGATTAGGTTATGGTTGTGGTTGTGGTTATGGTTATGGTTATGGTTAGGTGCCCTGAAGTCGACTTTGGGTGCTTAAAATACCATCAAGCGAATGCAGAACTGTCACTTGTACTTATTCTACCTATTCTATCTATTGGCTGAATGAGACACTGGGAGAAGGACCAGTATGTGACTGATATGAAACCATATCATATCCGTCTGTCCGCCTGTGTGTCCGTCCGTCCCCCGGTCTGTCTGTCCAGACCAGCCGCCCACCCTCCAGTGAACTGCATGACTCATATCACGACTGAAATAACGTCAGCGTGAGCTGACCGCACAGACCTGCACTCGCCGCGCACCGTTAACGCACATGTATCAATAACACGCCTCCGGCCACGCGTAACAGTTAACCCACTGCGCTTGATATGAACTCAAGATGAAGGTTACTCACAGATATTTCCTGGTGCTGGTGCAGCTCTCTGCGTCCTCCTCCAGCTATCAGAAGAAGAATTGGAAGAAATGAGTGCGTTTTCTTTTCGTCCTCTCAGTCACTCATTTCTCAGCTTTGTTCCACGCTCGTTATTCGGTTTCTTTGCGCACATGTGCGACGACAAGCTCAAGCTGCCGCTCAGACTCAGAGCCTCGCATTCACAGATTATATACCGCTGCCAGACACAGGCCCGCCGACCAATCAGCAGCGACCTTCTCTATCGCTGCTTCACCCCTCCCCTCCCCCATCCGCGGTGTCGTCACAAGGACACGAGGATGACGGGAATCACGGAAGCAGCCGAGAGCTCCTCTTAGGTAACAGCAAAGCCGGTCAACGGAGAGACTTATTAGAAATTATTTGATAACAGAGATCCGGAGGTGGAGGAAGTACTCAGATATAACACTACAGTGTAGAAATACTATAAAGTATTTGCTTCAAAAAATATATATATTTAAGGTACTGTGCAAATATAACAGGTATTAAGCACTCACTTGTTCCTCTCTCAGTCAAGCTCATTAACCCTTGTGTTGTCTTTGGGTCAAATTTGACCCAGTTTCTAAATGTCTCTATCAGAAATATGGGTTTCTTTTAAACTTCCTAATTTTAATTAACCAAAAATAACGCGGACGGATGATTCCGTCACGTGCTTCACAAGCACAACAAAAGATCGGACCTCTAATTTCATAGAATTTTGTTAAATTGATTGATTGAAAAAGAAATCGAAACATATCCTTGCTGAACGTTGACATATATGTATGTATGTATATATATATATATATATATATATATATATATATATATATATATATATATATATATATATATATATATATATATATATATATATATAAAGGAAGGATAATCCCAGACTGGTATATATATACCAGTCTGGGATTATCCTTCTTATATATATATATATATATATATATATATATATATATATATATATATATATATAAAGGAAGGATAATCCCAGACTGGTATATATATACCAGTCTGGGATTATCCTTCCTTTAATATGAGTCTAAATAATTCATCATTTCTGCTTTTTTAACTCAAGGATTAGGTATCATTTCCTATAAATGAGGTTTATTGACCATGAATTCCAAAAATAAGTGTGAAACTGGTAATAAGTTGGTGTTAGTGGTGTTCATACATGGTAGTGAAAGGAAGTGTAAAACGGCAACAAAACAAAGCCCCAAAAGTGTCGGAAAAAGGGACAAAAACGTCAGAAAAAGTGTTGATATTTGTGTTTTGGCCCGAGACGACGACAAGTGCACGGTCCAATGGAAGACAACATGAGCAGCGATGAATGTATGACTATGAATTAATTAATGTATATCTGTGACTGAATGTATGTATGGATATGAATGGAGGAATGAATGCTGAACGTATGGATATTTATGAATGGATAAATGAATGTTAATTTATGACTGAATGCATGGATGCTTATGGAAGTAGGAATGAGTGTTTGTAAAGCAGAAAAGAGAACAGAAGAATGTAGAAAGGATGGCTTTTTTGCACAAGTATAGAAAGTGATAATTTGCAATTTTCACAGCTCTTTGAGTAGCCCAAATGTTTACTGTACACTTGTCTTTTGATTGTTTTAACCCTGTGCTTGCTGTGTGTCTCTGTTGTAACTCTTGCAGCAATTTCTCCCAGTGTCCAAAACTAATTTCTCCTTGGGGAGACTAATAAAGATACTTTGACTTTGGTATATATATATATATATATATATATATATATATATATATATATATATATACTACCGGTCAAACATTTGGGGTCACTTATAAATGTCCGTTCCAGACAGAATACCAGCTGAGATCAGTGTCATTGTGTTTTTAATCAGGGCAGCAGTTTTCAGATTACATCATGTGTTTACATCATGTATGTGATTACATCATGTGTTTACATCATGTGTTTACATCATGTATGTGATTACATCATGTGTTTACATCATGTGTTTACATCATGTATGTGATTACATCATGTGTTTACATCATGTCTAAAGGCTTCTCAACTGTTGGAGACAGAAGAGGCTGAAGAAAGGCTTGAACTCCATGCTTTTTGGTCTCAACGTCATACCCAAATTAAAAGTGGTCCAGCTCCCAGATACTCTGACCCTCTGGGGTGAGCCTGATGTCACTGGAAAGGTAATGGATGGGGGGGGGGGGGGGGGTTGTGTATTTGAGAAGTGTTGTATTTTGTAGTTTTTGGGCTTTTTTCTTTGCACTTTTCAAATGGAAATAAAAAAACAAGTCATAACACCCATTTTAGAGTCTTTTGGCTCCGTGTTTCCTGCAGTGAGCTGAGCCATGTGGCTGATGCCCTGAGCTGTCTGTCAGCTGTCGGATGTGTTTACAGCAGTGGATTCTCTTCATTTTACAGATCCTCCATTCTAGCCTCTGTAACTCTGTCAGTAAGGCCTAGAATCACCCTTACACTGGGAACAACAACTAGAGAGAGTTACCTTTCCAACAACATCAGGCTCACCCCAGAGGGTCAGAGTATATCGGAGCCCAAATTAAAAGTGGTACAGCTCCCATATACTTTGACACTCTGGGGTGTGCCTGATGTCATTGGAAAGGTGACTGATGTGGGTGTGTTTGTGTATTTGAGCCACTTCTGTCTACAACAGTCGAGAACCCTTTTGCAGTGATAAGTAAACACATAATGTAACCTGAAAACTGCTGCCCTGATTAAAAAAAACAATGCAACTTATCTCAGCTGGTATTCTGTCTGGAACGGACATTTCTAAGTGACCCCAAACGTTTGACTGGTATATATATATATATATATATATATATATATATATATATATATATATATATATATATTTATGTATCTATATATATATATATATGAATGTGTATATATATACATACATATACAGTATCTCTCAAAAGTGAGTACACCCCTCACATTTTAGTAAATATTTCATTATATCTTTTAATGGGACACACTGAAGAAATTACACTTTGCTCCAATGTAAAGTATGAAGTGTACAGCTTGTATAACAGTGTAAAGTATGAAGTGTACAGCTTGTATAACAGTGTAAATGTGCTGTCCCCTCAAAATATCTCAACACACAGCCATTATTGTCTAAACCGCTGGCAACATAAGTCAGTCCACCCCTATGTTATATTCCCATAGAGGCAGGCAGACTTTTATTTTGAAAGACCAGTTATTTCATGGATCCAGGATACTATGCATCCTGATAAAGTTCCCTTGGCCTTTGGAATTAAAATACCCCCCCATCATCACATCCCCTCCACCATACCCCCCCACATCATCACATCCCCTTCACCATACCCCCCCATCATCACATCCCCTTCACCATACCCCCACATCATCACATCCCCTTCACCATACCTAGAGGTTGGCATGGTTGTATGTCAGTTAGCCTAATAGCTGGTTTGATTTGCATTGAGAGATGATCTTATGGAAAGTACCCCATTTAAATAATCAGACATTGTTTCGCGAGTGACGTTACTACGTCTGCTCTGGTCACCGACACTTCGCTCTGCTCTGCTGGCGTCTGTCTCCAACTTTAGCGGCGGCTGATTTGACCACGGAGAAGCAAGTGACGGACGGCGAGCTTGACCGCAGTCTATTTCTGAGAGAAACTCTGCAAGCTGCTACACTTTGCATGATCGCCACATCGCACATTGCTAAACACACCTGACTACAGGAGACATTAGCTCAGACTTGCGGAGCATGTATAGTTGGTGCGGTTTGAGTGTGGAGTTCTCACCACAAACGAACCGCTCCAGAGTTGGATTTAAAGTGTACCGAGACCACCTCATCAAGCAGGTCTTGGTACGCTTATTTGTTCCACTTTTGGTGAGATTGCTGCGTTCTCACCTGCCCAAACGAACCGCACCAGCGGGGCAAACAACCGAACTAAATGAGGCAGGTGTGAAAGCCCTACTGGGAGAGCTACAGTCAGGGACTTAATAATGCATTCAGGTGCACCTCGTAAATTCTGCAATCTATACTCAAATGGCCATGACGGCCGTTTAAAACAGGACATTTTCTATTTATTTTTTATTTTTATTTGTTGAAATACAGATGAAATGTCAGAAACAGTTACCGCTGCCACAAAAAAGCCCAGACCATACTAAGATCACAAGAAGAAGGGTTATTAAGAAGAAGAATTTGTGGAGTGGGCTGGTAAGAATTAGCCTGGTCCTACCAGACTCTGGTCCACTAGCCTGGTCCTACCACAGGACCACAGGACATTTCATTGGTCCAGAGAGTCTGGCCTCTCTCCATTGACTAGTATTAACTTCCTTGAAGGTGGGTACTCTGTTGAAGTTTAAAACTATTGGATCTACCCAGATCCACTCTGGATCTGCCGTAACCAATCGCTAACGTTTGGTGGTGACGTATATCATGAGCATGTGCAACAAGAGGGGAGACCGTCAAGGCTTATATTTAGCTTTAGCATCGCTAGCGTTAGCCTTAGCCAACTCCTTCACCACTAACGGAGCAAGCTGGAAAATAAAACTGTTCCCGAGCCCCGCGGGGAGGAGGGCCACAACATCATGGCCACCAACACAACTCAGCAAAGACTGTTCCTGCTCGGGCTTTAACTTCTGGATATTCAGCAGCGTTGCCACAACGGACCGAATGGCTTCGCTCGCATCTTTCTAGCGCACAACCTCAACATTATCGTTCTCAGCCACTCCCTCCGTTCTCTGATTGGACCGCCAAATATCTGGCCGGAGAAAACCCAAGAATATACCGCAAACCCAGACGGAGTAGTGAAGGGAAATGAAAAATGACCTGCTGCTGAACGTGGATAAGACCAGAGAGATGGTTATTGACTTCAAGGGGAAGGGAACGGCTCTGCAGAGTCTTTGTATTTTTGGGTGGAGATGTAGACGTGGTTGAGGAGTACATATACCAGGGTGTTGACATCAAAAACAGGCTGATCTGGAAAATCAACAGCACTGCTGTTTCCAAGAAAGGGATGTGCAGACTCTATTTACTGAGGTTGCTGAGATCTTTCAACGTATGCATTAAAATGAGAGAAATTGCATTCACACACACACACACACACACACACACACACACACACACACACACACACACACACACACACACACAACCACCCTTTGTCACAGGCATTTCAGTTGCTCCCATCTAGTCATACCAACAGCCTTCCTAGATGCAGGACTAACAGAAAACTCATTTATCACTGCTGCCATACATGCACTTAATGATTAATCCTTATTTGATTGTAGTTGTTGTGTTGGTTGCTTTCTGTATCACACATTGCCCCTCAGGGACCATTAATGTCTGTACAAAATGGAGTTTCAAAGACAGACATTGCCATCTTAAGCTCTGCCAGCGTGGCTAAAAATATGAATTTGGATGCAGTATGAAACAATAGAACCATAGTCATCAGTGAGGCAGTAAGTAAGACCTCTGGAAAAATGAAATAATGAAAGAAAGAAAGCCCCATTTACAGCTGAACAACAAAGCATTCTCATTAACGGGTCAGAATGATATCGTACGAAAACTTCATAACAACCCTTCATAAGTCATAGGCGACATGACAGTTAAGTTGAGCAGTCTTTACAGATAAATTAAGCCGAGAAAAGGTTACAGAGCACCGGGAGCTGTAGGTCGTTTCAGAGGCTGTTGCTATTGAGTTTGATCCAGGTGCAGAGCACCGTAAGCTGCTGGTCTTTTTAGCGGCCGTTGTAGTTAAGTTTAGCCAACAAAAAGTGAGCGTAATGTGGTGCATAAAGCAAGAAATACCTGGAATACATACAGATTAGAGTGCTTTACCTTTCCTAGGGAACAGCCTGCTTAACATATGATACACATATGTGTTGTGGCATGCAGAAAAGCTGTACACTTACAGTATATAAGTTGCAGATGAGGACATTACATTGTGCTGAATCTCCTGATGGCACATTGCCCACAGTCACAACTTCTGGTCTGTTTCAGAAATCTGCCAGACAAATGTCTGACTCTTCAGTAGTTTGAGGCGGATTTTATTTAAGGCTAACTGTCACTGACCTCTTTAAGCATTTGCGGGTTACCAGAACATTTTAGAATTAATTTCTTTTCTTTTAGAGCCTTGCACAGACAAGCTCCTTCTTAGATCTCTGTGACAGCTTGCCACTCCCAGCTCTAGTCTTCATACCTGCAAACTCAGAACAGCTGAAACACACAACATTTCCCTGGTGCTAAAATGATACTTACAACATGATACAACAATAAAAAGTTGATCTACAAAAAAAAAAGGAGCCCAAAAACAGTCGGCGACATTAAAGAACAACTTGTGTATTGGTAAGGCCACAGGGTCAAAATGAAATGATTATTAAAAATGGAATAACAATAACTTATTTCACCAGTAAATTCCTGTTAAACGACAAAAACAACCACTGGATGGGAAAAGGGTATTTTACAATAACTTTGAATGCAGCACGAGGCTGGCAAAGCGAATTTCAAGTGAACGCAACATCTGTGTTGTTACAGACTGGCAGCTACAGACTGTTGGATCCTCTCCAGTGAAATACAGACACAGCTGTCAGGTGTAGTGTTGACTAGCTAACGGTAGGCTAACGTTAGCTGCTGTCAGGTGTAGTGTTGACTAGCTAACGGTAGGCTAACGTTAGCTGCTGTCAGGTGTAGTGTTGACTAGCTAACGGTAGGATAGCGTTAGCTGCTGTCAGGTGTAGTGTTGATTATCTAACGGTAGGCTAACGTTAGCTGCTGTCAGGTGTAGTGTTGACTAGCTAACGGTAGGATAGCGTTAGCTGCTGTCAGGTGTAGTGTTGATTATCTAACGGTAGGCTAACGTTAGCTACTGTCAGGTGTAATGTTGACTAGCTAACGGTAGCCTAACGTTAGCTGCTGTCAGGTGTAGTATTGACTAGCTAACGGTAGGCTAACGTTAGCTGCTGACAGGTATAGTGTTGACTAGCTAACGGTAGGCTAACGTTAGCTGCTGACAGGTATAGTGTTGACTAGCTAACGGTAGGCTAACGTTAGCTGCTGACAGGTATAGTGTTGACTAGCGTCCTGTGCGGCAATGTTTCTGTTGCCTCTAACGTCCATTTTCGGAGCATCAGAGAGAAGCGCAGGCATTTAAGTGGCACCTAAATAAGGCACCGAAATCCGCATTGCTATTCGGTCCGGTAGAGAACGGACATTAAGGCACCAGTGCCGTATTAGCACCGGAGACCCCCCCCCCCCAAATAAAAACTCTTCGGATCTACACGATTCACATGGATGACATTGTCCCATTCAAAACGGCGATTTATGCCGAAAAGCGACTAGTTTGCAGGTAGGAGTCTTAGGTCATCAGGTCAATGGTTTCCCAACACTCATTTTAAGACCAGAGGGTATCGTAGCTCCCCGGCCCCGGCAAGTTTGAAGAAGGAAACATGGATTACCACACGTATTCAAAAGAGTCTTCTTCTTCTTCGCCCAGAAAAAGAAAAAGGAGATTGAAAGGAGCAAGAGGCCGGCATTTTGAAGCGTGAAGGCTACCGTAGCTGTAATACGTACTTTGAACTGCGTGTTGCGAGAGAGTTGATTGATATACGATCTCAACGCTAGATGGGAGAAGTGCCCACACACTGGACCTTTAAGCATCTAAGCATCTGAAACCACAAGCTACCTAAAGGAATTGCTTCAGGTTTCAAATGAACCGCTCCAAACAGCTTTTGGTGTGAAAGCTAAACCAGTCCCTCCAGGATTTTGCGATCGCGCCAATTCACGCGAATTCAACCAATCACCGCGAATTTGGTGCGACTCGCAATTTTGACCAATCACCGCAACTTTTCCGCATATTTGACCAATAACCTGAAGTTTCCCGCGACTTCAACCAATCCCAGCAGTCCCCCGTGCACTTTGAGAGCCAATGACCAATCGTGAGTGAGAACGGGTTGATCATTTCCTTGTTTGTGATATGAAGACGAGACGTGTGTGACTCAAACATCTCACATTTACCAACAAAACGTACAGCGAAAGACCGCGCACAACATTTCAGACCGTCCTGCCAACCTGTAAACATTTTAACATCACTGTAGACTGTTAGGATTTAAAAGTCGCTGAAGTTGCTACCGTTTCCATCCTGACTGTCGGCTCTCTGCAGCGGGTGGGACTACTGCTCTGTAGCCCCCGCGACTGACGCTTACACACACACACACACACACACACACACACACACACACACACACACACACACACACACACACACACACACACACACACACACACACACACACACACACACACACACACACACACACACACACACAGAGGACAGCTACGCTTGTTATTGTAAGTGCAATGATAAATTAAAGTCCAATAAGTACTTTATCAAACCGTATGAATGTGTCCCAGGCCAGGTTAGTGTGTGTGTGTGTGTGTGTGTGTGTGTGTTTGTGTGTGTGTGTGTCCCAGGCCAGGTGTGTGTATGTGTGTGTGTGTGTGTGTGTGTGTGTGTGTGTGTGTGTGTGTGTGTGTCCCAGGTTAGGTTAGGAAATTAACTAACAATGTAAAGATCAACAAGCCTTGACACACATGTTCAAATTTGATTCAATCAATAAATTATAATATTTTGGCTTAAATCCACCAGCCATTTTCATATTATAACATTTGCAGCATCCTGAGCCTTTTTGGTTACTAGGAAATCTCAGCCCAGAGTCATTTCATTCTCCCCAAAACAACTTTCCTTTTTATTTTTAAAGAACTATACAAAAAAAAGAAAAAATCGCAACTTTTTTGCAACTTTCACCGTCTCCCGCAACTTCATTGCAACAAACAGACAAAGACATCGCAACTTTTATCGCAATCTTTTACAAAAGCTCCCGCGAAATCAGGCATTTTGGGCCGCAACAATCTCAAAAAAAGGCCGTGAAATCCTGGAGGGACTGCAAAACGCTGTGAATCTAAAGATGCCTTTTGGGAAACCCAGCGCCGGCCAGTGAGTCACAGTGTAATCCCATCCAGGAAGCTTTCCTTTGTCTGGTTTTGCCAACGTCACTGGGATCTGCATTCAGCAGCAAAGATCACAGGCAGAGGATGAAGAGATCACAGCCAGACAAAAGAGCCTGTGAAGGGTTAAAAGTACACAAAGCATTCCTCCTCTGTCTTTTTTTCCAGGAACAGAGAGAACATTTGAACAAGACAGAGACACAGGGAGGTACAGTGGTGGTCAGACACTGAACGGGGTTTTAAACTTCACACAGCCCAAAGAAAACAGCGACCAATGAGATGTGCCACGTAAGACATTTTAATGTGGCTCTCTAGCTGCTCATGACGGGAACACACTGCAAGATGCCAGATGTAGTTCAAGAGACATCACTAAACATAACCTTTACGTTATTACTACCCGGGAGTACACTATCACTCAATTCCCAGGAGAGCCAGTATCTACTAGAGCTGCACGATATGAGGAAAATATCTAATTGTGATTATTTTAACTGATATTGCGATTGCGATATAATTCACGATAACGAAGGGAATGATCGTGTTTGTATCATTATTCTCATTTTCATTATAGTGTGATTTTTGCGAGGATCTGTATCAAACAAAGATGTTTTTCTTTAGTCTGTAGGATATCATTTGTAGGCCGGGACGTCTCTGCAGCTCCACACTACTTCATTCAGAATGTTTAGACACATATTTTGCCTTTTACGAATATTGCACCCCCCTGCAATGTGGATATTGCACTAGTCCTAGATTAATTGTGCAGCCCTAGTATCTACCGACATTAAGTTTTAAGTTCAACTTCTTAATTGTCATATGCACAACTATTACAGAGAAGCATGCAGTGGTTTTAAAGGCTCCCTCCAACAATGCTTATACAGATATGTATAAAAAATAAAAGCAAATCATGCAAGGACAATTATAATATAAAGCATAAAATACATTAGCCTTATATAGCGCTTTTCAAAGTCCTCAAAGACATTTGAAGAGTTCAAGAGAGTGGGGGCGGCGACTGAAAGCACTAATCCCCCCGGGTTTTGGCGCTTGGCAAGGGGGTACATCTCTCCACAACACGTAGCTCCTATGGCGCCATTTTGATGCTACCAAGCCATCAGCTCCCGTTAGCATCCCATTGACTGCCATTCATTCTGATGCTACCAAGCCATCAGCTCCCGTTAGCATCCCATTGACTGCCATTCATTTTGATGCTACCAAGCCATCAGCTCCCGTTAGCATCCCATTGACTGCCATTCATTCTGATGCTACCAAGCCATCAGCTCCCTTTAGCATCCCATTGACTCCCATTCATTCTGACGTCACTTTGACAGAGAATAACTTTACATCTGAAGCGTTTAAAGACTCTATTTGTCCGTTGTGTATTTCTAAAGAAACACGACAATGTATAAAAGGCAATCATCCGCCCAATCATCTTGGGCGGCGCTACGCTCCGGACGCAGCAACGGTGGCTCTGCTAAATAGTCTCTAACTTGTTTTGGCGTAACATTTGTACGCCGCAAAAGAAAACGCCACATACAATATTAAACGAAGTGAACTGTTGACACAGTACAGTAACATGAGCTGTTTAAATCAGCTGATACATGGTTACACCTCATTATCTCTTACCAGTGCATCTCTGTGTGCACTTCGTCCACAGCAATCCCACCAATCAGTCCCCAAAACCTCCCAGTTAGAGAAGAAATGACCTAAACATATTCTTTGTAAATCTTTACAAGAACCAAGCAGGCCTGCCTTGTTGCACGATCCAAATGTTGGTAGCTCAAAGTTTGTTATTGTTTCCTGTAGAGAAGGGAGAGTGAGAACGGGAACACACAAAGGGCGGAAGGTGAGGGGCAAAGCCTGACATCCAACGGTACTTCCGTTGATCCAGACTACTTGAGCGTTACTGGTAAGCAGGTGGGCGGCAGAATTTTGTTACAAATGCATAAATGTGTGTTTCAGCAGAAGGAATTGTCAGTGATGGTCTTGCTAATGAATTGTCCTGTTTTTCTTTTCTTCGTCCTGTTTTACTCTGTTTTATATAGCAAATGTTACTACTGTATACCTTTTGTCCTTTTTATTGTAATTTCAATCTGCCTAATGGACTACAGATGGAAATTAGCCCTTGGGCTACAATCTGGCACTTTTACGCCTACTGCTGTACATGTTCATCAAATGTGCATTGTCCTGAAATAA